>JALHBL010001503.1:0-171323 GCA_023638675.1 Camponotus pennsylvanicus
ATAATCGAAAACAAAATAACAATCCGATCAAAAAATTTATCTTATAAAAACTAATTCAAAAACATTTTTATAAAACAAAAAATCATTATAAAGAAAAACAGCTTAATACTTTAAGTACATAAATAATGAAATCGAATAACAAAGAAATGTTACTAAATCCATATGATAAATTTTTGAAAGCAAATATATCAAATTAATTAAATTATTAATAATTACAAATAATTAAGTTTTTCTGATTTTATAAAACCAGTAATACAAAATAAAAATCATGCTCAACTCTTTACTACATACGGAATAATAAGTCACCCTGTATGTACACATAGCCTAATTGTCCACCGGGTGTCTCGATATTCCCATCGCCCAACGAACATGCTATATAGGAAAACAAAATATATTTATTAGTGAAATGTCCTCAGAAATACACTTCAATAATAATCTACACGTGAATCCACATTTAAAATTACAATACCCAATTATAAATATAAAAAATATATATATATATATTTAAATATACCTACCGAATGAATTTCAAACAAAGAATTACGGACGTTCTGCGTAACAATAGCAAAAATAAATATTTGAAGAGCTCGTTTCGTACACATATCATCCAGGAAAAATCCATAGGCTTGTGCCTTTCCAAGTATATGTATATACATACACACATAAAAACCTACATAAAAGAAAACCACATTTTAATGAATCAATTAATAATAAATAATAACACCAGCAATAGTTTAGTCACAACCTCCTCAAACATATAACAGAACATAATCAAACGATTAAACAAATCAAGATTTATACATGAGATCTCAATAGGTGGTACGCGAAAGTGAGAGAGACCGCGCTATCGGCTAGCCCGCGGGACCCAGTGAGACAGCACTATACATAATTCAGTATGAAAGAGTTAATAAGAATTAAATCATAAGAACAAACTCAGACAGACTTGTTACTCTTGTTACTAGTATAAAAACATACAATTATTAATAAAAAAATTAATAATAATAATAATTATTAATAAAAAAAATATGAATAAAAAAAATAATATATATATTTCATAACAATAAAGATACATATATATATACTATACAAATATATGTACATATATACTACGAAATTAAAAATAAGATTTTTAATGAATAAACTTACCAAATAAACACCGCGGATAATCCACACGGCCTCCTCAAAATTCCTTCAACACTGCATATCATCCTATGGTTAAAGCCTGCCAGTCATCCGCTTAAATATCACAAAGGTGACCTAAATAAATAAAGAAAATATCAATTAATTAATAACAAATCGATTAATTAGTATAAAATCAAAAATTTAAATAAAAGACCATAATAATCAAGGACAAAATAATAAAAGTATATAAGAAATATAAATAAAAATATGATTTTATATACACTAAATATTAATATATTTTCCAGTATGATAAAGCAAACAAATTACAAATTAAAGGAATATCTAGTATAAACACATAAGAAATATAAAAATTAAAAACCACTGTAAAAATAAGTAATAAACTAGCAAGATGTAATAATAAAATATATATATATATATATATATATATATATATATATATATATATCGAATGTAAAGATCGCAAATCAAAATTCAAAAGGCTTTAATAATAAAAAATGAACATACATATAAGTATATATAAAAACTATAAACGTAACATATAAAATGATGAATATTTAACAAACCTAATTTTATACGCACAACTTGTTGCATTGAATTGAGTGCACAGACTAAGTCCAGCGTGCCGCGTTATCTCCCCTATTGCCACGTTATCTCCCCTAATGCTTTCAACCTCCGCGCCCGAGTCTTAAGACAAAAGGGACTCAAGAAAATAGCATGCATGAATATTACGAAGAGCGCCTTCTTATTGCGAGCGTAATAAATTATAACATAATTATAAATTATAAAAAGAATATATATATATATTGCATATCCATATTATTAACTAGGAAAATTTGACAGTAACACATTTATATATTTATATATATATGCTTGATTATTAGATAAATACTAAATAAATTCAATAACAAAATTTAAAAATTTAACAACTACATTTATTGAACTTTATAACACAAAGGTTATGGACATATATATATATATATATATATATATATATATACATACATATATTTTTTCGTAATAATTTAATAATAAGAACATATGAATAAATTTTAACAGGAAGGATGTCGATTGCAAAATTAAGAATAATTAGCAATAGATAAAACTCAAACGAGCCTACAGTATAAAATTTAATAACGCTAATAAGCATACGATTTTATACGTACAATGCTATTGAAAGTCTTCTTATAAACATTCAAAGCTAAATGTGACGCGCTATTTTTTTTATCGTGTTTCAGAGGCGCCCCCGCCCCTAATGCATTCCAATCTGTAAAACTAAATAATGTTTCGCTCGAATATTATAAGGAGCACTTCTTATTACTAGAGCATAATAACTATAAGATCATAAATTGTCAAAAGGATATATACATATGCCAAATAAGTGAATATTAGGAAGTATAATAATAATTCTTATTTAAAAGAAAAGGCGATTAATACTTCTTGATGTAAAGATATATAATATTATAAAATAAAAATTGAAATTAGGGTTTATATTCTTTTTTTAGTGATATTTTGTATTAATATAAATAAAATAATAAAAATCTAACATACTACATTTATGAAATTTTTAAAGAGTAATATATACCTTATATATATATATATCCTACATCTATACGAATAAAATTGTTAAAAGTAAAATTATTGCATAGAATATTATAAGAATAAACTTACTCGTTAAGAGACAAGCGTGGTTTCGGGGAGTGGGGGCCGGGTCGGCCCGCCGCCCACCTTCCTCTTGGTAAATAAATTATAATATTTAATAAAATAAAACATATATATATATATATATATATATATATATATATATGTACATACTATAACAAATATTTTATAATATAAAACAATTGTAATTATGATAGTTACAACATCAGAATCTATTAAATCATAACATTAACTAAATCATGCAATCATATAATGAATAAAATACCACTTTTGAACGCGACATGCTAGAGGATCCGTTCAAATTTTATCTAATAGAGCTCAAAATTTTATATTAAAAATACATATATACAGATAAATAATTCTGATGATTAAAATACTATCATAAAATTTTTATCCTTGTAAAATAAATTAATAAGCTCGGCAAGCGTCCCCACCACTTTCACGCAACAACGCTCCCACTATGTCACAACCCACTTGATGGAAAAGGACAGATATAGCGATGAATAGTGGCCTGGCCGCCCACGCCTAGGAGCGCACACATCTCCCTACCACAACGAAGGCCCGTACGGAGTGGGGACCAGAGGGTACCTTAGGGAGCGCAGCTCAGTCCTCCGCGCATTTGACCAGGAGCTCTCTGAAGAACCAGAACTACAGCAATCACGAGAATCTAAAAGACGAATAAGGACTTAGTCTCTGAGTATTTTTCGAGCCAAAAACTTAGTCCCGAGAGCTGTCGAATACAAGTATATTTTAAACAATAAAGTGTCTTACTTGAACCACCATCAAGGTCTTCTGCCAATTTCTTTACTCCTTCGACTCTCCCTCAAAGGCATCGCTGAGGCTGATTGTCTCCCACGGAGATTCAACACACGCTCTCATTGCAGTACTCCTGGGTAAGTACTCACTTTAATTATTTGACATCTTCATCTTCATCTTCACCTCTCGTGATCTGTAACTAGTAATCAAACATTATTACTATTTTATCATACCTATTGAAGTTACATTACGACTACTCACCTTCATACTATTCCAACGTCTTCTCTCCCTGATAACGCAAGTACTCTAATTATATTTGAACAATTAAAACGCTCAGTCTGTCTTTGGTTCAATCCACAAGAGTGAATTGTCGCCTTCGACTTGTCAATCGATGTGCATTGGGTAACCGACCTTACCCCTCTGCCGTTTTCGTGAAGAAATTTCTCTAGGGAAATTTCTTTACGGACTCTGTGCCGCTGTGACGTGACGTCTTGCACATCGACACTTGTCGTAGAGCACGGGACGCGCTCTTTAAGGACCGACTGACATATAGTACGACTACTCTGGTTTAGTATAATATACTGGAAGAATTATTTTGCAATAAGAAACTAAACCAGCAGGCACGGTATATCTCTTATATTCAACATCCTTATACCCCTTCACTTTATCACTGCATGATACGTGATTAATTAATAACTCTCTTATAATAATTGAATTAAGTCACTATTACAGAATCTATCCTGTCTCTTTCTCTAAACGCGTTACAAACCTCCGTATTTACGCGCCACATTCGTTTTGACAGGTGTCCTACTTCTCGAAATACCCAATCGTAAGTAAAATTACCCTTGAGTTCGTTTTTCTTTCAAAAAATGATAAAAATAAATTTTTTAAAATAAACAATGAATATTTTTCGGTAGATGATAAACGTATTACATATCGACCCAGTTCTCCGTCGCGAGATCCCCTTCCATCGGGCGGGTATAAGGCGCCGCGAGTATTTCCGGCAGCGTTTATTGAGAGACCGACGTACTGTCCCTTACCAGTTATACGTAGATCGGGACGAAATTCCAGACGAAATAATACGAGCTGTAAATAATCGAGAAAATATTCCACAACATCTTTCCTTCGCCCCCTTGCCCCCTGAGGTTAACCCTGAAAACAACCGCGAATACAACCACCAAGCGATACCGGCCGGCGAAGAATCCGAGGAGGGATCAGAGTCGACAGGCGTAAGCTCCGGCAGGCTGAGTGACGACTCCACGGTAACTTATGACCTGGACGGCCATACGACCGGAATTCCGCCAGGACTACTCCGTGCCTGGGAGGCCAACGCCGAAATAAGACGGGACGAGCAGGTCCAAACGTCTCCCCTCCGCCTCGATAGTCCGGGCTCCTTCTCGGGCTATTCACCTCCAAATTATTCCCCGATCAGACCTGGAGAATTCGAATTTGACCCCGTAGATATCTCTCCAGCGGAAGAAGATTTGATGGACCAAACAGTTAACCGCATTTTGGACTATCTGAACAGCGAAGAGTTCTTAGATACTGTCGACGACATATATCGAACCTGATCCAACCATAAATTGTCACCCGAAAATAAAATAAAAAGGAAAATTTTATAGAGGAATATAATAATAAGGATTCAATTCGTATTTATTTGTCAACCTGAACACCTCAGTATAAGCTTCCTACAGATCCTAATCTCTCGGCGTCCCAGGGTGTAGCCGGCGTGGCAGGTTGCCCTGAAAAACAAAATAGAGAGATATAATATTGTTCGTCTCTACACGGTGAGCCCTGTAGAATCGTAGAACAAACGATAAGACAAGACGTAACAAAAGACATTCAAGACTTCATCCGAACCTGTCGAGAATGTCAACTAAAGAAATTAACCAGAGTAAAAACCAAACAACCTATGGTCATTACCGATACACCTGGAATGGCCTTCGATAAAATTTCCCTAGATATTATGGGACCTCTTCCCATCACGGAAAACAATCACCAATACATATTAACCATGCAAGATTTATTAATAAAATATTCGGTCGCTTCACCCTTACAAGAAGCCACTTCTTTGACGATCGCTAATGCTTTCACCAAAGAATTCATTTGTATTTATGGAGCACCTCGCACCATACTAACGGATCAAGGAACTAATTTTTTGTCAGCCTTAATGCGACAATTAATGAAGAAATTTAATATCCAACATTTAAAAACTACAGCCTATCACCCTCAATCAAATGGATCACTTGAACGATCACATCACGTTTTAACAGAATACCTAAAAACTCAAATAAATAGAGAAGCTAACTGGGATAATTACATTAAACTTGCTATGTTTTCTTATAACACAAGTGTACATGAAGGTACAAAATACTCGCCTTATGAATTAGTATTTGGTCGAATAGCACGACTACCTTCCGCACATCCTATTATCGAAGAAAACATTGAACCTACTTACCACGAGTATATCGTAAATCTCTTTAATAAAATAAGAGACTTGCAAATCCAGGCCCAGCAAAATCTCATACTAGCCAAGGAACGAAGCAAGCGATACTATGATCGCCATTTGAATCTACAACGATTTGAGACGGGAAATTACGTCTTTTTGTTAAAGGAACCACGGAAAGGAAAATTTACCGACCAGTATACTGGTCCCCACGAAATAATTGAGCTTCTACCCCCTAGCAATATTAAAATTAGAATAGGAAATCAAATCCGAACAGTACACACCAATAAAATTAAATTAGCACACCCTCAGCCAGGATGAAATAATAATTAAAGCCCTTTGTTACAGATGCTTTGGCACAGGAGATCTACACAGCCGAGATGGGACGCCACCATTCTAAATCAAATAGAGGAATCTTTCCTCTTCAACCATTGTGTCCACATAACAGGCGCCCTTTGTCTCCTAGACGAAACTAACCTGTGTAAGGAATATTATGACGGACTCCGTACTAACATAATTAGACAACAGTATCGACCGTTACGGAGACACTTCTTTGTGAATAGTCACATTGTGCGTAACGACTTTTGTTCATCTTGTGGCGCGAAGGTCATCGAAGTCCAGTCTTTAGACAAGTGCATTTCTTGCGCTTTAACAGCGTATGAATTCCTAGAACTTCTACGCAATACTTCGACTTCTATCGATAGTTATAGCTACCCATTGGTCTTAAACGTATACGATAGAACTCCTACATTATAAAAGGAATGCCATTTACCGGCATACCCTGTTGTTTAAAATTTAAAGGATATCGATACGATCCTCTGAGTGTATACCTATGAACTTTGTTACCAATATATATTGCCTATTAGGGCACGATTGCCTCTAATATCCTTACACCTTCTCTCTCCAGGACCACGCCACATCAATCCGCATTGCGCACACTGTCTTCAGACGCTTGTCGCACAAAGACCTCCAGATCAGTGTCTCACTTGCACCCAAGGTATTATTGAACTCTTATCCATATCTTGTTTGCTTACTTTGAACAATGCTTTATAATGTCTCAAATGTCTCTTAATGCAGTATGCATTAAATTGCATGGCTATCTCAATTTAAGCAATCACTGTCACTATTGTTGCACATGCTACTGTATGCTGCATACTCCTAGTAGCCAAAGATTCTTTCTTCCAATAGATTCACACATCTCTATTGCTCCACACCCCTACAGAACAATTTGTTCATATTGTCAACGACCTATTACTATAATACGACCCTTAAACACCTGCCACATTTGTGTTAGAAATATCGTTCAAATATTCCGAGAAACCCAACCCTCAGTTCTTTCAATTAATAACGAAAGTCCTCCAACTTCTCAATCTTGAAGAATCCAAACCGTCATGTTACCAGATACGTATCCCGATACTTTATCTCACGTAATACATGAGGAATTTGACGGATATATCTCTTCAAGATATAATTTATATTACTGCGACTCATGCAAACTACAAGCAGATCATAAACTCTACTATATAAATTACCATAGCATATCTGAATCTTTCCCTGATATCACGGTGTCTAAATGCACCGTATGTGGATACAATGTTTCCATTATAACTCCCATAATAGATTGTAGGAGATGCTTCCTACACTATTTGGAAGGAGAACGTAAACGAGAATCTCACGGAACATCTAATTAAATGGATATCCTACCAAACGTAGAACCCGACGAAGACTTAAACACACTGTCTCACTTGCTACACATTGAACTAGAAGGATTTATCTGCTCCAGTAATGATCAATATTACTGTCGCTCTTGTGAAATGTTCGAAGACAGAGAACTTCAACCCATCATATATCATATTGTTATATGTTTTCCCCCGCCCACTCTACGCAGCTTTAGATGTTACATGTGTAACTTGTTAATATCCATTGCAACCCCCATATCGGACTGCAGGAGATGTTTTCTATATCACCTACAAGGAGAACAAATTCAAGAGCTCCGACTAAATAGAAATTGTTAAGTGAACCAACATGGATAACACTGACAATCCCTCCTGTAATCACCCTATTCACGAGCTATTGCCCTACTTTCCTAACCTGCATGAATCAAAATGTAGGAAAGTAATCTTCTAAAAAAGATACATTGGGAAAACTCGCACTCCTACCCGCATGTGCGGTGCATGTTACAGACTTTGGCAATTAAGGGCTAAACCTCAAATGATTGTCTGTCATTGGGTAACTTGGGGAGACATAAACCTTGCTAAGTGCAACTATTGTCAATCTACTCTAGAAACTATTCGCCCTATCTTCCAATGTCAGGAATGCATATACTCCTATTTTGAAAGGGCTATATTTGAAAGGAGTCAAGGAAGGGACATAAATAACATAACCGCTTTTGCTTTTTGCAGGACTCACAGGCAAGGCATATACTCGTAAAATGTGTCCGCTTTCCAAATTAAAGCGACCTGCTCACCCGTTGCTAGACCAATCCCTCTTTAATAGCCTTAATGTGAATTGCGTAAGCATAATGACACACGATGTCTTAACTGCCAACAGTCCCCACATAGTATGCACAGAATGTTATAACCCCGCGGTTTATAACAGAGTCCTTGCGCAATATACGCACACATTCCAATATGGCACTGTGTCAACAAATAAGTGTGCTGATTGCGGAGGCAATTGTTACGAAAAACGACCTTTTATGGAATGTATCAAATGCTATAGGGCTTACAATCGATTTATAGCTATGATCGCAGAAAAAGGGACAGAAGACATCTATAGGCAAACAGTAGGCCTATCGGTGAATTCAATCACCTTAGAAATAGAATATGGAGTAGCCGAAATAACGGTTGACCCTAACGACCCAGAAGTTGTAGAAGAAAGATTGATAAATTAAATCATACAAGAAAACGGGTCTTCTCAACCTTTATTTCATTACCATGTATTAATCATTAGGGAATACACGTATATATATATATATATATATATATATATATATATATGTACACACTATAACCAACATTTTACAATATAAAACAATTGTAATTATGATAGTTACAACATCAGAATCTATTAAATCATAATATTAACCGAACCATGCAATTATATAATGAATAAAATGTCACTTTTGAACGCGACATGCTAGAAGATCCGTTCAAATTTTATTTAATAGAGCTCAAAATTTTATATTAGAAATACATACATGCAAATAAATAATTCTGATGATTAAAATACTATCATAAAATTTTTTATACTTGTAAACTAAGCTCGACAAGCATCCCCACTACTTTCACGCGACAGCGCTCCCACTACGTCACAACCCACTTGATGAAAAAGGACAGCTATAGCGATGAATAGTGGCCTGGCCACCCACGCCTAGGAGCGCACGCATCTCCCTACTACAACGAGTGTCCGTACGGAGTGGGGACCAGAGGGTACCTTAGGGAGCGCAGCTCAGTCCTCCGTGCATTTGACCAGGAGCTCTCTGAAGAATAAAAACAACAGCGATCACGAGTATAAAAAAAAAAGCGAATAAAGACTTAGTCTCCGAATATTTTTCGAGCTAAGAACTTAGTCCCGAGAGCTGTCGAATACCAGTATATCTTAAACAATAAAGTGCCTTACTTGAAACACCATCGAGGTCTTCTGCCAATTTTCTTTTATCACCGACTCCTTCGACTCTCCCTTAGAAGCATCGCCGAGGCTGATTGTCTTCCACGGAGATTCAACACACGTTCCCCTCGCAGTATTTCTGGGTAAGTACTCACTTTAATTATCTAACATCTTCATCTTCATCTCTCGTGATCTGTAACTAATAATCAAATATTATTACTATTTTATCATACCTACTGAAGTTATATTACGACAACTCACCTTCATACTATTCCAACGCTTTCTTTTCCTGATAACGCATGTACGCTGATTGTTATTTGAACAATTAAACGCTCAGTCTGTCTTTGGTTTTATCCACAAGAGCGAATTGTCGCCTTCGACTTGTCAATCGATGTGCATTGGGTAGCCGACCTTACCCCTATGCCGTTTTCGTGAGGAATTTTCTCTAGAGAAACTTCTTTACGGACTCTGTGCCGCTGTGACGTGACGTCTTGCACATCGACACTTGTCGTAAAGCACGGGACGCGCTCTTTAAGGACCGACTGACATATAGTATGACTACTCTGGTTTAGTATAATATACTGGAAGAATTATTTTGCAATAAGAAACTAAACCAGCAGGCACGGTATCTCTCTTATATTCAACATTCTTATACCCCCTTTTACTTTATCACCGCATGACAAGTGATTAATTAATAACTCTCTTGTAATAAATGAACTAAGTCACTATTTCAGAATCTATCCTGTCTCTTTCTCTAAACGGGTTACGCGATTTTAGACTCACGCGGTACGTCCTTTTTGTTTAACAGGTGACCTCTCGAAATTTCCATCGTAAGTATTAGATGCCGCGAAATAATTTCAATTATTTTTTTTTTTTTCAACAAAACGAACCCTAACCTCAGTTTATTTTAACAATAGATGGTTAGCGCCCGACGACCAGACCCGATAACTCGCCGCTAATTTCCCTTACAAAACGCAGGCGTAACTCGACGGGAAACATACAGGCAAAGACTGTTGCGAGATCGTCCTTCTATCGCTCGCCAGTTATTCATAGATAGGGACGAGATTCCTACCGGAATAGCAAGGGCTGCAAACGACCGCGAAGACACCCTCTACGATCTATCTTTTGCACCCCTGCCCCCCGAATTAAATCCCGAAACCCGCACCCCCCTTGCGATACCAGCAGGAGAGGAATCCAGCGAAGAAGAGGGCCCTCCGTCGACAGACGAGGATTCCTGCCATCTTAGCGACTGCCCGACAGTCGTATACGATCGGGACAACCCAACGGTCGGAATTCCCCCGGGACTCCTCAGAGCCTTCGCGAGGAACGGGGAAATAGAAAGGACACGAGATCAACGAGACCAGACGGTGCCATCGCCAAGCCCTCCCCGAACCCCTGATACATACTATTCTACCCCGAATTACTCCCCTGTCGATCTTAGAGACATAGATCCCGAACCCATAGACATTTCTCCCTACGAAGAGAACCTCGCGGATTTCGAAGTCAATCAAATATTAGACTATTTGAATAGTGAAGAGTTTTTGGAATCGGTAGACGACGCGTATCATCCATAGTTTAATTCCTACATGTACTTTATAAACACAGACCAACGAATTGAGAATATACACATATAATGCATTTTGTATCTTTAATAAGGTGATAATAAATAAGATTTTATAAGAAAACTTCGCAACAAACATTCAACTTTTATTTATTCGTCAACCTGAACATTCCTGAAATGAAGCTTCATACAGATCCTAAAAACACTCTCGGCGTCCCAGGGTATAGCCGGCTCAGCAGGTTGCCCAGAAAAAGAAATAGAGAGTGATAACTTCGTTGCATGGTGCGCCCTGCAGAATCATCAAGTAAATGATAGAGTAAAGGACGTAACACAGTCAATGATCGTGAAAACACCCCTCACGACCTTTCATTTGCCCCTTTGCCCTCCGAACTAAACCCCGAGAACAGCAGACAACTCCAAGCGATACCGGCTGGAGAAGAGCCGGAAGAAGAACAGGAATCGCCAGATACTTGCTCTGTCAGCTCGACAGCTTCCACGATTGTCTTCGACCTGGATGACCTTACTGCTGGGATACCACAAGGGTTACTCCGAGCCTGGGAGACCAACGCCGGAATAAGACGGGACAGGCAGATCCAAACATCGCCCAGTCGCCCCGATAGCCCGGGCTCATTCTCCGACTACTCAACCCCTAACTACTCCCCCGTTAGACCCGGAGAATTCGAGTTCGACCCCATAGAAATCTCTCCTATAGACGAGAGTCTGGCAGACCAAGAAGTCAATGATATTTTAGATTATCTAAATAGTGAGGAGTTCTTGGGAACAATAGATGACCTGTACGACACATAATTTAACAATAAATTGGAAATATATATATATATATATGTACTTTTGTATTCTTGAGATGACAATAATAAATAAGGAAATCTTGTAAGGAAACATCATAACAAGGATTCGACTTTTATTCATTCGTCCACCTTAAAATACCTCTGAAAAGAAGCGTCCTACAGATCCTGAATCTCTCGGCGTCCCAGGGTATAGCCGGCTTAGCAGGTTGCCCTGAAAAAGAAATAGAGAGATACAACCTTGTTCGTCCCTGCACGGTGAGTCCTGCAGAAGCGTCGAAAAACGATAAAATAGGACGTAACACGTCCCTACACAGTGAACCCTGTAGGATCGTAGAACAAACGATAAGAAAGGACGTAACAAAAGGCAACGACAAAATTTTTGGTGGCAGCGGTGGGATTTGCCATAAAAAGGATCTAAGCTTCTGAGAGGAAATTAAGTGTTTGAAGGATAAATTTTATAACATATCTATGTCTACGGGAGGGTCCCGTTAACGCACGGTGCGATAGCGCACCAACCCGATAGCACACGAAAAATTGACACAATTCCCGATAGCGCACCAACCCGATAGTACACGTCCCGATAGCACACAAAGTAAATCGCGCACAATCCCGATAGCGCACCAACCCGATAGCGCACGGATTCACTTTGCAACTTTTCACGCGAAGCGAGGGGGACGGGGTGGGTGCGGGAGGGGGGCCGAAGGCCCCCCTTGCACCCCCCCGTGTGTGTGTGTGTGTGTGAGAGAGAGAGAGCGTGTGTGAGGGGATAGTGCTTTCGTGCGCTATCGGGTTGGTGTGCTATCGGGTTGGTGCGTTATCGGGATTGTGCGCGATTTACTTTGTGTGCTATCGGGACGTGGGCTATCGGGTTGGTGCGCTATCGGGAATTGTGTCAATTTTTCGTGTGCTATCGGGTTGGTGCGCTATCGCACCGTGCGCTAATGGAACCCGCTCTATGTCTAATATGCAGACTCGATCAAGCTCGACGAGTTCTGTAGCCACAGGGGCTACTAAGAAGCAATATACTGCGGAGGAAACTGAAATCCTCATGCAAAAAGTACACGAAAAGGAAAAACAGTTAAAGGAACAAGCTGAAGCCTTGCAAGCAAAAAACGAACACTTGATGAAAATACAGGAAGAAATGAGCCGCAAAGAAATGGCCGGAGTCCAAGAACAACCAGCTGTAGAACAACTGATGGCTTCCATGCAAACGATCACCAACTGTATTGAAAGAATAAATTCGAGGCTCATGAATTTAGAGACCTCGCAAAAAGGAGAGACATATTCCACGTGAGGAACAAATGTTTTCTCAACCAACGTCACAACATTTTGACATCGTGGATCAACCTTCTCCAATACGCCTTAAAGATGCTATCGACACAGTACCCAAATTCGATGGCCATAAAATGTCCGTTTTCCATTTCAGTAAAATTTGCGAACGTGCCCTCGATTTAATAACCGCGTACCACGAATATCATTTGGTGCAACTCATTATTAATAAACTACAAGGGCATGCATACTCTGCAATAGAAGGAGTAGAATGTCACACCGTTTTCGAGCTAACGAAACGACTAAAACTAATTTTCGGACCAAATAAATCCGTCGATCAATACCGAGGAGAATTAGCTAATATATACATGAAGCAAAATGAAAATATTTTCGATTATATAAGTAGAGTGCAGGAACTACGTACTGCAATAATAGATGGAGAATCTGACCTATCTGGAAATATAGGAGAACGAAGAAAGGATGCCATCGAAGCGACCACCATGCATAGCTTCATTAATGGGCTCCCATCCGACTTGTTAGTACGCGTAAAACTCGAACACCCGAGAACCTTTGAGGATAGTATTAGCACAGCTATACAATTATCCAAGACTATTGAAGCCGAAAATCTTCGGAAGAGAACTCTTTTCCGCCCAAATTTTCAACCCCGTGCTGACCTCCCCAATAACACCAGCAACACAGCTCGCCAAAATTTTATGAGCAATAACACTAATAACCGTTATCATCCCAGCAACGGACAGGCAACCTCACAACCACCTTTCACCACATCACCAGTTAAATTAACTGTTGGACAGCCTCAACAAAATTTTCAAACTAAAATCTGTCGCTATTGTAAAACTCCTGGACATCTCATAGAAGAATGCCGAAAGCTTGCTTATAGAAGAACCTTAGAAGCAACCCAACCCGGTACTTCGGGAAACGCGCAAGGCGTTCCGTTGAGAACCGACGTCCGCCAGAACGACCCGCAACCAGGACGTCCGACTTACCATATTCAAAAGAAAGTCAATATAATAACACCACAAGAAACTCCCGCACAAACTTCCGAATCTGTCAAATAAACGACAAACAACAATCTACGGAACTACCCACAGTAACGTTATTTTCTCCAGATCTAATAATAGATTGCAAGTTCATGATTGATTCTGGATCTGGATTAAATGTCATCAAACAAAAATGCTTAAATCCACACGTTACTCTCGACCAAACTAATCCACTAAGTCTACAAGGAATCGCCTCTGAAACTATCGTTACATTGGGAGCTGTCTCCATATATATTTTTGGAAAATTATCTGAATTTTATGTCATATCTGATTCAATAGGATTCTTACAAGATGGAATATTAGGCAACAAGTTCCTAAAGGAACGAGCTGTTATAGTCAATTATAGAGACAACTTTATACAGTATGAAGATACGAGAATTCCATTCTCAAACTCAAGTACGATACGTCTTAAGGAAAGAACTGTCACCCCCTGTTCTTTTCATGTTACCAATCCAGAAAAACAAATCGGATATGTACCTCGTCATACCTTTGCCGAGGGCATATACTTCGGGGAAGCTATTGTCACTAATAACAATGGAAAAGTCCATATGCCTATATTCAATACTTCCGAGGAAGAATTGACCCTTAATATTCCATTCATAGAACTCCAAGATTTCGAAACATCTGAAAATTCTACTGGAACCCAAGGGCTTCCCAGAGGATTAATCAGAACATTTAATTCTAACAATCTTGCTGGACTAGACGAACCCCGAGCGGAACTCGTCAAAGGCATAGATAATCCCGTTTATTTTAACCAGGCATTTCCGCAACCAACAGATAGAACTGTTGATGTCATAAATCTTCTACGTCTTGAGCACCTGAATTCCGAGGAATCAGAGAATGTTCGATTATTAGTCTTCAAACATTCCGATAGATTTCACCTCCCTGGTGAACATCTCCAAGCGACAAACGCCGCTCAACATCATATTCCTACCATTAATGAAATGCCTGTTCACACAAAACAATACAGATTTCCTCCGGTACATAAGGAAGAAATTAATAAACAAATAAATGAACTACTGTCTTCTGATTTAATAGGACCTTCTACTTCCCCCTATAACTCTCCTTTATGGATAGTTCCGAAAAAGCCAGACTCCTTATGGAATAAAAGATGGCGAATGGTTATCGATTATCGAAACCTCAATGAAAAAACAATAGGCGATGCCTATCCTCTCCCAAATATAACGGATATATTAGACCAACTTGGATCTGCAAAATATTTTTCAGTACTGGACTTAGCTTCCGGTTTTCATCAGATTCCTATGGCACCAAAAGATGCCCCTAAAACAGCTTTTTCAACACCGTATGGACATTACCAATTTAAACGAATGCCATTCGGATTGAAAAATGCTCCTGCAACATTTCAAAGGCTAATGGATAACGTTCTCTCCGGACTTCAAGGAAATGAACTATTTGTTTACATGGATGATATCGTCATATACGCGCGATCATTGCAAGAACACGAAAGCAAATTCGAAAAATTAATGCAGAGATTGAGAGCTGCAAACTTAAAATTACAACCAGATAAGAGCGAATTTTTGCGACGTGAAGTTATGTATCTAGGACATATAATCGGTTCAGACGGAGTCAAGCCTGACCCCGCTAAAATAAAAGCTATAATGAATTTTTCTACTCCAAAGAGCCCAAAAAACATTAAACAATTTCTGGGATTAGCCGGATATTACCGAAGATTTATTCCGAATTTCTCAAAAGTGGCGAAACCACTAACTGACCTTCTGAAAAAAGATAAGAAATTTGAATGGACCACGAAACAAACAGAAGCCTTTGACATTCTAAGAAACTCATTATGTTCTGAGCCTATTTTACAATACCCTGATTTTACCAAACCTTTTGTTTTAACCACCGACGCATCCGGATATGCGGTTGGAGGAGTGCTCAGTCAAGGAATAATAGGGAAAGATCTACCCGTGGCCTACACCTCTCGAATTCTAAATTCCGCCGAGCAAAATTATTCTACAGTAGAGAAAGAATGTTTAGCTATCATTTATTGTGTAAATCATTTTAGGCCTTACTTATACGGAAGAATATTCACTATAGTGACTGACCATAAACCACTAGTGTGGCTACACTCCATTAAGGACCCTTCCTCAAGATTGTGGAAATGGAGAATGAAACTCTCCGAATATCAGTATGAAATACAATATAAAAAGGGGACCTTAAATAATAATGCTGATGCTTTATCCAGAAATCCACCCACCAACGTAGCTATTCCGTTATTCCTCATCGATGAAGGAGAATACTCATCCGATGAATCAATATTTTCGTACAGGCCCAAAAGGCCACAGGGAAAATCTAGTACATCTGAAGGACAAAATACAAGATCTAATCAGGAAGACATGGGAAATCATCAAAAAACCGCCGAGACCTCAACCTCTATAGAACGTCGACCAACAGAAGATTATCAAAATTATACTGTCGAACATGAAAACAATAGTAATTATGGAGTCACAATCGAAGAAGTTACTGACTCTGAAGAAAGCGATGATACGGATTATACTGAAATCATAGAATCCAATATTGCGCCATATCAAACGGACCCACAGCAACTAAATCCACCAGCTCTCCCACCATGGAGTCGAGCCTTAGTGCGAGAAGTTAGAGAATATTTACTCCAACAGAAAGATAATCACATAATATTCGTCTACCAGAACGGAACAGCTTATGATAATGGCACAAAATCATATCAAGAAGCCAATTTACTCCCTAAATATGAAGGGCTGACATTCGAAAGGGCCAGGGTATGTACTGTAAAAGGAAACACATTGATTGCCCTCCCAATTAAATACAATCATCATACCCTTATAGAAGCACAGAATCTCAAAAATTGTCTACACTCTCTAGTGGATGTCATTACTGAACTTGGACTCTCCTCCATGAGTCTTAGTAAGACCGAACGCTTCGACGATCTTCCATGGTCATACATCCTTAACCAAATTAAAAGATATCTACAAGAATTACCCATTAATATAACGGTATGCCTAAATCTAATTCAAACGCCTGAAATTGAAAAACGCCAATCTCTAATTTTGGAAAATCACGCCTCAGCCCACGGCGGACATAAAGGCGTAACGAAAACCTATAACCGGATTAGAGCACGCTATAGCTGGAAAACGATGAAGAAAGACATTCAAGACTTCATCCGAACCTGTCGAGAATGTCAACTAAAGAAATTAACCAGAGTAAAAACCAAACAACCTATGGTCATTACCGATACCTATGGTCATTACCGATACACCTGGAATGGCTTTCGATAAAATTTCTCTAGATATTATGGGACCTCTTCCCATCACGGAAAACAATCACCAATATATATTAAGCATGCAAGATTTATTAACAAAATATTCAGTTGCTTCACCCTTACAAGAAGCCACTTCTTTGACGATCGCTGATGCTTTCACCAAAGAATTCATTTGTATATATGGAGCACCTCGCACCATACTAACGGATCAAGGAACTAATTTTTTGTCAGCCTTAATACGACAATTAATGAAGAAATTTAATATCCAACATTTTAAAACTACAGCTTATCACCCTCAATCAAATGGATCACTTGAACGATCACATCACGTTTTAACAGAATACCTAAAAACTCAAATAAATAGAGAAGCTAACTGGGATAATTACACTTAAACTTGCTATGTTTTCTTATAACACAAGTGTACATGAAGGTACACTTTTCCTATATAATCTCTATATGTAACTATATAATTGCTATAAACCCATTATATATTACATGTAATCAATATATATATATATATATTCACTTGATATTCATATTATTCAGTTATCTTATATAACCAAAATATTAGCAAAACCACTAGTACAAAATATTCGCCTTATGAATTAGTATTTGGTCGAATAGCACGACTACTGTTACGTCCCGCAACGAAAAATTTTAAAATCTTACTTATGACAATATAACCCCTATCAATTCTCTCATTTTATATAACATTTGCATAAATAATCACTATAAATTGCGTTATAATATATATATAATCAATATATATACGAGAGTCTAACATTAATCAGCTCTCATATAGCCAAAATACTAGTAATTACCAGTACTAACCGAAATGTATAAGGAACTTTTCCTATATAATCTCTATATGTAACTATATAATTGCTATAAACCCATTATATATTACATGTAATCAATATATATATATATTCACTTGATATTCATATTATTCAGTTATCTTATATAACCAAAATATTAGCAAAACCACTAGTATCAACCGAATAGCTGGCCTTATATATATATATTAATCAAACAAAATTATTAAATCTCTCAGATTAATCATTCACACATAAAATTATGAATCAATGATCAAAAATACCAAGTTATTATATATATATATATCACAAAATTTCAAGTATCAACAATAAATTTACTAATATGGTATATAGCCAGATGTAAATTACGATATATAGGCAGTACTGACCAGGCACAACGATATTTATAAAGGAATATTATTAACCAACTATATTCAGGATGGAAATAGATATAAAATTTTATTTCCAAAGAAAAATCAACAAATCATTCTGAATAACGCACCCATGTTAAAAGCATTTGCGACAAATTTAATATGTCATTATATGAACTTCATTACAAAATCTTACTATTCTACCTAACTGAGAATACTTAATTAATAACTAATTGGAATAATAAATACAACGAAATTAAAATTTTTGAGAAGTAGGCGTATAACCTTGTTAAATTTTCCCGAGGCGCAACCGCAAGATACGCTATACAAATATATGTATTCACCACTATAAGGATCCATGAAACTTCCACAGCGACGAAATATGGGAACAGTCAAGGACCAACCAGGTCACCTAATAGCCGTCGTTCTCTACCTGAAAAATATAGGGCAATATTAAAAACGATTCATTAAGTCTTTTTGCTTAATCACACTTTATATAGTCACGTTAAAGTTATTCATAAAATATTACAAATAATACAAAAAATATATTATAAAAACTATGCTATTATATATACTCTATATACGATAACCCTCAATTAATTAATATATTATATAATAAATATAGAATATACAAAAAACAATACTATATAATACCAACAATAACCCAAAATATATATATATATATATATATATATATATATATATATATACCAAAATAAAATATATATATTTGTTATATAAAGCATTATTATAATTAACTTCCAGTAAAAGGAGACACAAGTTTAAATCCGTGTCAAATATCGACAAATTCAAATAATTCGTAATGTCAGAGCAATAATATAACAAAAAAGACATCCCTATACAGGGTGATCCTGAAAAACGATATGTCTGTTAAATGACGTATTCCTGACACCATTCTAAGACAATTTTTCCTTTACCAAAATTTGATTTGAAGCGTAGTTTTTGAATTATAAGCAAAAATAGTTAGTAAATCACGCGTCGAGTACAGAAGGCAGGCAGGAGCGGCGCGGCGTGCCGCGAGCGCGGGCGCAGCTGACCGCCCGACGGGTGATTACCACCGCATGAGTCGCTAACTATTTTATCTTATAACATAAAATTATGCTTTAAATAAAATTTTGGTAAAGAAGAAAATGTCTTAGAATTACGTCAGAAATACGTGTTCCTTAAAATAACGTTATTTTAATAATGAAAAGTTGTTCCGGATCGCCGGCCGTCCGACGTTGCAATCAGCTGATTGCTACACGCGATGTGTGTATGGCGGAGTGTGTGCGTAAGAGAGAGAGAGAGAGAGAGAGAGAGAGAGAGAGAGAGAGAGAGAGAGAGAGAAGAGAGAGAGAGGGAGGGAGGGTAGGAGGGACAGACATTCATATACACGCACGTACTTTCTTTCTCGCTCTCTTTCTCTCTTTTACGCAACACTCATACACTCTCTCATTCAGTCTCTCACTCACACTCTCTCGGTCACTCACCTGCTTACTCACTTGCTCACTCACCTTGTAGCAGCGAATCTTCATGCTATGTATTGTTGTTATCTGCTGCACAGTTATAATTGCTAGAGATGCGCCACACATCGAAATTTTTTCGATTATTAGTCTCACACTCGATTGACACAATACAGATTACACGATAACGAGTTTACTGTTTATTCACTTACTATTGATTTATCGATACCAAAAATTACTTTCAAAGAAACGCGAATGCAAACAGCACATGACTCGACGCGAAGCGACGGACCGCGGAGACTGCGCGACCACAAGAGTTATGTTGCCAGAAACGCGACACGCGACATCTAACAAACGACTTGCGCGTGATTGACGCGAGATAAGACGAACAATCGGCTAAAACCTTCGCATTGCGAATGCGATAGAAAACATGAAACGTATAATGACATACTTAAAAAATTAATTATTTATTATAAATAATAACTATTTCTAATTATAATAAATAATTATTATTTTAAAAAGCATGTATTGTACGTTATTACGTTTTCGAAATTATTGCATTCACGATGCGAAGATTTAAGTCAATCGCAAGAAGCATCTGCTTTAAAATTTTTTTTAGTCAATCCGCTCTTTTCAGAGCGACCAATACATTTTCACGTTGGAACATTTCATTGTGAGCAGAATAAAAATAAATTTTTCCAAATGTAATTTTAATTACATTATTCTTGCGATTGACTTAAATCTTCCAACGTGAAAATGTATTGGTCGCTCTGAAAAGAGCGGATTGACTAAAAAAAATTTTAAAGCAGATGCTTCTTGCGATTGACTTAAATCTTCGCATCGTGAATGCAATAATTTCGAAAACGTAATAACGTACAACACATGCTTTTTAAAATAATAATTATTTATTATAATTAGAAATAGTTATTATTTATAATAAATAATTAATTTTTTAAGTATGTCATTATACGTTTCATGTTTTCTATCGCATTCGCAATGCGAAGGTTTTAGCCGATTGTTCGTCTTATCTCGCGTCAATCACGCGCCACGCGCAAGTCGTTTGTTAGATGTCGCGTGTCGCGTTTCTGGCAACATAACTCTTGTGGTCGCGCAGTCTCCGCGGTCCGTCGCTTCGCGTCGAGTCATGTGCTGTTTGCATTCGCGTTTCTTTGAAAGTAATTTTTGGTATCGATAAATCAATAGTAAGTGAATAAACAGTAAACTCGTTATCGTGTAATCTGTATTGTGTCAATCGAGTGTGAGACTAATAATCGAAAAAATTTCGATGTGTGGCGCATCTCTAGCAATCATAACTGTGCAGCAGATAACAACAATACATAGCATGAAGATTCGCTGCTACAAGGTGAGTGAGCAAGTGAGTAAGCAGGTGAGTGACCGAGAGAGTGTGAGTGAGAGACTGAATGAGAGAGTGTATGAGTGTTGCGTAAAAGAGAGAAAGAGAGCGAGAAAGAAAGTGCGTGCGTGTGTATGAATGTCTGTCCCTCCTACCCTCCCTCCCTCTCTCTCTCTCTCTCTCTCTCTCTCTCTCTCTCTCTCTCTCTCTCTCTCTCTTTCTCTCTCTTACGCACACACTCCGCCATACACACATCGCGTGTAGCAATCAGCTGATTGCAACGTCGGACGGCCGGCGATCCGGAACAACTTTTCATTATTAAAATAACGTTATTTTAAGGAACACGTATTTCTGACGTAATTCTAAGACATTTTCTTCTTTACCAAAATTTTATTTAAAGCATAATTTTATGTTATAAGATAAAATAGTTAGCGACTCATGCGGTGGTAATCACCCGTCGGGCGGTCAGCTGCGCCCGCGCTCGCGGCACGCCGCGCCGCTCCTGCCTGCCTTCTGTACTCGACGCGTGATTTACTAACTATTTTTGCTTATAATTCAAAAACTACGCTTCAAATCAAATTTTGGTAAAGGAAAAATTGTCTTAGAATGGTGTCAGGAATACGTCATTTAACAGACATATCGTTTTTCAGGATCACCCTGTATACGCTCACTACAAGGGCTCTGTAGAAAAAACCAGCGCGAATCGAAAATTTTACCAAATGATACTCACCTAAATTCTGTTAATAAATAATCTTATAAGCCCATGCGTATCCTTTCAATAAATAATATAGTTAGGTCACCATAAGAAGGATGCAGCAATTATAAATATTGAAATCTGAAAATTTATATGATTAATTAATACTTGGATAAACAAGGATATAATTCACAATAAAAATGATAATAAATGTTCTCGAAGCGAATCATGTAAAAATACCAATACAAAAATTTATAGGAAATTATCAATAATAAAAAGGAAATTATCAAATCAATGCTTTGCATACGTATAAAACTTTACTTATTGAATAGTATATATATATATATCCAATTTGATTACTTAATTATAAATTAAAATACGAAAACAGTTGGTCAGTAACAATTAAAGAATAACCCTTTACAAAACAACAAGCTTCTTTTAAAAATTAATGATCTAAATATTTCCTAACGAATAAATTAATCTACTATGTACGAAAATATTTATACAAAATATCATTATTATCCAACTTCATTCAAGAAATAGATTTAAAATTTTATCATCAAAGGAAAACCTTCCACAAAATTGCCTTGAATAATGTAACTATGGTCGCGACAAAGTTCAGTATGAAGCTACGTGCAAATATTACCATAAAGTTCTATTATTTTATATATATATAACATAATAAATATAATGTATACGAGAATATATATATATATATATATACATATACAGGGTGATCCATTTTAACTTAGGCAGCCAAATAACTCGAAAACTAAGCCCAGCAAACAAAAATGTTTCAGATAAAAGTTGTATGGTTTTGAGGGGGCCATAAGATGGTACCATTGGTTTGACCTTGAAGAGTCATTTGAAGGTCACGTGAAAGTCACTTCAATTTTTTTAAATGGAACACCCTATATATTTTTGCACATTCTTGTAGCTTATCTCGAGAGCTTTCCAAAACACTATAACTAAGTACCTTTTCGTTAAGTACTTTTTGAGTTATGAGGCTTGAAATAATTTCTTTATTTTACATAAACCGTAAAATATCTTGTAAAATATTCATTTTTCGATTATCTTACCTTAATACTTTTACGTACAAAATAATGAGAGGAATCAATTGGTGTAAAAAAAACACATAGTTGTTTTGAAGAAAAATTTTTCTTAAAAATAACTATGTGTTTTCTTTACACCAATTGATTCCTTTCATTATTTTGTACATAAAAGTATTAAGGTAAGATAATCGAAAAATGAATATTTTACAAAATATTTTACGGTTTATGTAAAATTAAGAAATTATTTCAAGCCTCATAACTCAAAAAGTACTTAACGAAAAGGTAGTTAATTATAGTGTTTTGGAAAGCTCTCGAGATAAGCTACAAGAATGTGCAAAAATATATAGGGTGTTCCATTTAAAAAAATTGAAGTGACTTTCACGTGACCTTCAAATGACTCTTCAAGGTCAAACCAATGGTACCATATTATGGCCCCCTCGAAACCATACAACTTTTGTCTGAAACATTTTTGTTTGCTGGGCTTAGTTTTCGAGTTATTTGGCTGCCTAAGTTAAAATGGGTCACCCTGTATACACATATGTATATTCTAACTGGTATTAACCACACATATGTGCTCAATTTAATTACTTAACTATTTAATTATAAAATAAAAGGGAAACATTCATTAATAAAATATTGAGGCACAATGTAACAAGGTAATAAAATACATATACACATATAAATACGGGTCTTTACGGAAGAAAATACCCGGTCCTGAAACAAACCCCTACATATACATATATATGTATATGGCGCGGCAGTTTCCAGGACCATCGATCAAAATCATCCATAAGCACCCATTAACCAATACTCCTTTAAACATTCACATATCACATGTAAAAGCAACCCGAATAAAATATAAAAAATAATATATAAATGCACTAAACAAAAAATAATAAGAAAAATGACAAATAAGAATTTTAATATCCACAGATAATAATTGTTACCAAAATAATACGTTAACCTCACTTTTTAAAATTAAAAACCAACAATAATAATAAATAATAAAGCAATTATCGACCTATATATATATATTCAAGAAAAATAAAATTAATAGATTATTTCTCTAAACATTATAATAAATCTTCATTGTACATTAATATTATTGACCAAATATGTCTATATAAATTTTAATAGAATAACATATATATCGGACTATCTAATTACAAAATGAAAAAAAAAACAGATGGCAACTTTTGTGAAATCCGATTGCTTCAATCTTTAGTCCTCGTTCAATTCCCATGGACCCATACATGCAAGCATGTATATGTATATTCGTTATTGAAAAATGGTTTTCCTCGGAGCCTCGATATTTGAAAAAGATATATAATAAATAAGTAAAAGAAATTCACTATAAAAATTACTGAATATTTAACAAACATGCACAAATATATATGGAAATATAGGTAAGTAAGTAATGAATGAGGTATATAAAATCAATTAAAGTTTAGCACTCATGAATAATAATTATCATCGAAGCAATATGCTAATTTCGCCTTATATAATTTTGACTATCGACAGTAGTAATAATAATAAAATAATCAACGTTCCATCCAATCAAAAAGAAATAAAGGTAATAACTTCCTTAAATTAATCGATTGAACGTTATGGGAAAATTTCATTGCATAAAGGCACTGTCAAATGCTTATTATCATTAAACACTATAAAAATCCCTTTTCACATACGTATATTCTATGCAATTATTCAAATAAAATTTTACTACATAATAAATTATATAAAATCTAATTTCTTATCCACTAATCATCGCCAAATAATATATATTTTCGATTTGATAATTTAGTTGTGAAACTTTATATAATTAAAATGTAATAAAAGAGCAATAATAACCAAACAAAAACCATTTCCATTATGTGAAAACTTAACATTATTTAATATATGACCAGAAGTTGTTAAATTCAATACATTCAAATAATATTAAAATATTCCAAAACTTATCCTAATTAGAGGTGCATAAAGCTAACACGTCATGGCCAGATGATCACATGTGAGTATTTTGATCCGCTCAGACAATAGTCTAATAAACGTTCTATATTGTCGATTAAAATACAGCTAAGCCATAAATATGCATCCTCGAGTATCTTTTGTATGGAATGACGTTTTGCAAATATCTGAAAAATATAATAACTATATAAGATAAAAATATAAGAAGGAAAACATTTATAATATCATTAAATAAATATTCCTAAAATACTTACCCGAATTCTAATAATGGATTGAATGCATTCCCTCCATAGGTAACCTATCGTAAATAATCAGTAAATTCCAAGTCTTGAAAGCTGAAAAATAAAATAACAAATAATATCCGATCAAATAGAAATTTAACCCAACATAAAAAAAATATATATGATAAATATCTTATAAAACTCAATTCAAAAACATTTTATAAAATCAAAGAAAAACAGCTTAATACTTTAAGTATATAAAATAATGAAATCGAATAACGAAAGAAATGTATTAAATCCATATGATAAAATTTTGAAAACAAATATATTAAATTAATTAAATTATTAATAATTACAAATAATTAAGTTTCTGACTTAATAAAACCAGTAATACAAAATAAAAATCATGCTTAACTCTTTACTACATACGGAATAATAAGTCACCCTGTACACATAGCCTCGTTGTCCACTGGGTGTCCCAATATTCCCATCTCCAAACGAATACACTATATGGAAAAATAAAATACATCTGTTAATAAGAACTCCTTAAAAATATATTATAAAATTACTCGAAAGACGAAAATAACATCATTAAAAAATATCATAATTAATAAATCACAAATATAATAAAATTAATAAATCAATCAACAATATTAAAAATACTCATTAAACCTTCCCAAATATATAATAAAACATAATCAAATGATTAAAACGATCAAAATTTATACGCAAGACCTCAATAGGTAGTACGTGAAAGTACCGTGAGAGAGACCGCACTATCAGCTGGCCCGCGCGAGCGAGAGAGACAGCACTATACATAATCCCGTATGAAAGAATTAATGAGAATTAAGTCGCGAGACGAGCTCGAACAGACTTGTCACCCTTGTCATTAGCATAAATACATGTGCAATTATTAATAAAAATTTAAAAGATAATACAATAAAATAATAAAAGTACATATATAAATATTATACATAAATATATATATATATATATATATATTTTATAAATATATTATGTAATTAAATAAGACTTTTTAATTAATAAACTTACCAAATAAACTTTCGAAATAATCCACACAGCTTCCTCAAAATTCCTTCAATACTGCATATCCTCATATGGTTTAAGGGGACCGCCTACATTAGAGGGTCAAAAAAATCGATTTTTTTTGCTTAAATTGAAAGTATATCATCTGTAGAATATGCTCCCAAAGTTTCAAGTCCGAATTCGAACTGTAAACAGTCGAAATATAATATATAGTGCGCGTGCTCCGAGCGCTCCGAGCGCTATGAGCAGAGCGGCAGGTGAGAATCTCCAACGGTCGGGAGGGGAAGGGATCCTGGACGCTGGCGTTCTTAAATACATCATAACAGGTAAGAGTACAGTATATACACTACTGTAATGTGTTCTCAAAGCCACTGAGAAAGAGCCTAGTGTATATTTCGATGCCAATCAAGCCGAAGCGTCGGTAGAACGACCGTTGCTGCAGCGTGCGCGTCTGTTGTATTTATTGTGCTCTTGCTCGTTGCTCTGCTCTTGTGCTGTAAATATTTATAAATTATCGTGATTTTGTCAACATGGCTTCGTATCCGAAAAGTGAAAAAGAAGATTCGTTTCGTTCATCAAGACCAAAAAGAAGACGTTTTCACGGTAATCGCTTTACAGGTGAAGATAACGAGCCTGTCGGACAAGGCACGTCTGCTCGAAAATTAGAAACTGCGTCCCAAGAAGATGTGTGTGTAAAACTAACTCATTTCTATAGAATAATTGAGTTTGTAAGTGTTTTCGCTGCCATTTCAGAACTCGCGATTTGTAAAGAGTGCAAGCGTAATTTGAATTTTGAAGAAACGGGAACTCGTGGCCTTGGTTTCAAAATTGCAGTCAAGTGCGCGTGTGGTACTCGTCTGATTGATTCCGGGCCGTTAAGAAACACTGGCTATGAAATAAATCATCGAATTATATTTGCCATGAGACTTTTGGGTATCGGATTACAAGGCCTCAACTTATTTGTTTCACTCATGGATATTAGCAAGGGACTCAGCAAAGGAACGTATGATAGAGTAGTACAGCATATTCATGAATGTACGAAACTGGTGTTTGATGCTATGTGCCTAAGAGTAGTTGAGCAAGAGAAAAAAGAGAATGAAAAAAGGGAGAGGCCTTTACTCGATTTCAAAGTTTCCGGTGATGGGAGCTGGAAAAAACGAGGATTTACTTCATTATACGGCGTTACAACATTGATTGCCTCTTTCAGCGGTAAAGTTATTGATCTGGTGGTGAAAAGTTCTTATTGTCAACCGTGCATTGCTTGGAAAGGAAAAGAACAAACAGAAGAATTTAAAAATTGGTACGAGACACACGAAGAAGAATGCTCGGCGAATCATATTGGCAGTGCGGGTAAAATGGAAGTGGACTCAATAAAAGAAATGTTCTCGGCTTCTGAAAGGAAATACGGCGTGCGTTACATGAACTATATCGGTGACGGGGACTCGAAAACTTTCAAAGCTATCCTTGATTTGAATCCCTACGGAGACGAGCATGTTGTAGTAAAAAGTGAGTGTGTGAATCACGTAGAAAAACGTATGGGTACTCGGCTCCGCAACATAAAAAAAGAGAAAAAGCTCGGAGGCAAAGGAAAACTAACCGATGCTCTTATTAAAAAAATTACAAAGTATTACGGCCTTGCTATAATGAGAAATAGCGACTCTGTTGAGGATATGCAGAGAAATGTAATGGCAACGTATTGGCATATGGTCTCAATAGATGAGAATCCGAAACATGAAAATTGCCCCGCAGGAGAAGACAGCTGGTGTAAATTTCGTGTTGCAGAGAGCCGTGGACTTGAATACACCCACCCACCTCCTTTGGATGCTACAGTAGCTAAATATATTTTCCCGATATTTGAAGATCTTTCAAGAAAAGATTTACTTGAGAGGTGCTTAGGCGGACACACACAAAATGCAAACGAAAGCTTCAACGCGACGGTTTGGCGACTGGCACCAAAACATCTTCATTGCGGCCGTAAAATAATCGAAATCGCCGCTTGGATCGCCGCTGGGATTTTTAACGAAGGCTATTTGTCAGTCCTAAGGATTATGTCAAGCATGGACATCACTATTGGGCCAGTTTGCCGCGAAATAGCTTCGAGAAATGATGAAAACCGGACAAAAAGCCAGGAACGCCACAGCAGATCACTTGAGCAACCAGCAACAAAACTCGTAAAAGAACAACAATTACAAAGGAATGAACTGTTTGAAGAAGAGGAGGGACTTTCTTATGGAGCAGGGATAGCAGATTGACCAAAAAGCTAAGGTAAATAAACGATAAAAAATTTTTATCGACTATTTTTCATGTACGAAAACTTTAAACGCGTTTTTCTCGAAACGATGTTTTTCAAATTGGCGTGCACGATTACTCAAAAACTACTTGACGGATCGACTTTTTTTTTTTTTAAATTAAAGCTTATTTAATTACCTTCTATTTGAACTAAAAAAATCAGTAAAAATTATTGCCAAAAAAAAGTTATTAACAAAAAAACACGAAAATTTTCCACAAAAAATCAATTTTATTGTTTAAACAACAATTTTTTTTATTTATTTTAATAAATTCATGATTTTTTTTAGTTCAAATAGAAGCTATATTCATAAACTTTACAAAAATTTTTTATTTTTATGATTCAGATGATTCTATGGGACGCTATCCTGCACGTCGTGGAGAAGGAATTTTCAAAGGCATCGGCATTCAATTATTAATAACTTTTATTTAAACATATGAAATTTAATAAAAAAAATTTTTTTGTAAACCTTTTGATATACATAATAAACAGTAAAAATTTCAAAACAATCCATTGTGTAGTTTCTTTGTAAAAAATTCACGAAAAAGTGCTTGATTTTGACCTCCTAATGTAGGCGGTCCCCTTAAGCCTGCCTGTCATCCGCGAATAATCCATTGGCCCGCATCCTTTTAAATATTCACAAAAGTAACCTAAATAAATAAGGAAAATATCAATTAATTAATAACAAATCAATTAATTAATAATAAATCAAAAATTTAAATAAAGAACCGTAATAATCAATGACAAAATAATAAAAGTATATAAGAAATACAAATAAAATATGATTTTATATACACAAATATTAATATATTTTCCAGTATGATAAAGTAACAAATTACAAATTACGAGGAATATCCAATATATACACATAAGAAACATAAAAATTAAAAATTTCAATATAAAAATAAATAATAAATAACAAGATGTAATAATAAAAATATGTATATATATATATATGCCAAATGTAAAAATCGAAAATTAAAATTCAAAAGGCTTTAATAATGAAAAATGAACACACACATATATATATATATATATATATACAAAAACAATAAAATTTAAAATATAAACTCATTAATGATGGATATTTAACATATTTAACCTAATTTTATACGCACGACTTATTGCATTGAATTAAGCGCACAGACTAAGTCCAGCGTGCCGCGTTATCTCCCCTATTGCCGCGTTATCTCCCCTAATGCTTTCAACCTCCGCGCCCGAGTCTTAAGACAAAAGGGACTCGAGAAAATAGCATGCATGAATATTACGAAGAGCGCCTTCTTATTGCGAGCGTAATAAATTATTATAAATTATAAAAGAATATATATATATATATATATATCGCATATCCATATTATTGACTAGGAAAATTTGACAGTAACACATTTATATATTTATATATGTACATTTGACTATTAAATAAATACTAAATGAATTCAGTAACGAAAGTTAAAATTTAACAATTACATTTATTGAACTTTATAACACAAAGATTATGGACATTTATTTATATATATATATATATAAATATATATATACATATATTCTGCGTATTAAATTAATAATAAGAATATATGAATAAATTATAACAAGAAGGATGTCGCATAATTAAGAATAATTAGCAATAGATAAGCGAGTCTACAGTATAAAATTTAATAACGCTAATAAGCATACGATTCTACGTACAATGCATTAGGTATTCTTATAAGCACTCAAAGCTAAATGTGACGCGCTATTTTCTTTATCGTTTCTGAGAAGCGCCCGAGCCTAATGCATTCCAATCTGTAAGACTAAATAATGTTTCGCTGGAATATTATAAGGAGCACTTTTTATTACATGCATAATAACTATAAGGTCATAATTGTTAAAAGGATATATACATATGCCAAATAAGCATGAATACTTAGGAAGCTAACGATAATAATTTCTTACTTCTTTGAAAGGAAATAACTAATACTTCTCGAACTATTAAATAATTATTAAATAAAATGATTAAAATTTAACAAACTACATTTATGAAATTTTTAAAGATTCAAAATCAAGTACAAAGATTCGAAATCAAGTAATATCTACACTCTTATATATTTATATATCCTACATCTATACGAATAAGATTTGTTAAAAGTAAAATTATTGCATAGAGCATTATAAGAATAAACTTACTTATTAAGAGACAAGCGACCAAGCCTCATCCAGCGATAAGATAGAAGGACCGCCGATGGTCCGACACGACAGCCACGACTTTCCTCCCTGGTAAAATAAAATTATCAATATCAAATAATTATGTTACCTTTTACAATTAAATTTTAATTAACATACATATATACATATATATATATATATATATATATATGTGTGTGCATACTATAACCAATATTTTATAATATAAAACAATTGTAATTATGATAGTCACGACATCAGAATCTATTAAACCATAATATTGATTTAAACCATGCAATTATATAACGAATAAAATGCCACTTTTGAACGCAACATGCTAGAAGATCCATTCAAATTTTATTTAAAAGAGCTCAAAATTTTATATTAGAAATACATACACGCAAATAAACAATTCTGATGATTAAAAAACTATCAAAAATTTTATCCTTGTAAAATAAATTAATAAGCTCGACAAGCGTCCCCACTACTTTCACGCGACAGCGTTCCCACTACGTCGCAACCCGCTTAATGGAAAAGGACAGCTATAGCGATGAATAGTGGCCTAGCCGCCCACGCCTAGGAGCGCACGCATCTCCCTACCACAACGAATGTCCGTACGAAGTGGGGACCCGAGGGTACCTTAGAGAGCGCAGCTCAGTTCTCCGCGCATTTGACCAGGAGCTCTCAGAAGAACAAGAACAACAGCGATCACGAGCATCTACGAAGCGAATAAAGACTTAGTCTCTAAGCATTTTTTCGAGCTAAGGACTTAGTCCCGAGAGCTGTCGAATACAAGTATATTTTAAACAATAAAGTGCCTTACTTGAAACACCATTGAGGTCTTCTGCCAATTTCTTGATCACCGACTCCTTCGACTCTCCCTTAGAGGCATCGCCGAGGCTGATTGTATTTTACGGAGATTCAACGCACGTTCCCATTGCAGTACTTTTGGGTAAGTACTCGCGCTAATTATTTGACACCTTCCTTTTTCATCTCTCGTGATCTGCAATTAGTAGTCAAATATTACTATTATTTTACCGTACCTACTAAAGAATTATATTACGTGTAATAGAGTCAACAACTTACCTTCATACAATTCCTACGTTTTCTCTTTTTGATAATGCAAGTACGCTGATTGTATTTGAATATTAAAGCACTCAGTCTGTCTTTGGTTTTACACAACCAAGACCACAAGAGCGAATTGTCGCCTTCGACTTGTCAATCGATGTGCATTGGGTAACCGACTCTACCCCTCTGCCGTTTTCGTGAGGAATTTTCTCTAGAGAAATTTCTTTACGGATTTCTGTGCCGCTGTGACGTGACGTCTTGCACATCGACACTTGTCGTAGAGCATGGGACGCGCTCTTTAAGGACCGACTGACATATAGTATGATAACTCTGGTTTAGTATTGTTACGTCCTTTCTTATCGTTTGTTCTACGATCCTACAGGGCTCACCGTGTAGGGACGAATAAGGCTGTATCTCTCTATTTCTTTTTTTTCAGGGGCAACCTGCTAGGCCGGCTATACCCCGGGACGCCGAGAGATTTAGGATCTTCACAAGGCTTCTCTTCAGAAAATGTTCGGGTTGACGAGTAAATAAAGATTTAACTCCCTTTTTATATTGTGATACTTTGATTCTTTTTTTATTGTTTATTACTATTATTGTATGATTACAAATATATATATATGTATATATTTTTATATATATTTTCTGTTAGTTATTAATTTTTTTTTTGAAACTTCCATTTATTAATATGAATTTCGTATGGTACATAATTTACGTGTGGTATATATTGTCTATTGTCCCCAGGAACTCTTTGCTATTTAGGAAATCTAGGAAATTATTCGCGGCTTGGTCCGCCCAGTCTTCCTCCGCTGGGGTGAGATTTAGAGGAGCAAAATCAGACTCTTCTGGTCTGACTGGTGAATAACTCGGGCCTGAATATTCGGAAAATGGGCTATCAGGGCGGCGAGGAGAGGTCTGGATCTGCTGGTCCCGTCGTATCCCCGCGTTAGACTCCCAGGCTCGAAAAAGTCCAGGTGGCATGCCAGTTGTGCGATCGTCCAAATTGATGGTAATAGTACTGGCAGAAGAACTGACAGAACAGCTGTCAGATGTTCCTTCCTCGTCAGGCTCTTCTCCAGCCGGGATTTCAGGGAGCGGTCTGCTACTCTCGGTGTTTAATTCAGGGGGTAAGGGGGCGAATGAAAGTTCGTGGGATACGTTCTCGTGATTGTTAACTGCTTGGATAATTTCGTTCGGAATATCGTCTCTGTCTAGAAATAATCGATAAGGGACTGTGCGTCTGTCCCTTAACAATCGCTGCCTAAAATACTCGCGACGTCGTATGCTCGCACGGTGGAACGGGATATCGCGGCGGAGAACTGAGTCGATACGGAATGCGCTTACCATCTACCGAAAGAGGGAAAAAATAATCTTTGTTTAATTTTGAAACGTTACTTTGTTATTTTAAAAATAAAAACAACGAGTGTGATTCTACTTACGGTTATGTATTTTCGGAATTTGGGGGCACCTGTCAAATGAACGTGGCGCGTAAGTGTCGTGATTCGTAATGAATTTAAGAGAAGAGACAGAATAGATCCGGTAATAAGGATTCAACTTATCACAAGAGAGGGTTATTAATTAATCATAAGTAATCATGCAATGACACGGCCATTGGGATATGTAGGGATGTTGAATATAAAATAAATATGTCGACTGCTGGTTTAATTATATTATTGTACAATAATAATAAGTTCAATAAATTATATTAAACCAGAGCTATCATACTACGTGTCAGTCGGTCTTTAAAGAACGCGTCCCGTGCCTCACAACAAGTGTCGATGTGCAAGACGTCACGTCACTGCGGCACAGAGTCCATAAAGAAATTTCTCTAAAGAAAATTCTTTACAGAAACGGCAGAGGGGTAGGTAGGCTACCCAATGCGCATCGATTGACAAGTTGGAAGCGACAATTCGTTCTTATGGATAAAACCAAAGACAGACTGAGCATTAAATATTTAAATGCAATTAATAAACCGTGTTATTAGAAAGGTAGAACGTTGGAAGTGTATAAAGGTAAGGTATTGACTCTATTATAATTCTTCAATGAATATGATGATAATTATTTTCACTATTAATTGTAGATCACGAGAGGCGAAATGAAAATGGAAAATATTGAAAAATAAAAGGGAGTACTTACCCAAAAGTACTGCAGACAGAAGATGTGATGACTCTCCGTGGAAGACAGTCTGCCTCAGCGATGTCCTGTTGAAGAGTCGGAGGAACCGGTGATAAATGACTGGCAGAAGACCCGTGTAGATTTTATTTTAAACACTTTATTTTGAAAGTACGTTATAGTATACACTAGCTCTCTACAGACTAAGTCCTTAGCTCGTAAAATCGCGCTGAGACTAAGTCCTTTTTTCTAGATGAATATTCGTGATCGTTGCAAGGTGATGACTACTCGAGAGCGTTGGAACAAATGCGTGGAAGACTGAGCTCCGCTCCCTGAGGTACCCTCTGAGATCCCTACTCTGTACCGGCTCTCCGCAGTGGTAGGAGAATGCGGCGTAGGCGGCTCGACCGTTGCTGCCGCTATAGCTCTCCTTCTTCCTTGAGCGCGCTATGACGTAGCAGGCGGGCTCTTGCGTGGGGATAGTGGGGACGGCGGAGCTGTCAGTATTGTCCGTGCGTTGAACAGATTGACTCATTTTATAAAGGTAAGGTTTTTACAATAGGTTTTTTAGTCACCAGAATTTTTAACAAACTGCATGCATACATTTTTCAATGTAGAATTTCAAACTCTTTCAATAGAAGCATGAGTGGTCGTTCTAATATGTTCCGTTTAGAATTAGTTTTTAACTTACTTTAAGTTAATTATACACTTTTAGTTAACAATGTTATAAATAAATTCTGTTGTTATAACCCATTATAATTACAATTTGTTATATAATTATTATACAATATATATATATATATGTATGTGTGTGTGTATGTATAGACGCATGGACTAAATAATTGTTAATAATAATTGTGTTGCATTACATTATAAAATGTGTAATTATTCTTTTATATTATTCAGCTCTTGGAACAAAGGATGTGGTGAGATCACCGGATGCAGGTGTTCACCGTGCCGGGCGGTCGCGCCAGGCCTTATCGCTGAATGAGTCATATGCAGCTGTGCCGGATAATGAGTCATATGCAGCTGCACCGGATGAAGCCCGGAGGGTCGCTTATCTTTTAGTAAGAGAATTTATAATGCTTCATAAATTGATTTAATAATTCGCATTATAATTTATTCATATATTTTTTAATTGTTAATTATATAGAATATATATATATATATATATACGCTTATACATATTAACAGTTAATAGTTATAGTTAAAATTCTTAACCTTTTTATTTCATTTGTTTAAAATTATTTATTAATTAATTAATTAAATATGTACTATACATATTGTTATTTTGAAGATTGAAAAATTTATTAAAAATGCATTACTATTGGATCTTGTTAATTTAACATATATATATATTCTTTTATAAATTAATAATTTTACAATTATTTATTACTTTTAATAGGAAGGCGCTCCTTATAATATTCATTCATTATATATTCACGAGTCCCCTTCGCATTAAGACTTGACGCGGGCGTCAAAGCATTAGGGGAGATAAGAAAGTAATAGGGGAGATATTGCGGTGCGCCGGATGTAGGGGAGATAACGCAGTGCGCTGGGGCTTAGCCTTGCGCTCTTATAATGAGACTTATTATTCACTCAATAAAATCACGCACAATGAATTTTATAAATCCATATGTAGATTTATTATTTATTATTGTTTAATTTTGTGGTTAACTTTTAATTCATGCATATGGGTTCACGTTATTATTTTATTATTGTTTAATTAATTATTTTTCTTTATTATTATTAATATCCAGATGCATATACTGGTTAATACATTTATTAATTATATACATATATATGTATATGTTCTTTTTATTATGTTAATGTATTACTCTTGCAAATTTTACTAATGAATATTCTTTTATAGTCATCGGGCGATGCAAGCCTTGGCGTGCGCCGGATGTAGGGGAGATAAGAAACAATAGGGGAGATAAGACTGCACGCGGGACGTAGTCTGTGCTCTTAATTCAATGCAGTGAATTTACGCTCGCTAAATATTCATCATTAATAATTCGCAAGTGAGTTGCTTCTTTATTAATAATTATATATGTCAATTGTTTAATTTATAAATTTTGTGACCCTTTATGAGGTTTAAATGATTCATTCATAAGAATTAGAATTATTATATATATATATATGTATTAAAATTTTATATATTTTTTATTATTATTTTTTTATTGTTTATTATTTTTTATAAGGAAACCTTTTAATTCATATATATATGCATATGTTGGATATTCCTTGTAGTTTATAATTTATTACAGCAAGATGTAATTTATAAAATCATATTTTTCTGGTAAATTTATTAATTAAAACTAAATTGCATAAGAGTTTTATAGAAATATATTATACTCATGTTTTATGTAGAATATTTATATATATACGTTTATTATTTGGATGTATTATTTTTAAGTTTTTATTAGCAGTTTTATATATATTTTGTTAATAATAATGGTGACATGTCGATCTGAACTTGTATCATGATTTAATTTTCGTTTAGTTTTTGCATACGAGATCGCGTATAGTGCAGTCTCTCTTGCTCGCACGGGCTGACTGATAGTGTGGTCTTTCTCTCTCTTTCATGTATTACTTAATTAAGTCTTGCATATAAATTTCGATCGTTTTAATCATTTGATTATATTTTATTGTATATTTGAGAAGGTTTAATGAGTATTTTTAATATTGTTGATTGGTTTATTAATTTTTGTTATACTTGTGATTTATTAATTATACTAATATGATATTTTGTAATGATGTTATTTTCATCTTTTGAATAATTTTACCATATGTTAATCATTATTACAATATATTTTTAAGGAGTTTTTATTAACAAATGTATTTTATTTTTCCATATAGTATATTCGTTTGGAGATGGAAGTATTGGGACACCCAGTGGACAATGAGGCTATGTGTACAGGGTGACTTATTATTCCGTATGTAGTAAAGAGTTAAGTATGATTTTTATTTTGAATTACTGGTTTATTAAATCAGAAGCTTAATTGTTTATAATTATTAATATTTTAATTAATTATTAATAATTTAATTGGTTTAATGTATCTGTTATATTATTTACATTTTTCAGATATTTGCCAAACGTCATTCTATACAGAAGATATTCGAGGATGCATAACGTCTATAACCCAGCTGTATTTTGATTCATCAACGTTACGCCCCTCTAATTACGGATAAGTTTGGATGATTTTGAAATATTTAAATATTATTTTGAATGTGCTTATTTTTGTTATTTTTGGTTATTCTTCAAATACATATATATATTACTTGACGTTTTCCATATAATGATAATGGTTTATTATTCAGTTATCATGGCTTGTTTACTACCTTTTAAATTATATATAAAATTTTGCAATTAAATAATTAAAAAGAAAGTGTCTATTGTTTGACAGTAATTGATGGATGAGAGTTTAAATTTTAGTTATTCATAGATAGGGACGAGATTCCTACCGGAATAGCAAGGGCTGCAAACGACCGCGAAGACACCCTCTACGATCTATCTTTTGCACCCCTGCCCCCCGAATTAAATCCCGAAACCCGCACCCCCCTTGCGATACCAGCAGGAGAGGAATCCAGCGAAGAAGAGGGCCCTCCGTCGACAGACGAGGATTCCTGCCATCTTAGCGACTGCCCGACAGTCGTATACGATCGGGACAACCCAACGGTCGGAATTCCCCCGGGACTCCTCAGAGCCTTCGCGAGGAACGGGGAAATAGAAAGGACACGAGATCAACGAGACCAGACGGTGCCATCGCCAAGCCCTCCCCGAACCCCTGATACATACTATTCCACCCCGAATTACTCCCCTGTCGATCTTAGAGACATAGATCCCGAACCCATAGACATTTCTCCCTACGAAGAGAACCTCGCGGATTTCGAAGTCAATCAAATATTAGACTATTTGAATAGTGAAGAGTTTTTGGAATCGGTAGACGACGCGTATCATCCATAGTTTAATTCCTACAAATGTACTTTATAAACACAGACCAACGAATTGAGAATATACACATATAATGCATTTTGTATCTTTAATAAGGTGATAATAAATAAGATTTTATAAGAAAACTTCGCAACAAACATTCAACTTTTATTTATTCGTCAACCTGAACATTCCTGAAAAGAAGCTTCATACAGATCCTAAAAACACTCTCGGCGTCCCAGGGTATAGCCGGCTCAGCAGGTTGCCCAGAAAAAGAAATAGAGAGTGATAACTTCGTTCGCCCCTGCATGGTGCGCCCTGCAGAATCATCAAGTAAATGATAGAGTAAAGGACGTAACAATACCAAGACTCTACTATTCTTGGGGTGATGGACATATACATACATGGGTTCGCGAGGAGGAAAGTCGTGACCATCCAATAAGGATGAGAAATCAAGATTCTAACAGAAGTTTCCAACCAATCACACTTGGCTTGTTAAAGAGTATCTGATTTATTAATATTTTTCAAGAGAAGATTTATAATAGTTATTACTGATTGTCTAGTTTTATAATTTATCGACAATATTTCTTTTTAAATGTTCATTGTTAATAAGGTGGTTATTAATTATTATTATCGAGGTTTAAAGCAAAGTATTTATATATTTTTCGTAACGAATATCTTTATGGATATTAAATTTTAATTAGTTTATTTTATTATTATTCATTGACCCACATGTTATATACGAGCAAAGGGTAGAGTATTAGCTTGACAATTTAGTTTTTAGAGATTTTATATTAGATGCACATGCATTTCATTGTGCACTGCTTTCCGTTGTTATTTATTTAAATATTAATTAATTATATTACTTTCAGGCTTTGGCATATTTGGCTATGGCAATTCACCCATGCTAAATTCATCAAGAGAATATAAAAGAACGCGCAAGCGGCCATAAGGCCGGTTACTGAAGGACATCTGCATACAGCTTTATACGGAGTCTTATTATAAATGTTCCTGACATTACATTGCTGTACACGACAAGCATTGATAATTCATTAAGACACTCCTCCGGCTATATACTATATCAATCAACATATTATTCTATATTAATAAGACATAGCAGTAATATTTATATTATATTAATTTAATATTTTATTATTAATTTATAAAGCTTCTTGAATGATTTTAAAATAATCATATGGGGCTTTTTGCAGTCTTATTAAGATTGCATAAATAATAATTGTATTGAAATTCTTTTATAATTGCTTTGAATGATTATAATGAAGAACTCATTAATTTTCTTTGATTGATGTATGTATATATATTTATGTAGCATATCTAGCGGTTACGCATTGGTTTTAGCAATATAAATCAATTAGCTTCGAATAAGATTATAAGTCTATTCTTAGCGATCTTTAATTTCGTTATTAAAGTGTCTTGATATATATATATATATTTATTATTCCATTTATTCGTTAAACAAAATTAGATAATGATATTCATACGATGACTTATACTGGGATTTATCGCAAATATGTTTGACATAAGTACGTTATTTGAAATAATTCATTGAAGGTTTCCTTTTGGAAATTTCTACTCTATTGATAATAATTCTTCATATAAGCACCGTCATATCCGGTCAGCACTGCCCATACATTACAGTTTACTTCTGGTTATAACTATATCTATTGTTGGTATATTGTGAAGTATAATTAATTCGATGATTTTATTAGTTCTTGAAAAAGGTATATATATGTATATATATATAGTCGGCGCTCGGTTAGTACTGACGGTCTACTAGTGTATCGATTATATAGGATAACTAAATAATATGAGTATATGATAATAAGCGAAATATAGCGGTTATATGTGAAGATTATATAGGGTAAAGATTTCCTGTATTATTTTATAGCAATATTTGAAATTTTTGTTGCGGGACGTAACAGTATAATATATTCGAAGAATTATTTTAATAATAATAAAACTAAACCAGCAGGCACGGTATCCATCTTATATTCAACATCCTTACACCCTCTTCACTTTTTCATTGCATGATAACTAACTAATTAATGATTCTCTCTTATAATAATTGAATTAAGTCCCTATTTCAGAATCTATCCTGTCTCTTTCTCTAAACGGATTCCGAAATTTTAGACTTACGCGGCACGTTCCTTTTTTTGACAGGTGACCCCTCGAAATTTCCATCGTAAGTATTAGATGCCGCGAACTAATTTCAACTATCCTTTAAATAAAACGAATCCTAAACTCAAATTATTTCAACAATAGATGGTTAGCGCCCGACGACCAGACCCCATAACTCGCCGCGAATTTCCTTTGTTAAATCCAGGCGTAACTCGGCGGGAAGTATATAGACAAAGATTGTTGCGAGACCGTCCGTCCATCGCCCGTCAGTTATTTATAGATAGGGACGAGATTCCTACCGGAGTAGCAAGGGCCGCAAACGACCACGAAGACACCCTCTTCGACCTTTCTTTCGCACCCCTGCCCCCGGAGTTTAATCTAAAGACCAATAACACCAACCTCCCTGCGATACCCGCCGGCGCAGAATCTGAAGAAGAGGAAACTGAATCCGACGGTTCAGACGCATCGACCGACGCATCCACGATAATCATCAATTTGGACAGCCCAACGGATGGGATCCCATTAGGATTACTCCGTGCCTGGGAACGAAATGGGGTAATAAGGAGGAGCCCAGAAGCATTGGATCGACAGGCCCAAACTTCCCCGTCGCCTAGTCTTCCACGGACCCCAGACTCTTTTCCGGGGTACTCACCACCAAGCTATTCCCCTGTCTCGCTTGAAAGAATAAATTTGGATCCCCTAAATATCTCCCCAAGTGACGATTCTGTAGACTACGAGGTTAACCAACTTCTCGATTATCTGAATAGTGAGGAGTTCCTCGACTCTATTGTCGAATCGTAAAATTTTATAACTTTTGAATATCACCATACAAATATATCCAATATATCCATAGATTTCTAATGCAAAAGAACGAAGAAGGATGAAAGAAATAAAAAAAAAAAAAAAAAAATAGAAATTCATAACATAATAAATCTACACATTTATTTGTCAACTAAAATTCCTCCGAAAAGAAGCGTCCTACAGATCCTGAATCTCTCGGCGTCCCTGGGCATAGCCGGCTTAGCAGGTTACCCAGAAAAAGAAATAGAGAGATACAATCTTGTTCGTCCCTGCACGGTGAACCCTGCACAGTCGTAGAATAAACGACCAAAAAGGACGTAACAAAAGACAAAATTTTGGTGGCAGCGGTGGGATTTGCTAAAAAAGGATCTAAGCTTCTGAGAGGAAATTAAGTGTTTGACGAATAAATTTTATAATATATCTATATCTACTATGCAAACTCGATCAAGCTCGACGAATTCTGTAGCCACAGGGGCTACTAAAAAGCAATATACTGCAGAGGAAACAGAAATCCTCATGCAAAAGGTAAATGAAAAGGAGAAACAGTTAAAAGAACAAGCTGAAGCCTTGCAAGCAAAAAACGAACACTTGATGAAAATGCAGGAAGAAATGAGCCGCAAGGAGATGGCTGGAGTCCAAGAACAACCAGCTGTAGAACAACTGATGGCTTCCATGCAAACAATTACCAACTGTATTGAGAGAATTAACTCGAGGCTCATGAATTTAGAAACCTCGCAAAGAGAAGAAAGACACATTCCACGTGAAGAACGGACATTTTCTCAACCAACATCACAACATTTCGACATCGTGGATCAACCTTCTCCAATACGTCTTAAAGATGCTATTGACACAGTACCCAAATTCGATGACCATAAAATGTCAGTTTTCCATTTCAGCAAAATTTGTGAACGCGCTCTCGATTTAATACCCGCGTATCATGAATAACATTTAGTGCAGCTTATTATTAATAAACTGCAAGGACATGCATATTCTGCCATAGAAGGAGTGGTGTCACTCCGTTTTCGAGCTAACAAAGCGATTAAAGCTCATCTTCGGACCAAATAAGTCAATCGATCAATACCGAGGGGAATTAGCTAACATATACATGAAACAAAATGAAAATATTTTCGATTATATAAGCAGAGTGCAGGAACTACGTACTGCAATAATAGATGGAGAATCTGATTTATCTGGAAACATAGGAGAACGAAGAAAGGACGCCATCGAAGCAACCACCATGCACAGCTCTGTCAACGGGCTCCCGTCTGACTTGTTAGTACGCGTGAAACTCGAACATCCGAGAACATTTGAGGAAAGTATTAGCACGGCTATACAATTATCCAAAACCATTGAAGCCGAGAACATTCGGAAGTTAACTCTCTTCCGCCCGAACTTCCAACCCCGTGCTGACCTCCCCAATAACACCAGCAATGCAGCCCGCCAAAATCCTATGAGCAACAACATTAATGGCAACCTCGCAACCACCCTTCACCACATCACCAGTTAAATTAACTGCTGGACAGCCTCAACAAAATTTCCAGACTAAAATCTGTCGTTATTGTAAAACTCCTGGACATCTCATAGAGGAATGCCGAAAGCTTGCTTATAGAAGAACCTTATAGGCAACCCAACCCGGTACTTCGGGAAACGCGCAAGGCGTTCCGTTGAGAACCGACGTCCGCCGGAACGACCCGCAACCAGGACGTCCGACTTACCATATTCAAAAGAAAGTCAATATAATAACACCACAGGAAACTCCCGCACAAACTTCCGAATCTGCCAAATAAACGACAAGCAACAATCTACGGAATTGCCCACGGTAACGTTATTTTCCCCAGATCTAATAACAGATTGCAAGTTCATGATTGATTCTGGATCTGGATTAAACCTCATTAAACAAAAATGCTTAAATCCGCACGTTTCTCTTGATCGAACCAATCCTCTATGCCTGCAAGGAATCGCCTCTGAAACTATCGTTACATTAAGAGCTGTCTCCATATCCATTTTTGGAAAACTGTCCGAATTTTATGTCATATCTGATTCAATAGAATTCTTACAAGATGGAATATTAGGCAACAAGTTCCTGAAAGAACGAGCTGTTATAGTCAACTACAGGAACAACTTTATACAGTATGAAGATATGAGAATTCCATTCTCAAACTCAAATACAATATGTCTTAAGGAAAGAACTGTCACCCCCTGTTCTTTTCATGTTACCAATCCAGAAAAACAAATCGGATATGTACCTCGCCATACCCTTGCCGAGGGCATATACTTCGGGGAAGCTATTGTCACTAATAACAATGGAAAAGTCCATATGCCTATATTCAACACTTCCGAGGAAGAATTGACTCTTAATATGCCATTCATAGAACTGCAAGATTTCGAAATACTCGAAAATTCTACTGGAACCCAAGGGCTTCCCAGAGGATTAACCCGAACCTTTAATTCTAACAATCTTGTTGGACTAGACGAATCCCGAGTGGAATTCGTCAAAGCCATAGATAATCCCGTTTATTTTAACCAGGCATTTTCGCAACCAACAGATAGAACTGTTGATGTCATAAGTCTTCTACGTCTTGAACATCTGAATTCCGAGGAATCAGAAAATGTTTGATTACTAGTCTTCAAACACTCCGATAGATTTCACCTACCCGGTGAACATCTCCAAGCGACAAACGCCGCTCAACATTATATTCCTACCATTAATGAAATGCCTGTTCACACAAAACAATATAGGTTTCCTCCTGTACATAAGGAAGAAATTAATAGACAAGTAAATGAACTACTGTCCTCTGATTTAATAGGACCCTCTACTTCCCCTTATAACTCTCCTTTATGGATAGTTCCGAAAAAGCCAGACTCCTTAGGGAATAAAAGATTGCGAATGGTTATCGATTATCGAAACCTCAATGAAAAAACAATAGGCGATGCCTATCCTCTTCCAAATATAACGGATATATTAGATCAACTTGGATCTGCAAAATATTTTTCCGTACTGGACTTAGCTTCCGGGTTCCACCAGATACCTATGGCATCTAACGATGCTCATAAAACCGCTTTTTCAACTCCTTATGGACATTATCAGTTCAAACGAATTCCATTTGGACTAAAAAACGCGCCAGCAACATTTCAAAGATTAATGGACAATGTTCTGTCCGGAAATCAAGGAAACGAACTATTCGTTTATATGGATGACATTGTCGTATATGCACGATCATTGCAAGAGCATGAAAGCAAGTTCGAAAAATTAATGCAGAGATTGAGAGCTGCAAATCTAAAATTACAACCAGATAAATGCGAATTCTTACGACGTGAAGTAATGTATCTAGGACATATAATCGGCTCTGACGGAGTCAAGCCTGACCCCGCTAAGATAAAAGCTATAATGAATTTTCCTACTCCAAAGAATCCTAAAAATATCAAACAATTTCTGGGATTAGCCGGATACTACCGAAGATTTATTCCAAACTTCTCCAAAGTCGCGAAACCATTAACTGATCTTTTAAAAAAGGATAAGAAATTCGATTGGCAAGACAAACAAACAGAAGCCTTCAACATTTTAAGAAATTCACTATGTTCCGAGCCTATTTTACAATATCCCGACTTTACTAAACCATTCATTTTAACTATCGACGCATCTGGATATGCGGTTGGAGGAGTGCTCAGTCAAGGAATAATAGGGAAAGACCTACCCGTTGCCTACACCTCTCGAATTTTAAATTCCGCCGAACAAAATTATTCTACGATAGAGAAAGAATGTTTAGCTATCATTTATTGTGTAAATCATTTTAGGCCTTACTTATACGGAAGAATATTCACTATAGTAACTGACCACAAACCATTAGTGTGGCTACACTCCATTAAGGATCCTTCCTCAAGATTGTGGAAGTGGAGAATGAAACTCTCCGAATATCAATACGAAATACAGTATAAAAAGGGAACCTTAAATTATAACGCTGATGTCTTATCCAGAAATCCACCTGTCAACGTGGCTATTCCATTATTCCTCATTGATGAAGGAGAATACTCATCCGACGAATCAATATTTTCGTACAGGCCCCAAAGGCCACAGGGAAAATCCAGTACACCCGAAGGGCAGAACGCAAGATCTAATCAGGAAGACATGGGAAATTATCAAAGACCGGCCGAGACCTTAGCTCCCGTAGAACGTCGACCAACAGACGATTATCAAAATTATTCTGTCGAACAGGAAAATAATAATAATTATGGAGTCACAATCGAAGAAGTTACTGACTCTGAAGAAAGCGACGATACGGATTATACTGAAATCATAGAATCCGATATTGTGCCGCATCAAACGGACCCACAACAACTAAACCCACCGGCTCTTCCACCATGGAGTCGAGCCCTAGTGCGAGAAGTCAGGGAAGATCTACTTCAACAAAAAGATAATCACATAATATTCGTCTACCAGAACGGAACGGCTTATGATTATGGCGCAAAATCATATCAAGAAGCCAATTTACTCCCTAAATATGAAGGGCTGACATTCGAAAGAGCCAGGGTATGTACTGTAAAAGGAAACACATTGATTGCCCTCCCAATTAAATACAATTACCATACACTTATAGAAGCCCAGAATCTCAAAAATTGCCTACACTCTTTAGTGGATGCCGCTACAGAACTTGGACTCTCTTCGGCGAGTCTTAGTAAGACCGAACGCTTTGATGACTTTCCGTGGTCATACATCTTTAACCAACTCAAAAGACATTTACAAGAATTACCAATCAATATAACAATATGCTTAAATTTAATTCAAACACCAGAGATTGAAAAACGTCAATCTCTAATTTTGGAAAATCATGCCTCAGCTCATGGAGGACATAAGGGCGTAACGAAAACTTACAACCGCCTTAGATCTCGTTATTGCTGGAAAACGATGAAAAGGGACATTCAGGAATTTATTAGAACCTGCCGGGAGTGTCAATTAAAAAAACTAACTAGAGTAAAAACCAAGCAACCCATGGTTATAACCGATACCCCCGGGGCTGCCTTCGATAAAGTATCCTTGGATATTATGGGACCCCTTCCCTTAACAATGGATAATAATCAATATATACTAACCATGCAGGATTTGCTAACAAAATATTCCACATTAACAATCGCAGACGCCTTCACTAAAGAATTCATCTGTATATACGGTACCCCTCGCGCAATATTGACCGATCAAGGAACAAACTTTTTATCTGCCTTAATGCGACAGTTAACAAGAAAATTCCACATACAACATTTCAAGACCACTGCTTACCATCCACAATCTAATGGGTCGCTTGAACGATCACATCATGTCCTAACAGAATATCTAAAAACCCAGGTTGATAAGGAGACAAATTGGGACGAGTACATCAAACTTGCCATGTTCTCGTACAACACCAGCGTACATGAAGGGACAAGATACTCACCCTATGAATTAGTATTTGGTCGAATAGCACGACTACCCTCCGCACACCCCATCATCGAAGAAAATATTGAACCCACATACCACGATTATATTATTAATCTCTTTAACAAAATAAACGATCTACAAAAACAAGCTAAGCAAAACCTCACACTAGCTAAAGAACGGAGTAAACGATACTATGACCGCAATCTGAATTCACAACAATTTGAGAAAGGAAAATATGTCTTCCTACTAAAGGAACCACGAAAAGGAAAACTTGCCGACCAGTATACTGGCCCTCACGAAATAATCGAACTCTTACCCCCCAGTAATGTTAAAATTAAAATAGGAAATCAAACTCGAATAGTACACACCAACAAAATCAAATTAGCACACCCTCAACCGGGATGAGGTAATAATCAGAGTCCTTTGTTACAGATGCTTTGGCACAGGAGGCCTACACAGCCGAGATTGGACGCAACCATTTCAAATCGAATAGAGGAATCTTTCTTCTTCGGCCATTGTGTCCATATAACAGGAGCCCTTTGTCTCTTAGACGAAACTAACTTGTGTAAGGAGTGTTATGATAGACTCCGTACTAATATCATTAAGCAACAATACCGACCCTTGCGGAGACACTTCTTTGTGAATAGTCACATCGTGCGTAACGAACATTGCTCGGCTTGTGGCACAACGGTCGTCGAGACCAAGTCTCTCGACAAGTGCATCTCTTGCACACTAATAGCGCACGAATTCTTAGAACTTCTACACAACACCTCGACTTCTATAAATAGTTATAACTACCCCTTAGTCTTAAACGTATACGATAGGACTCCTACGTTATAAAGGGGATGCCATTTACCGGCACAGCCTGCTGTGTAGAATTCAGAGGATATCGGTATGATCCCTTGAACGTCTATTTATCTGAACTCTGCTATCATTACGTTGTTACGTACCGCAACAAAAATTTTATTTCTCATTCAAATACGCGAAATTTGCCTTTATAATCTTCAAAATGCAATCCAACCAATGAACATATCAAGCTCAATCCTACCGCGTTACATATTATTGTTAATATAATAAATATTGTTAATTAAAATTCCACCGCGCTATCTATTATCACCAATATTTCTTATTATAAAATCACACCGCGCAATGTATTATCACCAACATTTACCGTACATCAATATTATTCCGCCGCGCAATATACTATTGTCAATATCTCCAAAAATAATCTTTCTTTATTAAGAAGCTAGCTATACATAACATAACCTCACTTAGGAATGATAGAAATAATTTTAAGTATTTCTCCACATATAGTATCGTCCGCATAAAAATTACCTACTTTACCGACAATAGGCAAAATCACCCACACAAAAGATACCGACGGTCGATAAAATAATTTCCTACTTTACCTACAGAGTAAAAAGTTACCGACAGAAAAATTACCGACACATGATAAGAAAGTTCTCTACTTTACCGACAGAGTAAAAGTTACCGACAGGAAAATTACCGACGGTCGATAAGAAAGTTTTCTACCTTACCGACAGAGCAAAAGTTACCGACAGGAAAATTACCGACACATGATAACACAGTTACCGACGTTACCGACTGAGGATAAAGTCATTTCCTACCTTACCGACAGTAAAGTCTGTCCGTACCCACCTTACCGACAGACGGCAACACCATCTCTGGAGTAACGATAGTACTAACTTTACCGACTTATAAGAGAATACCTCCTTTACTAATATATAATCCTGATACAAAGAAATTTTACAAATCAAAAACCAAAAGACTATATACATATATATATATTTTTGAACACGTCTCAGTACCAGCTACACGTATATCTAATTATTTTGGGGCCTAAATTATACCAAAAAACATCGACTCCAGATTAACTCGAAAAATATTACAAATAAAAATATTATAACAAATTTCCCTTAAAGAGCATAAAAAGTCAGACCGACACATGTAGGTGTAATTATGAAACCTCCAATATTACTAATTTTATAAACGAAGTTTTAAAATATAATTTTCCGTATGCGATATTATGAGTCATCATATCCCAAGTTAAGACTGGGAATATTCCGCTCGAATATTATTGCGCAACATTACGCAACATGATGAAATAACTAATAATCCTTAAGTAACAAATGAACCTATTAATATTAAGCATATGCAATAATTTTTATTATTTTGCTAATGCAAAAAACCTAACGGTTATAAATATTAAAATTAAAGAATAAGAATTGTTGCACAACTTATTGAAATAATTTATAGTCTTTATATATCTATATTCCACAACGTAATATGTTAAAATAATTGTAATTATAATAATTATGATATCAGAATTTATTAACAATATTTAAAAGCATTTTTCACAATAATACGTAGAGACAAAAATGAACTTTTGAACGGAGCGTGCTAGAAACTCCGTTGACATTTCTACAGCTAGAGCTTAAAATTCTACATTAGAAAATATATGCATGTAAACTGCAAAGAAATTCTGATAGTCTAATAATTATTATAAAACCTATATGTCAAAATGCAATATAACCAGTATAGCCGATTCTATACTGACCGCTCCGTCGTCCCCACTCCAATTCTGAAGAGTCCCACCATCTACAAGCTAAACTACGCCCAATTTCTGCGGCACCGCCCAGCAGCGCGCGCATCCTCCCCACGCTCGCGCCAGCGGCGCGCGCAACCAGCCCGGAGAAGGGAACCAATGAGCAACTGCGCCGCCCACGCTGAGGCGCACGCATCTTCCAATGCGCGCGCATCCGTCACGCCAGCGGGAGCCAATCACAATTCGACACGCAACCAGCACGTCAGAGGGAACCAATCACCCGTTGACAACGCAGCACATCCCTCGAGGCGCACGCATCTTTCGAAGCGCGCGCAGCCAGAAGCAGAGAAGGGAACCAATCACCACTCGACTCCCTCCACGGAGAAGCGCATCTCCTACTATTGGGACCGTGTGCAAAACTGGGACTGACGACTATATAAACCCGTGCAGAGCGGTCCTCCTCGCATTTGGCCCAACGATTTCAACAGTGTTAACTTGGCACTTTGCCCAACGTCTTCAACTGTCAACAACTACTGGCACTTTGCCCAACGTTTCCACCAGATAATAACTGGCATTTGGCCCAACGTTCTTCAACCGTTACCGAGGTAGACGGTTGCAGACAGAAGGAAGCAACGTTATTTGTCAGCCTAGTGGAGGGAAGCAGCCTTCACACACTAGGACCTTTCAGACACTGGTAAATATCCGGCCACTTGTCATTAGTCTAACCTTCAATTTCTGCTAACACTTAAATTCAGTGAAACTGCGCGACAGTTCGGGAATCTTACCTTTGATTACCCGTATTCCTTAATCCAGTTATTCAACTTTAGTAAATGTCATTTCCAATTGGAAGATTTATCTGAGACATATCTCTTTGATAAGACGACGCGATAGACAGTGAGCGAGTGCGAAACTGCAGCGGCAGGTCGAACCCAAGTCTGGCTCGGTGGAAAAATAATTATCTTGAGGAATTTATTCCCATGATAGAGGTTGTTTCTCAACCTAGAGCCGGTGAGGCAATAAAAAATTAGCGGCCTCCTGTCAATCGACGTTTGAGTAAAGCGAGAATACAATTTTCGATTAATAGGCAATTATCTTGAGGGATTTATCCCAATGATAGAAGTTGACCCTTTGATCTTGGATTGAATTTAGCTTTAACTTCAAAATACGAGATACATCCCAGGACTTAGCAATAATACACTGGCTTAATTAATAATAATTTCAATTATTATTATTACGAATTAATTAATTATAACCTAACATTACGAGGTTAATACTAAGCCAGCCGTATGATAGGCGGATACCTTGTCAGCGTATCCAAACTCCTAATTTTTCCTCGAATCCCCTTTCGATTTTCGGAGCTGAAATTAAATAAGAAATTATTTGAAACCAAGATAACACATTAACATTTCAAACAAATAAATTCTCAATTTACCATCAGTTGGTAACTTTCCAATAGTCTTCAACTAAAACTTACCATCGGTCGATAACATACCAACAGTAGGTAACGTACCTTCAGTCGGTAAAACAGAAAGTGCCGCTAACCATCGGCCGGTAAAACAGAAATCCACTTTACCATCGGTCGGTAAAACAGAAATCCACCTTACCATCGGTCGGCAAAACAAATCCACTTTACCATCAGTCGGTAAAACAGAAATCCTACATTACCGACGGTCGGTAATTTTCGGGAATCAACGTTACCAACAATAAAATTTTTTTAAAATACTAACCTTTCTATTTCTGTCAATCTATACTGTCAACTTTGAGGACTTCTATCCGACTATGCTTGGGATAACGATTATGAATTAAATATTTATACGGAATTCTTTTTCCCTTTTAATAACAGGTGTCGGGTATTCTTAAATTCAACTCTGCAAACGTAAGTAACTTCAAATCACCCCAGACTCAAATACTAAATGGACAGATGTATAACTAATTAATTAAACAATAGATGGTTCGAGTAAGACGAGGTAATTGTAATACCCGTCGAAATACTCTACGCCGTGTGAGACGAGATAGGCAAACGCGACGTACCTTCTTCCCTATCATCAATCTTGAGAATGAAACCATTGCACCAACTCCAGAGATCATCGACTTAGAACCCCATTCACCTATCCCCATAATCACCATTGAGGAAGAAAGCCACGATATTATCCCAGTTCCATATAATCAATATTCTACCTCCAACCTAGTAGAGGGAATTACCGAGGACTGGAGCCACAGTTCGACCATCTCAATAAATTCCGACCAGGCACCCGTTCCTGGGCCTTCCGTGGATTGGAGCCAGAATCTGGAGACTGCTTCCATCCCAGGGATATTCCAACACCTTGACACAGCGCCCATATACAACTACTATCCCGAGGAAAACGGCCTAGCTAACCCTCCTAGCTATTCCCCCGTGGTATATGAGGATCTAGACCCCTTTGAGCTCTTGGAAATTTCCCTAGCTCCCCAGAGAGATCCTTTTCAACCATAAGCATCGAATACTCTTACTTCCAACCAGAATTGTACGGTTACCCAAGGGAAGAGTAAAAGGATATTCAAATTTGTATCTCGTTAAGGAAAATATATTTAGAACAAAATAAAATATGAATGTTTATTTATTCTCCACCAAGAATCCTCTCTGCCAAGCACAATAGAACTTCAATCTCTCGGCGTCCCAGGGTATAGCCGACCAAGCAGCTTGCCCTAAAACAAATTGAGATTAATTGCGTCCAACTGGGAAAGTAAGACTTCCAGACCAGTCCTGAGGAACTGGGGACGTAACAACGTGTTGCCTATTAGGGTACAATTGCCTCTAATATCTCTACACTTTCTCTCTCCGGGACCACGCCACATTGATCCTCATTGTGTACATTGCTTTCAAACGCTTGTCACACAAAGACCCTTAGATCAGTGTCTCATTTGCACCCGAGGTATTGCTGCACTTTTGTCCATATCTTATTTGCTTACTCTGAACAATGCTTCATAATGTCCCAACTTTCTCTCAATTGTTACGTCCCGGGATGTCGCGGCTCTAAAAGAGAATTCGGACGTCGCGGGGCTTGATCGCTTTTTCGGGTCAAGCGAACCTATGCGGTTCTTCCCGGGGATACGTGCGATCTGAAGCGCTCGGAATTATTGTTCGGTCTCGGAGTCGGTGGATTCTTCGTCGGGGTACACGATAGGGATGACTATATTACTGTCTTGAGTTACTGGATAATTGACAGGGTGTAGCCAATAATTTAGATGTCGCTCAGGGCATTCGGGGCATTCGTCGCTAATTCTGATGCTGCTTAATCTATTTCCACAGGAGAGACACGCGTATCCGATGGGTACGCCAATTATAAGTCTATGTCTCGTCACGTAATTATACTGTAGACGCTCTTCGGCGGGCAGTGAATAGTAACAGAATGCGCACAGGGCGGCTCTAGTTTGATTATTCGCGAATCCGCAAGCCTTTTGGCAAAAGCTCAGGGAGAGATCGGGGGTATTAAGGGGGGCCTGGGTGGTACGATCACGAAACTCGCGGGGTCGCATCGGGGAAGAGCGATTTCATCGGGTTAAATCCGATTTTCCGGCGATTTTCTTGAAAGTAGGTCTCGGCTGGGACTAAATCCCTTTAACGCAGCGTCGGTTTAAAGGGATTCGGGAAAGTAGGTCACGGGGTAATTGGGTCAATTTATGTAAGTCACTGGGTCATCGCATTAAATCCCGAAATCGAAAGTAGGTCAGTGGGTCAGTGGGTCATTGCGTTAAATCCCGAAATCGAAAGTGGGTCAGTGGGTCAGTGGGTCATTGCGTTAAATCCCAGAATTGAAAATAGGTTAGTGGGTCGTTGCGTTAAATCCCAAGCGTCGGATTAAATCCCAATTCATAATTTCGTTAATTACAGCTTAAGGAGAGGACCGCGGTCATTTATCGCTACGAATTCGGATTGTTGTTATTATTATTATTAATATTTGATTATAATTCGCGGGATGGAGCCGGTATTCGCGGTAATTCGCGGAGATAAGGCCGGGGATTTAATACAGAGAGGCTCGATTGACCACTGGAATGTACCGCGGCGCCGAAGGGTCGGGCTAAGATCGTAAAAGTGAAACCTTATACAAAAACACGATGGGCCTGGCAAAAAGTCGCGTGACTTGCACAAACAGGAATTTTCAACCGTCACTTACCTCCAAGATGGCTTCGCTTCATTTCCTTTCAGATTAATTTCCACGTGGCCTGGCCGCGTTGATTAATCAGGCTGCACTGGTAGGCGGGGATCGGAGCGCTCCACGCGGGTCTCCGGGATGAGTGGAAGCGGGTTGATGCGGCTGGTTATCAACGTCGATGGGGATGAGTCGTTCTGGCCACTTTATTAAGCACGTGGTTTTATTTGCACTCGCGAATAATTGTTCGTATTCTTTATCGTAGTGGTTTGTTTCTACGATATCGATGTAATTGGTGGACGCGGCGTAGTAATGTCTCGCTATCATCCGACGGAGTTGATTTTTCCTACCGGCACGGCGTGTTTTAGGCATTGTAGAAAATTAAAGTCATATTAGGATTTTCTGTAGGCGGCGAGCGGCTTGTCCTCTCTGGGCCGTCACTTCAAATCAGAAATAATTAATTATGCTTCAGATTTTCTGTAGACGACGAGCGGCTTCTCCTCTCTGTCGTTACTTTGAATCAGAAGTAATCAATTATGCTTCGTATTTTCTGTAGGCGACGAGCGGTCTGTCCTCTCTGTCGTCACTTCGAATGCGAAGTCCCGATTTAGTTATTATAATTTGATAGCACGTGCCTGGTTAAGAATATCTGTATATTAACGTCGCGTCACGTGGGATGTGGGTTTATTGAATTAGGATTCTTTTGATTGATTACGAAATTTAGTACACACTAGTATATATTTCTAAATTAATACATACAATATAATATATTTAACTAACATTTGGATTTGAGAATGAGTTTATAATGAACTTGGAATTTGAGTTAAGATTACGATATGGAATTAGAGTTAGAGTCCAGCTTAGAACTTGTCGGTTCGGTGTCGCGAGTAGACTGGCTGAGTCTGGGCCCGCTCCGAGGTCCCTTGATGTCGGCGGCTCGGCCGCTGCGGCGGTCGAAAGTGGGGAGCTTGGAGAGAGGGGCCCTGGTTGAGCGCCATCTCTGGGCGCTTGGCGGAGGCTTAAGTCTAACGCAGTGCCGCGCTCGGCCGCTAGTCGGAGTTCGGTGTCATAGCGCGCCTTGGCGCGCGTTTCAAATGCGCTGAAAGAAACTTAGAGGATTTACATGGAAGTTTGTAGAAAAATCAGGCGCGGGATGTAACACCTCTCCCCTTAGATGAAAATGTTGGACGATGTTCCAACATTTTCCGTGTATAATCTAAAGTAATGTAAATTATTTCGCACGCTCTTATATTCTATGTATGATATGCTTAGAACTATTTTGTGTGGATTACACGTTTTCGTTCAAAAGTTTTCGTAGTTCTCGGTAATCGCGCACTTCACTTATTGGGGGCTCTGTGGGGGTGGGTCGAGTGTCTTCGGTTATTGGGAGGGCTTTAGGGGGCTGATTTTCTGGCGTCGAAAGGGGTTTGGAGGATCGCTGATTCTCGTCGTCCATTCGTCGGCTTGATGATCCTGTGTACAGAAGCAGGTTTGTCATTGAAGTCCATACCGCTCCCAGCAGATGTAGGCTCCATCCGTATATCGAATGCAATGCGTATCCGTGGATAATGGTGTCCATGATTAACTTTATTAATCGGATTATTATGAAAATTCCGATCACACCTGCGCTGGCCGATCCGAATGTGATAAATCCCGTCCACAATTTTTGCCCTGCGTTCTCCGCGATCTGGTCCAAGGATTTTTCGTCTAGCAGGTTTAGCATGGATATACTTCCTGCCGGTATTTCTCGTCCCATGGCCCCTCTTGCTATTGTATTTAGCATCGAAGGTTTCTCCATAGGGAACATTATGTGGTCGCGGAGTCTGTCTAGATCTTCGCTGGTATAGATGCCGCTGGTGGCGAGAGAGGAGGGGCTCACGTATTTCCAGGTGGGTTTCGTGAGCGGTTGGATGATCGAAGGTGCCGCCGCTTCTTGTGGTCGTGACATCAGGCGGTACCAGCTGCCGTGTATGTTGTACATAACTGGCAGGAATTCGTTGCAGTCCCTCGGCGTACCTTTTTTGGTGAGTATCCTTGTCCTCAGTAGCATGAATAATGACTGATTTTTGTACGTTACCGGGATTTCGTTATAGCAAACGTCCGTCGGTCGTACTCGGCATTCTACAGCTAGACATTTGACCAGGTGTAGGGCTTCTCCCGCTATGACTGCGGTGTATCCAGGTGCCTTCATTATTCGATGCGCCATTTCGTCAGGGGCGAAACTGGCGAGAGAGAGCGCGTTTTGTAATATTTCTTTTTCGAGCGCGCATTTTTGTTCCATTATGTCGCGGTAGAGTCGCGTCAGCTGTGTTTTGATATGTTTTTCTACGTATATAAATTTAGAATTTACATACGAGAAAATATCTAAGTTACTGACGGATATTCTTGTGCGGATTTTGAATGTTCTTCCCCTTTCTGTTTCCAGTACGAATAATTTTGGGTGTTCCGTCAGCATGAGTTTGTAGCCACATAGTGTCATCTCAGTGGTTTTGGTGAGGGCGAAGGTCGTTTCCTTCGTTGTCACTGTGTACACGGTTGGCGTCTCGGTGTTTGTCTGTGCCGTGAGTTTATCGGCTGGGCCTTTGTATAGCACGTCGTACTGGTCGAAGTGACAGCTGTCTCTTGGCGTGACGGTCCAGTAGGTCTCCGAGCCGTCGTGGTCCATGCATTCTCCCGTGAGTGCTTTGCAGTGCACCCCGGATGATAGGATCAACTCGTTAGTGTTTCTATCGATGACCGCGTCGAAGTTCCGAAGAGTTAATTTTACGACGGCCTGGACGACAGCACTTTCCCATGTTCCATAGGCATCTCCGTATTGAGTGCCGGTGCAACTTCCGTCCATACTGGTGGTGCCAGCGAGGGTGACGCTTCGCACGTCCGTGCTGTTCCTCTTGAATGACTGGAGGATGCTTCGTTGGCCTGTTCCTATGTCGATGGTTCCCGTGTCTTGCAGCTTTTTGCAGATGGATTCGATGAGTTCTATTGTGTATTGGCGGCGTCCTCCTCGGACTATCGAGACGTGCGAGTGCATTCCACAATAATATATCGTGCGGTCGACTTCGACTTTGCACTGCATCACGTGTGTGTGGTCGTGGGTTGACAATTGTAACAGTTGTACGTAGGTGGCTGCCCTCTTAGGTTCTATGTTGTCGACGGCGCATTTACCGATGTCTAGGAGCGATAGTGACGTGATGTTTAATCCTTGTCCCCCGCAGTCGTATCCGATTAGACATTGTGATGCGGTAGGTAACAACAGGATTAGGGCAATGGCATGCGCTAAGATTTCCATGGTGACGGTGGCGATGTTCATGGTGCTGCGCTTGATTGAGTTGTGATCGGTCCTCCGTCCGACTTCCTTTGATATAGCGGCTCTGGGGTGGGGGAGGCCTCCGTAGTGGGGGCGCGATGCGGTGAGTGTTTGAGCTTGTCTGCGTGTACTACACGGGTTCTAGTAGCGCTTATTGCTAGTCTTACGTTGTGGCTCTTGAGAACCTCTAATATTTTGTAGGGGCCTACGTACTGGTCCCCTAGCTTCCCTTTCGAGGGTTCCTTAAGGAGGTATACATTATCGCCTATCTTAAAATTACGCGTTCTAATTCTACGATCATAATATCTTTTGGATTTTTCTTTGGCGCGCATTAGGTTTTCGCGTGCGATAATTTGTGCGTCTTTAATGTTGTTGAAAAGTGCTGTAAGATATTCCGCGTAACTCTCGTTGGTTGTATCCGCAGTAACGGGATCGGTCGCAGGGGTCCGCGCGGTTTTACCGAACACGAGTTCATGCGGCGTGTACTGAGTGCCTTCGTGGACGCTAGTGTTGTAAGAGAGGGACGCTAACTTTAGGCACTTATCCCATTCGTTAGTTTTATCCACGAACTGCTTCAGGTATTCCCACAAGACTTGGTGCGATCTTTCGACCGAGCCATTGGCTTGTGGTCTGTACGCTGTGGTTCTGTAATGCTTAATTCTAAACTTACGTGCTATGTTTCGCATGAGGCTATTTAGGAAATGCGATCCTTGGTCAGTTAGGATTGCTTTGGGAGCACCGAAGGTGCATATAAGCTCGTTGGTGAGCGCGTCGGCTACCTCTATGGCTCCGGCGTGTTGGAGCGGTATCGCGAGCGAGTACTTAGTTAAAAGGTCCTGTATAGTAAGTATGTAAGAATTTTTCGACTGTGTCGTTGGTAATGGGCCCATGATATCCATGGAGATTTTGTCGAAGGCGGAGTCAGGGGTGTCTGTAAGTACCATGGGTTGCCGAGTTTTTGTTCTTACTAACTTTTTTAGTTGACAAGCACGGCAGTTTTTTATGAATGATTGGACGTCGGCTTTCATTCCCGACCAAAAATACTTTTTCTTTACTCGTCTATATGTTTTCGTGACGCCCTTGTGTCCGCCGACGGCAGAGCAGTGATTTTCCGACAGGATCTGTTGCCTATTCTCTTCTGGAGGTATCGTAATTTCGTTCTTACAAATAAATATTCTAATACTAGTTTCGCTTAGAGTTCGGGTAAGTTGCGAATACACCGTTTCCCAGGGTACATTGTCAACGTTACTTCTGGCGATAGAGATAGATTGTAGGCCGAGTTCGGTGACGACGTCTAGTAAGGAGTGCATCGTTTCCTTCACGATTTCTTTTTCCGTGATTCCTGATACTCTATCTTTAATGATTAGTGATATAATGCGTCGCGAGCCATTCCGGTCGACTCGGGCTCTGCCTAGCGTCGCGTTTTTAATTAGAGGGAGCGACTTAGTGTCTGCAAGCATGCGAGCCCCTTGGTCGATCGGAATGCCTTGTTGCGTGGTGAAAATAACTAAGTTGTCGCGTCGTGTCGTGAAGTTATCGGGTATCGTTACTACGTTAGGTCCCACTGGATTTCGTATGATAGCGGGTTCATTTGGATTTTCAAACGGTCGTTCGTCGTCATCGGACTCCGTACTACTTTCGGATTCCGCGTCGCTTTCGGCGTTAGCCTCACTTTCGCTGTTCGCATACTCCTCAGCTTCGTTTAGCTGCTCGCAGGGTAAGGTCGAGGGCGTTCCCTCCGCATTGATTGGCGTGCCAGTCTCTCTAGTGCCTGGTTTTGGCACTGCGGAAAATAAAGATTCGTCTGAGTCGGATGATATAGGGTCGTGTTCGAGGATTAGGATTTGTTGGGGTTTCGCGGCAGGTGTGGGAGTCGGATTTCGCGAAAGTGCGTCCGCGTTTACATTGGTTTTTCCCGCTTTGTACATTACCTCGTATTCGTATTCCGCTAGTTTTAAACGCCAGCGTACGAGTCGCGAAGTGGGGTCTTTTACCGAATGTAACCACACGAGCGGCTTGTGGTCCGTCACTAACACGAACTTCCGTCCATACAGATAGGGTGGAAGTGATTAACACAGTACACGATGGCGAGTTCTTTTTCTATCGTGGAATAATTTTGCTCTGCGTTGTTCAGTAAACGCGATGCGTACGCGATAGGTAGGTCTTTTCCGACGACACCTTGGCTCAGGATTCCGCCTATGGCGTATCCCGAAGCATCTGTCGTGAGCACGAATGCTTTGGTGAAATCGGGATATTGTAGGATGGGTTGTGTGCAAAGGGAGTCACGGAGGGTTATGAATGATTGCTCTTGTTCTGGATTCCAATTAAATTCCTTGTCCTTTTTTAATAGTTCCGTGAGGGGGTGCGCGAGTTTGGAGAAATTCGGGATGAAACGACGGTAGTATCCCGCGAGGCCTAGGAATTGTTTAATGTTTTTTGCATGTCTCGGCCTGGGGAATTCTTTAACTGCGCGGACCTTCTCGGGGTCCGGTTTCACTCCCTTATCGCTGATAATGTGCCCTAGATAGCCGACTTCTTTTCTTAGGAATTCGCACTTATCGGGCTGTAATCTTAGGTTGGCTCTTTTCAATCTTTCCGCTAATTTATCGAACTTGAGCTCGTGTTCGCGCAGGGAGCTCGCGTATAGTACGATATCATCGAGGTATACGAAGAGCTCTATGCCTTGTAATCCCGATAATACCTGGTCCATCAGGCGTTGGAATGTTGCGGGCGCGTTTTTTAGACCGAAGGGCATACGGTTGAATTCGTAATGTCCATGGGGGGTGGAAAACGCGGTCTTTTTCGCGTGTGCTTCGTGCATCGGTATTTGGTGGAATCCTGATGCAAGGTCAAACACACTAAAGTACTTCGCGCTTCCGAGTTGATCTAGTATTTCCGTAATGTTCGGGAGGGGGTACGCGTCGCCTATGGTTTTTTCGTTTAGAGCACGATAATCTATTACCATGCGCCATCTTTTGTTGTCTTTGGAATCGGGTTTCTTAGGGACGATCCATAAGGGGGAGTTATAGGGGGAATCTGAGGGTTTAATGACGTCGTTGTTTAAGAGTTCTCCGATTTGTTTATCTATTTCCTCCTTGTGGATCGGCGGGAAGCGGTATTGTTTAGTGTTAATGGGTTGTTCGTCGGGGATTTTATGGGAGATAATAGTCGTGTGTTCTAATTTGTCCGCCGGTAATCTGAATAAATCGTTATGTCTCTGTATAAGTCGTGACACGTGGCTGTGTTCCTCAGGGTTTAAATGTTCTAATCGGAGTGCGTCTCGGATGGCTTGTAGGCGTTGATGGCTTGATGGCTCGTGTGGTTACATTCGTAGTTATCTGGGATCGATTCAGTGGAGATTGCCAGTGCTTGGCCGGTCGCTGCCTGTTTGACTTCGGATTCAGTGGAAAGGTTGCTTAACGTGGTTTCTATTTCCCGCAGTTCTACTGTCGGTACGATCAGTTCCCTGTCGGTATCACCGGAGTTTATCGCGTGTAGGTACGCTCTGCCAATCCGGTTCTCAACCACTGCTTCCCCTAGGTAGATGTCCTTACCGACGCTAAGTCGCGGGACGTAGCCTACCGTGATATCTAGATTTGGTACTTTGATATAGAAGGTTGCGCGTGATCTAGCAGGTATCACGACGGTGTCGTGATCGGTGAAGGGTATTCGGATTCCTTGCCATGCGACGTATCTTTCCTGCAGGTGTATATTCGACGCGTCGCGGAGGAAATCATTGCCCAGGATACCTTCTTGCGGTATCGGAAAATTGTCATTTACTACGTGTAGCTCTAGAGGGTGACCCGAGTAGTAAACTTGTATGAACCCGAGCGTTTTGATCCTACCTTCCGTTATACCGCAAAGGTACAACTTGTCGGTTTCGCGGATACTAGTCTCGGGATGAACGTTCCGCCGTTTGATAAGATTAGGAGAGGCGCCAGTATCCACCATGAAGGAGGTTTTCTGTGAGAGTCCGTCAGCGGCTAACGCAACGGTAGGCGCGTGTGGGAAGTTCTGCGGGTTTAGTGTCGCTATTCGGAATTCTCGGCGGGAATCGCGTCTATTGGGTTTACCGGGCGTATTTCGCGCATCGGAGGCCCTGGGCGAGCGTCGCCCGTCTGTCTCGCAGGGCCTTCCGGGTTTCCCTGATTTTGCTGTCGAGCGTTATTATATGCGCGTTTTCGACACTCGCTAATTTGAGTGAGTCCCGATTGCGCACATTCCCGATCGGACACAGTGAAATTTCCCGATCGGACACAGTCCCGATCGGACACAGACCCGATCGGACACGTACCCGATCGGACACGGACCCTATCGGACACAGTCCCGATCGGACACAGTCCCGATCGAACACAGTCCCGATCGGACACAGACCCGATCGGACACAGACCCGATCGGACACAAGCCCGATCGGACACATACGGTTGCAATCGGACACAGTCCCGATCGGACACAGACCCGATCGGACACAGTCCCGATCGGACACAGTCCCGATCGGACACAGACCCGATAGCGCACGAAAGCACTATCCCCTCACACACGCACTCTCACACACACACACACACACACACACACACACACACACACACACACACACACACGGGGGGGGGGGGTGCAAGGGGGGCCTTCGGCCCCCCTCCCGCACCCACCCCGTCCCCCTCGCTTCGCGTGAAAAGTTGCAAAGTGAATCCGTGCGCTATCGGGTTGGTGCGCTATCGGGTTGTGTCCGATCGGGTCTGTGTCCGATCGGGTCTGTGTCCGATCGGGACTGTGTCCGATCGGGACTGTGTCCAATCGGGTCTGTGTCCGATCGGGACTGTGTCCGATTGCAACCGTATGTGTCCGATCGGGCTTGTGTCCGATCGGGTCTGTGTCCGATCGGGTCTGTGTCCGATCGGGACTGTGTCCGATGGGGACTGTGTCTGATCGGGACTGTGTCCAATCGGGCCTGTGTCCGATAGGGTCCGTGTCCGATCGGGTCCGTGTCCGATCGGGTCTGTGTCCGATCGGGACTGTGTCCGATCGGGAAATTTCGCTGTGTCTGATCGGGAATGTGCGCAATCGGGACGATCCCTCCCCAAATTACTTAATGACAGACAATCAATTGAGGTTTAGTCCTTAATTGCCGAAGTCTGTAACATGCACCGCACATGCGGGTCGGAGTGCGGGTTTTCCCAATGTATCTTTTATAGAAGATTACCTTCCTACATTTTGATTCATGCAGGTTAGGAAAGTAGGGCAATAGCTCGTGAATAGGGTGATTACAGGAGGGATTGTCAGTGTTATCCATGTTGGTTCACTTAACAATTTCTATTTAGTTGGAGCTCTTGAATTTGTTCTCCTTGTAGGTGATATAGAAAACATCTCCTGCAGTCCGATATGGGGGTTGCAATGGATATTAACAAGTTACACATGTAACATCTAAAACTGCGTAGAGTGGGTGGGGGAAAACACATAACAATGTGATATATGATGTGTTGAAGTTCTCTATCTTCGAACATTTCACAAGAGCGACAGTAATATTGATCATTACTGGAGCAGATAAATCCTTCTAGTTCAATGTGTAGCAAGTGAGACAGTGTGTTTAAGTCTTCGTCGGGTTCTACGTTTGGTAGGATATCCATTTAATTAGATGTTCCGCGAGATTCTCGTTTACGTTCTCCTTCCAAATAGTGTAGGAAGCATCTCCTACAATCTATTATGGGAGTTATAATGGACACATTGTATCCACATACGGTGCATTTAGACACCGTGATATCAGGGAAAGATTCAGATATGCTATGGTAGTTTATATAGTAGAGTTTATGATCTGCTTGTAATTTGCATGAGTCGCAGTAATATAAATTATATCTTGAAGAGATATATCCGTCAAATTCCTCATGTATTACGTGAGATAAAGTATCGGGATACGTATCTGGTAACATGACGGTTTGGATTCTTCAAGATTGAGAAGTTGGAGGACTTTCGTTATTAATTGAAAGAACTGAGGGTTGAGTTTCTCGGAATATTTGAACTATATTTCTAACACAAATGTGGCAGGTGTTTAAGGGTCGTATTATAGTAATAGGTCGTTGACAATACGAACAAATTGTTCTGTAGGGGTGTGGAGCAATAGAGATAATGTGTGAATCTATTGGAAGAAAGAACCTTTGGCTACTAGGAGTATGCAGCATACAGTAGCATGTGCAACAATAGTGACAGTGATTGCTTAGATTGAGATAGCCATGCAATTTAATGCATACTGCATTAAGAGAAAGGAGGTCCGGTAAATAAGGCCAAAATCTGCCTCGCGATGGAACCTAAACTAACCGTAGAAAAGTCTTTCTTACGACCCAAGAAAGACGAAAATCACCGTCATTTATCCGAGAAGTGGTGGGAATGTTTTGGGAATAGCGTATTAAGCTGTTAGGTTTTAATGTCGATTTATACATAAGAACTAACAGTTTTTCCTGTATTAACTTTAAGAGATCGTATCTGTGTAACCAAAGTAAAGTAATTTTTTATTTTTTTAAATATTTTTAATTGTTTTTAGATTTAACTTTTTAATTTTTTTAATTTTTTTTCTTTTTTTAAGTCAAAAGTGAGCACGAAATAAGTCATGCGTTTCCAAGACTGAGTTCTTATATCCTCTCTTCTCAATACACACAGTATAGAGATTATATAAGGACAAGAGTGCGCACTCGGGTTTTAATCTCGGATGAAAAAATCGAAACAGTAGATGTCGCGTCGGTAGCATTTCTCAGAGATATAATGGGGGTATCAGTGGGGCTAACAGATACGATCTCTTAAAGTTAATACAGGAAAAACTGTTAGTTTCGATGTATAAATCAACATTAAAGCCTAACAACTTAATACGCTATTCCCAAAACTTTCCCACCACTTCTCGGATAAATGACGGTGATTTTCGTCTTTCTTGGGTTGTAAGAAAGACTTTTCTACAGTTAGTTTAGGTTCCATCGCGAGGCAGATTTTGGCCTTATTTACCGGTCCTCCTTTGAGACATTATAAAGCATTGTTCAAAGTAAGCAAACAAGATATGGATAAAAGTTCAATAATACCTTGGGTGCAAGTGAGACACTGATCTGGAGGTCTTTGTGTGACAAGCGTCTGAAGACAGTGTACGCAATGAGGGTTGATGTGGCGTGGTCCTGGAGAGAGAAGGTGTAAGGATATTAGAGGCAATCGTGCCCTAATAGGCAATATATATTGGTAACAAAGTTCGCATAGGTATACATTCAGAGGATCGTATCGATATCCTTTAAATTTTAAACAACAGGGTGTGCCGGTAAATGGCATTCCTTTTATAATGTAGGAGTTCTATCGTATACGTTTAAGACCAATGGGTAGCTATAACTATCGATAGAATTCGAGGTATTGTGTAGAAATTCTAGGAATTCGTACGCTGTTAAAGTGCAAGAAATGCACTTGTCTAAAGACTGGACTTCGATGACCTTCGCGCCACAAGATGAGCAAAAGTCGTTACGCACAATGTGACTATTCACAAAGAAGTATCTCCGTAATGGTCGGTACTGTTGTCTAATTATGTTAGTACGGAGTCCGTCATAACATTCCTTACACAGGTTAGTTTCGTCTAGGAGACAAAGGGCGCCTGTTATGTGGACACAATGGTTGAAGAGGAAAGATTCCTCTATTTGATTTAGAATGGTGGCGTCCAATCTCGGCTGTGTAGGTCTCCTGTGCCAAAGCATCTGTAACAAAGGGCTTTAATTATTATTTCATCCTGGCTGAGGGTGTGCTAATTTAATTTTATTGGTGTGTACTGTTCGGATTTGATTTCCTATTCTAATTTTAACATTGCTAGGGGGTAGAAGCTCAATTATTTCGTGGGGACCAGTATACTGGTCGGTAAATTTTCCTTTCCGTGGTTCCTTTAACAAAAAGACGTAATTTCCCGTCTCAAATCGTTGTAGATTCAAATGGCGAACATAGTATCGCTTGCTCCGTTCCTTGGCTAGTATGAGATTTTGCTGGGCCTGGATTTGCAAGTCTCTTATTTTATTAAAGAGGTTTACGATATATTCGTGGTAAGTAGGTTCAATGTTTTCTTCGATAATGGGATGTGCGGAAGGTAGTGTTACGTCCTTTTTGGTCGTTTATTCTACGACTCTGCAGGGTTCACCGTGCAGGGACGAACAAGATTGTATCTCTCTATTTCTTTTTCTGGGTAACCTGCTAAGCCGGCTATGCCCAGGGACGCCGAGAGATTCAGGATCTGTAGGACGCTTCTTTTCGGAGGAATTTTAGGGTTGACAAATAAATGTGTAGATTTATTATGTTATAAATTTCTATTTTTTCTTTTTTTTTTTATTTATTTCATCCTTCTTCGTTCTTTTACATTAGAAATCTATGGATATGTTGGATATATTTGTATAGTAATATTCAAAAGTTATAAAATTTTACGATTCGACAATAGAGTCGAGGAACTCCTCACTATTCAGATAATCGAGAAGTTGGTTAACCTCGTAGTCTACAGAATCGTCACTTGGGGAGATATTTAGGGGATCCAAATTTATTCTTTCAAGCGAGACAGGGGAATAGCTTGGTGGTGAGTACCCCGGAAAAGAGTCTGGGGTCCGTGGAAGACTAGGCGACGGGGAAGTTTGGGCCTGTCGATCCAATGCCTCTGGGCTCCTCCTTATTTCCCCATTTCGTTCCCAGGCAAGGAGTAATCCTAATGGGATCCCATCCGTTGGGCTGTCCAAATTGATGGTTATCGTGGATGCGTCGGTCGATGCGTCTGAACCGTCGGATTCAGTTTCCTCTTCTTCAGATTCTGCGCCGGCGGCTATCGCAGGGAGGTTGGTGTTATTGGTCTCTAGATTAAACTCCGGGGGCAGGGGTGCGAAAGAAAGGTCGAAGAGGGTGTCTTCGTGGTCGTTTGCGGCCCTTGCTACTCCGGTAGGAATCTCGTCCCTATCTATAAATAACTGACGGACGATGGACGGACGGTCTCGCAACAATCTTTATCTATATACTTCCCGCCGAGTTACGCCTGGATTTAGCAAAGGAAATTCGCGGCGAGTTATGGGGTCTGGTCGTCGGGCGCTAACCATCTATTGTTGAAATAATTTGAGTTTAGGATTCGTTTTATTTAAAGGATAGTTGAAATTAGTTCGCGGCATCTAATACTTACGATGGAAATTTCGAGGGGTCACCTGTCAAACAAAAAAAGGAACGTGCCGCGTAAGTCTAAAATTTCGGAATCCGTTTAGAGAAAGAGACAGGATAGATTCTGAAATAGGGACTTAATTCAATTATTATAAGAGAGAATCATTAATTAGTTAGTTATCATGCAATGACAAAGTGAAGACGGTGTAAGGATGTTGAATATAAGATGGATACCGTGCCTGCTGGTTTAGTTTTATTATTATTAAAATAATTCTTCCAATATATTATACTAAACCAGAGTTATCATACTATATGTCAGTCGGTCCTTAAAGAGCGCGTCCCATGCTCTACGACAAGTGTCGATGTGCAAGACGTCACGTCATAGAGGCACAGAGTCCGTAAAGAAATTTCTCTAGAGAAAATTCCTCACGAAAACAGCAGAGGGGTAGAGTCGGTTACCCAATGCACATCGATTGACAAGTCGAAGGCGACAATTCGCTCTTGTGGTCTTGGTTGTGTAAAACCAAAGACAGACTGAGTGCTTTAATATTCAAATACAATCAGCGTACTTGCATTATCAAAAAGAGAAAACGTAGTAATTGTATGAAGGTAAGTTGTTGACTCTATTACACGTAATATAATTCTTTAGTAGGTACGGTAAAATAATAGTAATATTTGACTACTAGTTGCAGATCACGAGAGATGAAAAAGGAAGGTGTCAAATAATTAGCGCGAGTACTTACCCAAAAGTACTGCAATGGGAACGTGCGTTGAATCTCCGTGGAAGACAATCAGCCTCGGCGATGCCTCTAAGGGAGAGTCGAAGGAGTCGGTGATAAAGAAATTGGCAGAAGACCTCAATGGTGTTTCAAGTAAGGCACTTTATTGTTTAAAATATACTTGTATTCGACAGCTCTCGGGACTAAGTCCTTAGCTTGAAAAAATGCTCAGAGACTAAGTCTTTATTCGCTTCGTAGATGCTCGTGATCGCTGTTGTTCTTGTTCTTCTGAGAGCTCCTGGTCAAATGCGCGGAGGACTGAGCTGCGCTCCCTAAGGTACCCTCGGGTCCCCACTTCGTACAGACATTCGTTGTGGTAGAGAGATGCGTGCGCTCCTAGGCGTGGGCGGCTAGGCCACTATTCATCGCTATAGCTGTCCTTTTCCATTAAGCGGGTTGCGACGTAGTGGGAACGCTGTCGCGTGAAAGTAGTGGGGACGCTTGTCGAGCTTATTAATTTATTTTACAAGGATAAAATTTTTATGAGTTTTTTAAGAATCAGAATTGTTTATTTGCGTGTATGTATTTCTAATATAAAATTTTGAGCTCTTTTAAATAAAATTTGAATGGATCTTCTAGCATGTTGCGTTCAAAAGTGGCATTTTATTCGTTATATAATTGCATGGTTTAATCAATATTATGGTTTAATAGATTCTGATGTCGTGACTATCATAATTACAATTGTTTTATATTATAAAATATTGGTTATAGTATGCACACACATATATATATATATGTATATATGTATGTTAATTAAAATTTAATTGTAAAAGGTAACATAATTATTTGATATTGATAATTTTATTTTACCAGGGAGGAAAGTCGTGGCTGTCGTGTCGGACCATCGGCGGTCCCTCTATCTTATCGCTGGATGAGGCTTGGTCGCTTGTCTCTTAATAAGTAAGTTTATTCTTATAATGCTCTATGCAATAATTTTACTTTTAACAAATTTTATTCGTATAGATGTAGTATATATAAATATATAAGAGTGTAGATATTACTTGATTTCGAATCTTTGTACTTGATTTTGAATCTTTAAAAATTTCATAAATGTAGTTTGTTAAATTTTAATCATTTTATTTAATAATTATTTAATAGTTCGAGAAGTATTAGTTATTTCCTTTCAAAGAAGTAAGAAATTATTATCGTTAGCTTCCTAAGTATCCATGCTTATTTGGCATATGTATATATCCTTTTAACAATTATGACCTTATAGTTATTATGCATGTAATAAAAAGTGCTCCTTATAATATTCCAGCGAAACATTATTTAGTCTTACAGATTGGAATGCATTAGGCTCGGGCGCTTCTCAGAAACGATAAAGAAAATAGCGCGTCACATTTAGCTTTGAGTGCTTATAAGAATACCTAATGCATTGTACGTATAGAATCGTATGCTTATTAGCGTTATTAAATTTTATACTGTAGACTCGCTTATCTATTGCTAATTATTATTCTTAATTATGCGATCGACATCCTTCTTGTTATAATTTATTCATATATTCTTATTATTAATTTAATACGCAGAATATATGTATATATATATATATATATATATATATATATATATGTATATATTGTGACGTGACATTTTTGGTCCGTCACAAGGATCGTGATATCCGGCCGAGAGGAAATATTGGGCCCTCGTCCTCCCGCAATTTGGGGAGAGAGAGATCGACTACTGGAGGCGAGATTAGACTCGCCCTCCCTGCGTTTTTTTTTTAGAGATAAGGATTTTTGCGATTTTGTATAAGCGAAGCAATAGGGGGCGTGATCTCATCCGGTGACTCAAAGGAAGAAGACGTCCCGATAGGAAGGAAGCAAGACGGGCTGAGGTGCCGAGCTACCGGAGTGCGTCGAGTTAAGTATCATTGCATGATTCAGCCATGCTCCGGGTAATGAAGTCGCCCGAAAATTGTTGTTGCCGCCCCTGTAAGATTTTGAATGTCCAACAGGTACGAGGAGTAACTGAGGGGAGGGATCCCACTCCAGAGGAAGACGTTAAAACCTGGACCCCGAATCGGAGTCGCATCGGCCGTAAAAGCGCTATGGATCCAACCAGAGATCAACGGAGGGCGACTGCCGAAGAAATCCCTCGCACTGGGCACCGCTAGATAAAAATTAAAAGGAATCCGGCAGAGAGACAGGGCGCGACGGAAATGAATACGGCCCGAAAGGCCGCAGAATTAAGTGAGCCACGCGACGATCCTGAGGATAGCGGAAGCGCCACAGGTGGCCTAAATCGAGATTAACTCGCCGGCGTACTCCCGACGGGCCTCACGCTCGTCACTGTTCGGCGGACCGGCGAAGAGGACGACGGCCCGAAAATATCGATCCGAGAGAGTGGATGCCGAGGGAACGGAGACGCACCAGGAGTCACCGGTGAGACGAGCGTCGACCGTAGCTGGCCGCTTCAGGTCTAGAGTACAGGTAGAAATAGCTCGAACAGCGTCGGGGCCGTATAGCTGCCGTTATTAAATTTATTGTGTTTCGTTTTTCTGCGTTCTCGATATTTGCGTCTTAAAGTACGACGGCCGGCCTAAAGACTTTGTTCGAGCTCTCCTTAAAGCACGTGCCCTCTCTCCCGGTTCAGCGCCGACAGTCAGCGTAATTGTCTTTTATTGTATAATTATCGTTGTCGTGTAGCATAAATTTGTTAGTTATAATTTTCGGCGAGCGAGCTCACACACACATAAGGCGATCTCGAGATTCGATAGCTAGCAATTGCGTTGCAGCGTCGACTCGCATTCCGTGCAATATATCATAGAGAGTAATTGTGCGCGTTGAATTTAACGTGTCTTTTATTGAGTAATCGAGTCGTGTCTAAACTCTTTTCGTTAACGCGTAATATACCGATAATCGACGGTCAAATTAATTGTCTTTCTTGTTGCGTTTATTGTGATTTTGTGAGAACCTTTGCCTGTTAAACTTTCGATACGAAGAGCTTACGCACAGAGGCGATTGCGATACTCGATAACCGGCAACTCCGTCGCGGCGTCGACTCGCATATTTTCAAGGCTCAAATCGTTTGATACTTTATTGTTATTTGTAATTTTTCACGTCTAGATTCAACCGTCTATGTTAGATACGTTAGTAGTCGTTCAATTCTTTCGTTAAAGCCGTAGATCTGAATAATCGACTCGCATCTATAATCGATTCTGTTAACTGTGCGTGTGGCGAGTAGATCTACTATTGTAATTAATTATCTTATTCGCGACAGACGGATGTCATTACAGGAGCCAAAACCGCGGTGTCCATTATTAAAAATTATTTGGGAATTCGTAGCTGCCGAAGCTCTAACAAGTTTCGTTTAGCGCGGAATTCCGGGACTTTTCTTTTACGCTTTCTTTCTGCCGCGTGACACGTGATACCGCGGTGATCGCGCTCGAATGCCGGCCCGTCGCTGCCGGCTAATAATCTGACAATCAATATTATAAAATCGTTCTACATCTACGCGAGTCTGTCTGCCATTGAAATTTATTCATATGTTAAATATATTTATTCTTGTTACTAAAATATGTTTTATTTGCAGCCACCTTGTATTCTCGATCCTTCCTGGTGAATTAATTAAACGGACCGCCCCTCTACCAATTTCGATACGGGGCTAGCCGAGTGTCCGTCGCGATAGCTTTTAAATTCGTTTATCTTCTTTAGAGCGTGGAAAATTATATAATTTATTGAGACTTTATTAGAGCGGTGCGGATTCCCGCACCTGGCGCCCAGGCAATTTTAGAGTTTCACATTTTGAGAGAAGATCGCGCCGAAGGTGTGCCGTGGGCCAATATCATCGGCCACAATTAACATCAGCCCATAAAAAAATAAATGGTCACAAATATATATATATATATATATATATATATATATATATATATAAATAAATGTCCATAATCTTTGTGTTATAAAGTTCAATAAATGTAATTGTTAAATTTTAACTTTCGTTACTGAATTCATTTAGTATTTATTTAATAGTCAAATGTACATATATAAATATATAAATGTGTTACTGTCAAATTTTCCTAGTCAATAATATGGATATGCGATATATATATATATATATATATTCTTTTATAATTTATAATAATTTATTACGCTCGCAATAAGAAGGCGCTCTTCGTAATATTCATGCATGCTATTTTCTCGAGTCCCTTTTGTCTTAAGACTCGGGCGCGGAGGTTGAAAGCATTAGGGGAGATAACGCGGCAATAGGGGAGATAACGCGGCACGCTGGACTTAGTCTGTGCGCTTAATTCAATGCAACAAGTCGTGCGTATAAACTTAGGTTTGTTAAATATCCATCATTAATGAGTTTATATTTTAAATTTTATTGTTTTTGTATATATATATATATATGTGTGTTCATTTTTCATTATTAAAGCCTTTTGAATTTTAATTTTCGATTTTTACATTTGGCATATATATATATACATATTTTTATTATTACATCTTGTTATTTATTATTTATTTTTATAGTGAAATTTTTAATTTTTATATTTCTTATGTGTATATATTGGATATTCCTCGTAATTTGTAATTTGTTACTTTATCATACTGGAAAATATATTAATATTTGTGTATATAAAATCACATTTTATTTATATTTCTTATATACTTTTATTATTTTGTCATTGATTATTACGGTTCTTTATTTAAATTTTTGATTTATTATTAATTAATTGATTTGTTATTAATTAATTGATATTTTCCTTATTTATTTAGGTTACTTTTGTGAATATTTAAAAGGATGCGGGCCAATGGATTATTCGCGGATGACAGGCAGGCTTAAACCATATGAGGATATGCAGTATTGAAGGAATTTTGAGGAAGTTGTGTGGATTATTTCGGAAGTTTATTTGGTAAGTTTATTAATTAAAAAGTCTTATTTAATTACATAATATATTTATAAAATATATATATATATATATATTTATGTATAATATTTATATATGTACTTTTATTATTTTATTGTATTATCTTTTAAATTTTTATTAATAATTGCATATGTATTTATGCTAATGACAAGGGTGACAAGTTCGAGCTCGTCTCGCGACTTAATTCTCATTAATTCTTTCATACGGGATTATGTATAGTGCTGTCTCTCTCGCTCGCGCGGGCCAGCCGATAGTGCGGTCTCTCTCACTTTCACGTACTACCTATTGAGGTCTTGCGTATAAATTTTGATCGTTTTAATCATTTGATTATGTTTTATTATATATTTGGGAAGGTTTAATGAGTATTTTTAATATTGTTGATTGATTTATTAATTTTATATTTGTGATTTATTAATTATGATATTTTTTAATGATGTTTTTTTCGTCTTTCGAGTAATTTTATAATATATTTTTAAGGAGTTCTTATTAACAGATGTATTTTATTTTTCCATATAGTGTATTCGTTTGGAGATGGGAATATTGGGACACCCAGTGGACAACGAGGCTATGTGTACAGGATGACTTATTATTCCGTATGTAGTAAAGAGTTAAGCATGATTTTTATTTTGTATTACTGGTTTTATTAAGTCAGAAACTTAATTATTTGTAATTATTAATAATTTAATTAATTTAATATATTTGTTTTCAAAATTTTATCATATGGATTTAATACATTTCTTTCGTTATTCGATTTCATTATTTTATATACTTAAAGTATTAAGCTGTTTTTCTTTGATTTTATAAAATGTTTTTGAATTGAGTTTTATAAGATATTTATCATATATATTTTTTTTATGTTGGGTTAAATTTCTATTTGATCGGATATTATTTGTTATTTTATTTTTCAGCTTTCAAGACTTGGAATTTACTGATTATTTACGATAGGTTACCTATGGAGGGAATGCATTCAATCCATTATTAAAATTCGGGTAAGTATTTTAGGAATATTTATTTAATGATATTATAAATGTTTTCCTTCTTATATTTTTGTCTTATATAGTTATTATATTTTTCAGATATTTGCAAAACGTCATTCCATACAAAAGATACTCGAGGATGCATATTTATGGCTTAGCTGTATTTTAATCGACAATATAGAACGTTTATTAGACTATTGTCTGAGCGGATCAAAATACTCACATGTGATCATCTGGCCATGACGTGTTAGCTTTATGCACCTCTAATTGCGGATAAGTTTTGGAATATTTTAATATTATTTGAATGTATTGAATTTAACAACTTCTGGTCATATATTAAATAATGTTGAGTTTTCACATAATGGAAATGGTTTTTGTTTGGTTATTATTGCTCTTTTATTACATTTTAATTATATAAAGTTTCACAACTAAATTATCAAATCGAAAATATATATTATTTGGCGATGATTAGTGGATAAGAAATTAGATTTTATATAATTTATGTAGTAAAATTTTATTTGAATAATTGCATAGAATATACGTATGTGAAAAGGGATTTTTATAGTGTTTAATGATAATAAGCATTTGACAGTGCCTTTATGCAATGAAATTTTCCCATAACGTTCAATCGATTAATTTAAGGAAGTTATTACCTTTATTTCTTTTTGATTGTATGGAACGTTGATTATTTTATTATTATTACTACTGTCGATAGTCAAAATTATATGAGGCGAAATTAGCATATTGCTTCGATGATATGTTACATCCCGCGCCTGATTTTTCTACAAACTTTCATGTAAATCCTCTAAGTTTCTTTCAGCGCATTTGAAACGCGCGCCAAGGCGCGCTATGACACCGAACTCCGACTAGCGGCCGAGCGCGGCACTGCGTTAGACTTAAGCCTCCGCCAAGCGCCCAGAGATGGCGCTCAACCAGGGCCCCTCTCTCCAAGCTCCCCACTTTCGACCGCCGCAGCGGCCGAGCCGCCGAAATCAAGGGACCTCGGAGCGGGCCCAGACTCAGCCAGTCTACTCGCGACACCGAACCGACAAGTCCTAAGCTGGACTCTAACTCTAATTCCATATCGTAATCTTAACTCAAATTCCAAGTTCATTATAAACTCATTCTCGAATCCAAATGTTAGTTAAATATATTATATTGTATGTATTAATTTAGAAATATATACTAGTGTGTACTAAATTTCGTAATCAATCAAAAGAATCCTAATTCAATAAACCCACATCCCACGTGACGCGACGTTAATATACAGATACTTAACCAGGCACGTGCTATCAAATTATAATAACTAAATCGGGACTTCGCATTCGAAGTGACGACAGAGAGGACAGACCGCTCGTCGCCTACAGAAAATACGAAGCATAATTGATTACTTCTGATTCAAAGTAACGACAGAGAGGAGAAGCCGCTCGTCGTCTACAGAAAATCTGAAGCATAATTAATTATTTCTGATTTGAAGTGACGGCCCAGAGAGGACAAGCCGCTCGCCGCCTACAGAAAATCCTAATATGACTTTAATTTTCTACAATGCCTAAAACACGCCGTGCCGGTAGGAAAAATCAACTCCGTCGGATGATAGCGAGACATTACTACGCCGCGTCCACCAATTACATCGATATCGTAGAAACAAACCACTACGATAAAGAATACGAACAATTATTCGCGAGTGCAAATAAAACCACGTGCTTAATAAAGTGGCCAGAACGACTCATCCCCATCGACGTTGATAACCAGCCGCATCAACCCGCTTCCACTCATCCCGGAGACCCGCGTGGAGCGCTCCGATCCCCGCCTACCAGTGCAGCCTGATTAATCAACGCGGCCAGGCCACGTGGAAATTAATCTGAAAGGAAATGAAGCGAAGCCATCTTGGAGGTAAGTGACGGTTGAAAATTCCTGTTTGTGCAAGTCACGCGACTTTTTGCCAGGCCCATCGTGTTTTTGTATAAGGTTTCACTTTTCCGATCTTAGCCCGACCCTTCGGCGCCGCGGTACATTCCAGTGGTCAATCGAGCCTCTTTGTATTAAATCCCCGGCCTTATCTCCGCGAATTACCGCGAATACCGGCTCCATCCCGCGAATTATAATCAAATATTAATAATAATAATAACAACAATCCGAATTCGTAGCGATAAATGACCGCGGTCCTCTCCTTAAGCTGTAATTAACGAAATTATGAATTGGGATTTAATCCGACGCTTGGGATTTAACGCAACGACCCACTAACCTATTTTCAATTCTGGGATTTAACGCAATGACCCACTGACCCACTGACCCACTTTCGATTTCGGGATTTAACGCAATGACCCACTGACCCACTGACCTACTTTCGATTTCGGGATTTAACGCAATGACCCACTGACCTACTTTCGATTTCGGGATTTAATGCGATGACCCAGTGACCTACATAAATTGACCCAATTACCCCGTGACCTACTTTCCCGAATCCCTTTAAACCGACGTTGCGTTAAAGGGACTTAGTCCCAGCCGAGACCTACTTTCAAGAAAATCGCCGGAAAATCGGATTTAACCCGATGAAATCGCTCTTCCCCGATGCGACCCCGCGAGTTTCGTGATCGTACCACCCAGGCCCTCCTTAATACCTCCGATCTCTCCCTGAGCTTTTGCCAAAAGGCTTGCGGATTCGCGAATAATCAAACTAGAGCCGCCCTGTGCGCATTCTGTTACTATTCACTGCCCGCCGAAGAGCGTCTACAGTATAATTACGTGACGAGACATAGACTTATAATTGGCGTACCCATCGGATACGCGTGTCTCTCCTGTGGAAATAGATTAAGCAGCATCAGAATTAGCGACGAATGCCCCGAGCGACTTCTAAATTATTGGCTACACCCTGCCAATTATCCAGTAACTCAAGACAGTAATATAGTCATCCCTATCGTGTACCCCGACGAAGAATCCACCGACTCCGAGCCCGAACAATAATTCCGAGCGCTTGAGATCGCACGTATCCCCGGGAAGAACCGCATAGGTTCGCTTGACCCGAAAAAGCGATCAAGCCCCGCGACGTCCGAATTCTCTTTTAGAGCCGCGACATCCCGGGACGTAACAGATGCTTAAAATTTGTGACAATATGTATGTCAATTCAGTATTTTAATTTATTAAAAAGTTTTATGAGTGATTTTTAAAGTATTCATGTTGGAATTTTATGACTTCTTGTTGACTTGTGTATAATGAAATCCTTTTTTCAGTAGTTATAACAATTAATTTGATAAGTATATTAATTCTATTTGATTGATATATGCTCATAAAGCCAGTTATTTAGTCAGCACTGGTGATTTGCTAGTATTTTGATTATATGAGATAACTAAATAATATGAATATTGATTGATCATATATAATATATAATGATATGAATATATAGTGATTATATTTAACTTCATATAAAGATTATATAAGATGGAAAATTCTTTATACTATTCTATAAGCAATATTTAAAATTTTTTGTTGCGGGACGTAACACCTCCCCCCTAATAAGAACAAAATCCGATTGTTTTCGGAGGATTTTGGTCTAGGGAGATTAGATATCGTCATTTAGAGTGATTAAGCGGTCTCTTAAATTTATATATGATGTAGGCATATTTACGTTTTTGGCGGTTTCCTCGTGGCAAGGTTTCATCGTCCTTGGAGGTTTGACTGGAGGAGGTTGTTGAACGACTGCTTCCGCAGGCGCAGTGGGATCGATGCTGGAGATTTGAAGATTCGGTCCCCTGCCAGGTGATTGATCGTCTTGGTTGTCGTCTCCGGATTTCTTAGAAGGTTCTCGTGCCAAATGAAGTAGCAGGTTTGCGAGGGAGCTCCACAAGGCTCCGATTAAATGCAGGCTGCAACCGTATACAGTATGGAGAGCGTATCCATGGATGACTGTGTCGATAACCAGCTTGACTAGACGAATGATCATGAAGACTCCGACGAGTCCTGCGGTGGCTGATCCAAAGTTTATGAATCCTTTCCAGATCCGTGAGGCTGTGCTCTCGACAATTTTATTTAGAGAATTTTCATCCAGCAAGTTATATACTGAGATTCCTTCAGTATTCATGGAATGGCCGGTTAGTCCTCTAGCGACGGCATTGAGTAAAGCTGGCTTTTCGGCTGGGAACATAATATGATTTCTTAGCTTTTCTATGTCCGTTTCGGAGTAGATTCCACTGGTAGCCAAGGATCCTGGGGTGAGGTATCTCCAGGTTAGAGCAGCCATAGGTTTTAGCTGTTGAGGCGGTAGCTGTCTAACTTGAATACTAGGAGTGATTTGAACCCATGTATCTTCGATTCTATACAGGGGAGGAAGTTCTATACTGCATTCTCTTTCATAGGAAGTTCTATACTGCATTCTCTTTCATTACCAATTTTAGTGATGATTCTTGACTTGGGTGTAAGAAAGAGAGAATGATTGCGCACCGTGACAGGAAGTTCAGTATAACATTCTTCCGTTTTTCTTACCATTACTTCAACAGGGATGCATTTGACTATTTGCACAGCTTCTCCTGTGGTAACAGCCATATATCCTGGTCCTTTCATTAGTCGATAGGCAAATTCATCTGGTTGGAGTGTAGCGAAAGACAAGGCATTGGTAATTACTTGTCTTTCCAATTCACATTTTTGCAGGATGACGTTATTGTAAAGAGACGTCATTTGCTGCTTGACAGGCTTTTCTATATACACGAACTTGGAGTTCATGTATGTAAAAATGTCAAGATTGTTGACTGGAATGATTCTTCGATTAGCGAAGGTATTTCCTGGTTTTGCTTCTAGGATAAATAATTTCGGATGCTCAGTGCGTAAGAGAGTATATCCGCATAGAGGCAATTCTGTAGTTTTCATCAGAGCGAAGGTGATTTCTTGAGTTACCAGGCTGTAGATGATTGGAGCGTTGGCGTCGGAGTGGTCTTCAGAAATTTTATTTGCAGGTCCTTCATAAAGGACATCGTATTGTTGGAAGTTGCAGGTAGTAGTGGGTATTGGTTTCCAATAAGTGTGTCCATCGTCAGCGTCTAGACAAAAGCTGTCAATTAAATCACATATTGTACCAGATTTTAATTTGATCTTCCCGGTGTTTAACTGTATGGGGATGTAAGAAGATCTTAATGATATTTTTACAGCTGCTTGGACGACTACGTCGTCCCATGTTCCGTATGGATCATTGCATTGTGCTCCTTTGCAGTATCCATCGACTTGTATACGGCCTACAAGAGTGATGCTCCGATAGGTCGTCTGATTTGCTTTTATGCCGGCGAGAAGATTGTTGTCTCCGAGTTTGATGGTTCCGTCTTGAAACATTCTCAAACATTGAGTGTATCCGGTCTCGTGTACATAATCAGCTCTTCCATTGTGAACAGCAGAGATATGTGAATGCATGCCGCAATGGTATATATTCCTGGATATTTCCACTTTACATTGTATGACTTCCGTATAGCTGTAGTCAGACAATTGCAATAGTTGAATATGAACGTCGGTGGTATTGGGTTTACGTATGTTCAAGTCACATTCGCCAACATCGAGTAAAGAGACAGCGGTGACATTGAGGTGTTGTCCTCCGCAATCGAATCCAATAAGAGCGGTGGTTTCACATAAGAAGATTATTAGGACTAAAGGTGTCATGGTATTCTGAAATAATTATGATTTCAGTATATGTGGATATATATATATTATATGATTGCTTGATGAATGGTCGATACATTCTTATGAATATTTAACAGTGAATAATTGTCGCTTAACGTAATTGTGATTATAGTATAAATGGATATACATGTATATATAAGTGTATATCATATTTTCATGAAAAAAAAAGAAATTCTATATTTATTAAGAATTGAATACATAGTGGGTATCTTTGTAACATTGTGTTTAATCTATTATATATATATATATATATATATATATATATATATATTTTGTTCGTAATTATATTATATTTTGTATTTAATTATTATTATCCCAAAAAAATAAAAATATATATATATATTTTTTTTTATATATATATATATTTGTTATTACTACTACACACGTGTATATATATATGTGAGTTACTATAATTAATGGTTATAATTTGTGGATGCCTGTGTTAGCTAGAGATACAATAAATAAGGCATCTGAATAAGTATATAATCATTATATTATAATAATTTTTATATGTATTTTAGGTAGCGAAACAAGGATTGATATTTAAGAAGAAATTATTTCTTCCAAGACTTCTGGGTCGTTTGGATCAACCCTTATTTCGGCCACTCCATATTCTATTTTTAATGTGGAAGAGTCTACTGATAGGCCGACTAACTGTTGGTAAGTATCTTCTTCCTCTTTCTTTATACATGAGGTAAATTGGTAGTAGGCTTTAACGCATTTCATACAATTTATAATTGGTCGGCTTTTATAACAATTTTGGCCGCAGTTACGACATTTTTGTAAGGGCACTGAGCCATATTGGAATGTATGAGAGTATCTTGTAAGAACTCTATTATAAATTGTGGGATTGTAACAATTTGTACAAATGAGGTGAGAGCTTGAGTCACTTAGAACATCGTGAGTTAATATAATGACGCAGTTTACGCGAAAACTATTAAAGAATGAGTCCTTTAGAAGCGGATGGATGGGAGTTTTGGGTTTTGAGGGGACACATTTTTAAGCGTATACCCCTTGTTGATGAGTCCTGCAAAAAGCGAAGGCAGTTAAATTATTAATGTTTCTTCCATGGTTCCTTTCATATATTGCCCTTTCAAAGTAGGAAAATAAGCATTCAGAACACTGAAAGATAGAGCGAGTGGTATCTAGAGGAGCTAGACAATATTCACATTTAGAGAAAGTTATTTCACCGGAGGTTACCCAGTGACATACTATTAGGTCAGGTTTAACCCGAAATTGACGAATTTTACAACATGCACAACATATACGAACCGGTTTACGGTTTCTCTTAGTATATTTCTTATAGAATATTGTTTTTTTACATTCTGCTTTGCAGATGTTTGGGAAGTGTGGTAACAGATTATGGATGTCGTGGTTGCAAGATGAATCATTTACGTTGCTCATTATGATTTATTCAACAATTTCTGTTTAATTGGAATTCTTGAGCTTGTTCCCCTTGTAAATGATATAAGAAACATCTCCTGCAGTCAGACAGGGGAGTTATGAGAGATAGTACTAAATTACACATATGACATCTAAAACTGTACAGAGAAGCTGGGGGAAAATATGTAACAATATGGTATATAATGGGTTGGTTCTCTAGTTTCGTACATTTCACATGAACGACAGTAATATCGATCATTATGGGAGCAAATATATCCTTCTAATTCGACATGTAACAAGTTGGACAATGCGTTTAAGTCTTCGTCGGGTATTACGTTTGGCAGGAAATCCATTTAATCAGATATTCTGCGAGATTCTCGTGCACGCTCTCCTTCCAAATAGTGTAAGAAACATCTCCTACAATCTATTATAAGAGTTACACTAGACACATTGCGAGAACATATGCAACATTTAGACACTATGATGTCGGGGAAGGATTCAGATATACTATGGTAATTTATATAGTAAAGTTCATGGTCTGCTTGTGACTTACATGAGACGCAGTAGTACAGATTATATCTTGAAGAAATATATCCGTTAAATTCTTCATGTATTACATGGGATAAGGTATCAGTGTATTCGATAGGTAGCATTTTAAATTTAAAAGGTTTTAATTTGTATTTTCATTCTCACTAATAGCGAGATTGGAAGGATTAGTGGCTCTAAATATTTCTGCAATGTTTCGTGTGCAGACGGAACAATTAGCCAAAGGTTTTATTATAGTTATGGGTCGCTGACAATATGAGCAGATAGTTCTATAAGGATGTGGAGCAACAGATATAATGTGAGAGTCTACTGGGAGGAAGAATCGAGAGTTACAAGTAGTATGTAGCATACAATAGCAGGCGCAGCAATAGTGACTATGGTTGTGCAGGTGAAGATACCCATGCAATCTAATACATACAGCGTTGGGGGGTGGTTGAGACATTATGAAGCATTGTTACATAGAGGTTGTATAATCAACAGTTCAATGATGTTCCTAATACAGATAGGACACTCATGCAAAGGTCTCAGAGTAATAAGAGCTCGATGACAGTTGATATAGTGGAGTTCAGCGTGATGTGGTCCCAGAGAAAAGAAATGAGAAGACAATAGAGGAAGTTGAGATCTCAGTGAAGAAGATTGTACACCTTGATAACAACGTTCACAGAAGTAGATATTCAGAATGGGATCACGGTATCCTCTAATAGGAATGCAGTATACCGTGTCAATAGAAGACATGCCTTATGATATAGGAGTTCTATCGTACACATTAAGAACTAAAGGATATTCGAAATCGTCGACATGAGTTGGTGTGTTACGTCCCGCAACAAAAAAATTTCAAATATTGCTTATAGAATAGTATAAAGAATTTTCCATCTTATATAATCTTTATATGAAGTTAAATATAATCACTATATATTCATATCATTATATATTATATATGATCAATCAATATTCATATTATTTAGTTATCTCATATAATCAAAATACTAGCAAACCACCAGTGCTGACTAAATAACTGGCTTTATGAGCATATATCAATCAAATAGAATTAATATACTTATCAAATTAATTGTTATAACTACTGAAAAAAGGATTTCATTATACACAAATCAACAAGAAGTCATAAAATTCCTACATGACTACTTTAAAAATCACTCATAAAACTTTTAGTAAATTAAAATACTGAATTGACATACATATTGTCACAAATTTTAAGCATCAATAATAAATTGATTGATATAGCATATAGCCAGAAGTATATTATGATATATTGACAGTACTAACCATGTATGAAGATATTTCTATAAAGTATTGAAATTAGTCAACTTTATTCAGAAAGGAAATAGATTCGAAATTGTGTTATTAAAGGAAAATCTTCAATAGAATTATTTTGAATAGTGCAAACTGTGTTAAAGGTGTTCGCGACAAAATTCATATAAATTATTATATGAATATTAGCGTAAAATTTGCTATTTCAAATGTCCATTAGTATATATATATCCAAAAATCTAGGAAAAATACTATATTATACCTGCAGTAATCAAATATATAAAATAATTATATACTTTAAATTAATCACAGAAAAGTGAACATAACTGCTATATAAAACACTATTATAATTAATTCCTTTAGTCAGAAAGAAGACAAATTTAAATTTCTATTTTTTGAATTCAAGTAATTTATATTGTTAGAGCAAAAATATCGTAATCGTATAATTACCTATACTTACTATACTGTAAGGCTCCATGAAAGTTCCTTTACAATAAGATACGGAAATATTTATGGACCAACCGAACTACCTCATAAAACATAACTCTTCTCCTGAAAATTATAAAATAATATTAGAAACAATTTATTTAAAGACTAAGTAAAAACACTCTTAATTATAAAACAATACTTACCTAAAATCCTTTAACGATTGATCTTATTGTCCTACACGTATCACTTCGATGAACGATGTAACTGGGCTGCCATAAGTAAGCTGCAGCTATTACAAATTTCGAAATCTGAAAAAAATATATAATTAAATTAATATTTGGATGAATTGAGACATAACCTGTGGCAAAAATGCTAACAAATATTCTGAAAGGAAGTCTACACAGAAGGAATATTAAAATAAGACTAATAGAAATTATCAATAATAAAAGAAATATTCATTAATAAAATATCAAGGCACAAAATAACAAAGTAATAAAAATACACGCACACATATCAATAAGTGTCTTTATGAAAGGAAAAAATTGGGTCCCGAAACTAACCCTTACACATATATATGTATATATATGTCATACGGGTGGTTCCAGGACCATCGATCAAAATCATTCATAAGCACCTATTAATTCATATTCTTTTAAATATTCACATACTATACGTAAAGGTAACCCAAATAAAATAAGGGAAACTAATTAACAACAATTATAAAAAAATATATATATATATAATAAAAAAAAATATATATAATAATAATGATGATAAAGAACCATATTAATTAATATCAAGGCAATCAATGTAATCACGTAACGATGTCACAAAATCTCTCTTTCATATATATATGCTCTATAAGATCTTCCTAAATCATTAATGTTAATATTTAATTATTAAGAAATAGACTTTGACACCAACAGTCGATTTTATATATATAGATTTAATTATTACCAAGCAGAATATATATATATATATATATATATATATATATATATATATTCATTTTGGTTAAGAAATACATATAGAAAATTACTACAAATTTCTACAAGATACTACAAATTACTACAAATTACTACAAATTACTACAAATTATTACAAAAATTAGTAAGTAAACCATTTAAAATATAATACATACTTACATACCTTTTATAATCCTATATATATATATATCCTCTTCCTAATAATGTAAAACAGCTTGTCATAAATAAGTAGTGTTACGTCCCGCAACAAAAATTTCAAATATTGCTATAAAATAATACAGGAAATCTTTACCCTATATAATCTTCACATATAACCACTATATTTCGCTTATTATCATATACTCATATTATTTAGTTATCCTATATAATCGATACACTAGTAGACCGTCAGTACTAACCGAGCGTCGACTATATATACATATATACATATATATACCTTTTTCAAGAACTAATAAAATTATCGAATTAATTATACTTCACAATATACCAACAATAGATATAGTTATAACCAGAAGTAAACTGCAATGTATGGGCAGTGCTGACCGGACATGACGGTGCTTGCATGAAGAATTATTATCAATAGAGTAGAAATTTCCAAAAGGAAACCTTCAACGAATTATTTCAAATAACGTACTTATGTCAAACGTATTTGCAATAAATCCCAATATAAATCATCGTACGATACATCATTATCTAATTTTGTCTAACCAACGAATAATTGGAATAATAAATATATATATATATATATATCAAGACAATAACTCAATAACTAAACTATTAATAACTAAATTAAAGACCGTTAAGGATAGATTTATAATCTTATTCGAAGCTAACCGACTTATATTGCTAAAACCAATGCGTAACCGCTGGATATGCTACATAAAAAATATATATATATATATATATATATATATCAATCAAAGAAAATTAATGAGTTCTTCATTATAATCATCCAAAGCAATTGTAAAAGAATTTTAATACAATTATTAATTATGCAATCTTAATAAGGCTGCAAAAAGCCCCACATGACTATTCTAAAATCATTCAAGAAGCTTTATAAATTAATAGTAAAATATTGAATTAATATAAACATTGCTACTATGTCTTATTAATATAAAATAATATGTTGATTGATATAGTATATAGCCGGAGGAATGTCTTAATGAACTGGTCGTATACAATAATGTAACGTCAGAAACATTTATAATAAGACTCCGTATAAAGCTGTATGCAGATGTCCCTCAGTAACCGGCCTTATGGCCTCTTGCGCGTTCTTTTATATTCTCTTGATGAATTTGGCATAAGTAAATTGCCATAGCCATATATGCCGAAGCCTGAAAATAGTATAATTGATTAATATTTAAATAAATAAAGACGGAAAGCAGTGCACAATGAAATGCATGTGCATCAAATATAAAATCTCTAAAACTTAAACTGTCAAGCTAACCTACTCTACCCTTTGCTCGTATATAACATATGGGTCAATAAAGGATAATAAAAATACACTAATTAAAATCCAATATCCATAAAGGTATTCATATATAAATACTTTGCTTTAAACCTCGATAATAATAATTAATAATAACCTTATTAACAATGAACATTTAAAAAGAAATACTGTCGATAAACTATAAAACTAGATAATCAATAATAACTATTATAAATCTTTTCTTGGAAAATATCAATAATTTAAGTACTCATTAACAAGCCAAGTGTGATTGGTTGGGAACTTCTTTTGGAATCTTGAATGGTCATGTTTTTTCCTTCTCGCGGATCCATGTATGTGCATGTCCGTCACCTCAATAATGGTTTCTCTTAGAGTTTTGGTATCTGAAAAACATATAATAAATAAGTAAACGAAATTTATTACAAAGTTATTAAATGACATACAAATAAATGAGTATACAAAAATCGATTGAAATTTAAAAATCATAAATAATAACTCCTCTAAGAAACTTCTTTATATAAAGATATTATTGAATACTTATTATTAACAACTACTATAACATCTTTTTCTAAAATACAAACAAAATTCACTACATAATAATAATAGATTATATAAAATTTAAACTCTCATCCATCAATTACTGTCAAACAATAGACACTTTCTTTTTAATTATTTAATTGCAAAATTTTATATATAATTTAAAAGGTAGTAAACAAGCCATGATAACTGAATAATAAACCATTATCATTATATGGAAAACGTCAAGTAATATATATATATGTATTTGAAGAATAACCAAAAATAGCAAAAATAAGCACATTCAAGTAATATTTAAATATTTCAAAATCATCCACTTATCCGTAATTAGAGGGGCGTAACGTTGATGAATCAAAATACAGCTGGGTTATAGACGTTATGCATCCTCGAATATCTTTTGTATAGAATGACGTTTGGCAAATATCTGAAAAACGTAAATAATATGTATATATAACAAACATATTAAACTAATTAAATTATTAACAATTAATTAAAACAATTAAGCTTCTGATTTAATAAGCCAGTAATCCAAAAATAAAAATCATACTTAACTCTTTACTACATATGGAATAATAGGTTACCCTGTACACATAGTCTCATTGTCCACTGGGTGTCCCAATACTTCCATCTCCAAATGAATATACTATATGGAAAAATAAAATACATTTGTCAATAAAAACTCCTTAAAAATATATTGTAGTAATGATTAACTTATTCAAAAGATGAAAATAACATCATTACAAAATATCATATTGGTATAATTAATAAATCACAAGTATAACAAAAATTAATAAACCAATCAACAATATTAAAAATACTCATTAAACCTTCCCAAATATACAATAAAATATAATCAAATGATTAAAACGATCAAAATTTATACGCAAGACTTAATTAAGTAATACACGAAAGAGAGAGAAAGACCACACTATCAGTCAGCCCGTGCGAGCAAGAGAGGCTGCACTATACGCGATCTCGTATGCAAAAACTAAACGAAAAATTAAATCATGATACAAGTTCAGATCGACTTGTCACCATTATTATTAACAAAATATATATATATATTGTTAATAAAAATTTAAAAGTAATACATCAAAACAATAAATGTACATATATAAATATTCTACATAAAAACTTGAGTATAATGTATTTTTATAAAACCTTTATGCAATTTAATTAATAAATTACCAGGAAAATATGATTTTATAAAATATATCTTGCTGTAATAAATTATAAACTACAAGGAATATCCAACATATACACATATATAAATTAAAAGGTTTCCTTATAAAAAATAATAAACAATAAAAAATAATAATAAAATATATATAAAATTTTAATAAACATATATATATATATATATGTATATATATATGTAATGATTCTAATTCTTATGAATGAATTATTTAAACCTCATAAAGGGTCACAAAATTTATAAATTAAACAATTGACATATATAATTATTAATAAAGAAGCAACTCACTTGCGAATTATTAATGATGAATATTTAGCGAGCATAAATTCACTGCATTGAATTAAGAGCACAGACTAAGTCCCGCGTGCAGTCTTATCTCCCCTATTGTTTCTTATCTCCCCTACATCCGGTGCACGCCAAGGCTTGCATCGACCGATGACTGCATGCTGAATATAAAAGAATATTCATTAGTAAAGTTTGCAAGAGTAATACATTAACATAATAAAAAGAACATATACATATATATGTATACAATTAATAAATGTATTATGTAATTAATACAAAAATTTAATAAACATTAAATAAAATTTAAGGTTACAAAATACATAATAATTAATATTAAAATTAGATATGCATCTGGATATTAATAATAATAAAGAAAAATAATTTAATTAAACAATAATAAAATAATAACGTGAACCCATATGCATGAATTAAAAGTTAACCACAAAATTAAACAATAATAAATAATAAATTTATATATGGATTTATAAAATTCATTGTGCGTGATTTTATTGAGTGAATAATAAGCCTCATTATAGGAGAGCAAAGCTAAGCCCCAGCGCACTGCGTTATCTCCCCTACATCCGGCGCACCGCAATATCTCCCCTATTACTTTCTTATCTCCCCTAATGCTTTGACGCCCCCATCAAGTCTTAATGCGAAGGGGACTCGTGAATATATAATGAATGAATATTATAAGGAGCGCCTTCTTATTAAAAAGTAATAAATAATTGTAAAATTATTAATTTATAAAAGAATATATATATATATATGTTAAATTAACAAGATCCAATAGTAATGCATTTTTAATAAATTTTTCAATCTTCAAAATAACAATATGTATAGTACATATTTAATTAATTAATTAATTAATAATTTTAAACAAATGAAATAAAAAGGTTAAGAATTTTAACTATAATTATTAACTGTTAATATGTATAAGCATATATATATATATATATTCTATATAATTAACAATTAAAAAATATATGAATAAATTATAATGCGAATTATTAAATCAATTTATGAAGCATTATAAATTCTCTTACTAAAAGATAAGCGACCCTCCGGGCTTCATCCGGTGCAGCTGCATATGACTCATTATGCGGTGCAGCTGCATATGACTCATTCAGCGATAAGGCCTGGCGCGACCGCCCGGCATGGTGAACACCTGCATCCGGTGATCTCACCACATCCTTTGTTCTAAGAGCTGAATAATAAAAAGAATAATTAACACATTTTATAATGTAATGCAACACAATTATTATTAACAATTATTTAGTCCACGCGCACACACATATACATATATATATAAATCGTATAATAATTATATAACAAATTGTAATTATAATGGGTTATAACACCAGAATTTATTTATAACATTGTTAACTAAAAATGTATAATTAATTCAAGGAAAGTTAAAAACTAATTCTAAACGGAACACATTAGAACGACCACTCACGCTTCTATTGAAAGAGATTGAAATTCTACATTGAAAAATGTATGCATGCAATCTATTAAAAATTCTGGTGACTATAAAAACCTATTGTAAAAACCTTACCTTTATAAAATGAGTCAATCAGCTCGACGCACGAACAATACTGACAGCTCCGCCGTCCCCACTATCCCCACGCAAGAGCCCGCCTACTACGTCATAGCGCGCTCGAGGAAGAAGGACAGCTATAGCGGCAGCAACGGTCGAGGCGCCTACGCCGCATTCTCCTACCACTGCGAAGAGCCGGTACAGAGTAGGGATCAGAGGGTACCTCAGGGAGCGGAGCTCAGTCTTCCGCGCATTTGATCCAACGCTCTCGAGTAGTCATCACCTTGCAACGATCACGAATATTCATCTAGAAAAAGGACTTGGTCTCAGCGCGATTTTACGAGCTAAGGACTTAGTCTGTAGAGAGCTAGTGTATACTATAACGTACTTTCAAAATAAAGTGTTTAAAATAAAATCTACAAGGGTCTTCTGCCAGTCATTTATCACCGGTTCCTCCGACTCTTCAACAGGACATCGCTGAGGCAGACTGTCTTCCACGGAGAGTCATCACATCTTCTGTCTGCAGTACTTTTGGGTAAGTACTCGCTTTTATTATTCAATATTTTCCATTTTCATTTCGCCTCTCGTGATCTACAATTAATAGTGAAAATAATTATCATCATATTCATTGAAGAATTATAATAGAGTCAATACCTTACCTCTATACACTTCCAACGTTCTACCTTTCTAATAACACGGTTTATTAATTGCATTTAAATATTTAACGCTCAGTCTGTCTTTGGTTTTATCCATAAGAGCGAATTGTCGCTTCCGACTTGTCAATCGATGTGCATTGGGTAGCCTACCTACTCCTCTGCCGTTTCTGTAGAGAATTTTCTTTAGAGAAATTTCTTTATGGACTCTGTGTCGTAGAGACGTGACGTCTTGCACATCGACACTTGTCGTGAGGCATGGGACGCGTTCTTTAAAGACCGACTGACACGTAGTATGATAGCTCTGGTTTAATATAATATATTGAACTTATTATAATTGTATAATAATATAATTAAACCAGCAGTCGACATATTTATTTTATATTCAACATCCCTACATATCCCAATGGCCGTGTCATTGCATGATTACTTATGATTAATTAATAATCCTCTCTTGTGATCAGTTGAATCATTATTACCGGATCTATTCTGTCTCTTCTCTTAAATTCATTACGAATCACGACACTTACGCGCCACGTTCATTTGACAGGTGCCCCCAAATTCCGAAAATACATAACCGTAAGTAAATCACACCCGTTGTTTTTATTTTTAAAATAACAAAGTAACGTTTCAAAATTAAACAAAGAATATTTTTTCCCTCTTTCGGTAGATGGTAAGCGCATTCCGTATCGACTCAGTTCTCCGCCGCGATATCCCGTTCCACCGTGCGAGCATACGACGTCGCGAGTATTTTAGGCAGCGATTGTTAAGGGACAGACGCACCGTCCCTTATCGATTATTTCTAGACAGAGATGATATTCCGAACGAAATTATCCAAGCAGTTAACAATCACGAGAACGTATCCCATGAACTTTCATTCGCTCCCTTACCCCCTGAATTGAACATCGAGAGTAGCAGACCGCTCCCCGAAGTCTCGGCTGGAGAAGAGCTTGACGAGGAAGGAACAACTGACAGCTGTTCCGTTAGTTCTTCTGCCAGTACCATTACCATCAACTTGGACGATCGTACAACTGGCATACCACCTGGACTTCTTCGAGCCTGGGAGTCTAACGCGGGGATACGACGGGACCAGCAGATCCAGACCTCTCCTCGCCGCCCTGATAGCCCATTTTCCGAATATTCAGGCCCGAGTTATTCACCAGTCAGACCAGAAGAGTCTGATTTTGCTCCCCTAAATCTCACCCCAGCGGAGGAAGACTGGGCGGACCAAGCCGCAAATAATTTCCTAGATTTCCTAAATAGCGAAGAGTTCTTGGGGACTATAGACAATATATACCACACGTAAATTATGTACCATACGAAATTCATATTAATAAATGGAAATTTCAAAAATAATAACTAACAGAAAATATATAAAAATATATACATATATATATATTTGTAATCATACAATAATAGTAATAAACAAGAAAAAAGAATCAAAGTATCACAATATAAAAAGGGAGTTAAATCTTTATTTGCTCGTCAACCCGAACATTTCCTGAAGAGAAGCCTTGTGAAAATCCTAAATCTCTCGGCGTCCCGGGGTATAGCCGGCCTAGCAGGTTGCCCCTGAAAAAAAGAAATAGAGAGATACAGCCTTATTCGTCCCTACACGGTGAGCCCTGTAGGATCGTAGAACAAACGATAAGAAAGGACGTAACAAAAGGCAACGACAAAATTTTTGGTGGCAGCGGTGGGATTTGCCATAAAAAGGATCTAAGCTTCTGAGAGGAAATTAAGTGTTTGACGAATAAATTTTATAACATATCTATGTCTGCTATGCAGACTCGATCAAGCTCGACGAGTTCTGTAGCCACAGGGGCTACTAAGAAGCAATATACTGCGGAGGAAACTGAAATCCTCATGCAGAAAGTACCCGAAAACGAAAAACAGTTAAAGGAACAAGCTGAAGCCTTGCAAGCAAAAAACGAACACTTGATGAAAATACAGAAAGAAATGAGCCGCAAAGAAATGGCCGGAGTCCAAGAACAACCAGCTGTCGAACAACTGATGGCTTCCATGCAAACGATCACCAACTGTATTGAAAGAATAAATTCGAGGCTCATGAATTTAGAGACCTCGCAAAAACGAGAAAGACATATTCCACGTGAGGAACAAATGTTTTCTCAACCAACGTCACAACATTTTGACATCGTGGATCAACCTTCTCCAATACGCCTTAAAGATGCTATCGACACAGTACCCAAATTCGATGGCCATAAAATGTCCGTTTTCCATTTCAGTAAAATTTGCGAACGTGCCCTCGATTTAATACCCGCGTACCACGAATATCATTTGGTGCAACTCATTATTAATAAACTACAAGGGCATGCATACTCTGCAATAGAAGGAGTAGAATGTCACACCGTTTTCGAGCTAACGCAACGACTAAAACTAATTTTCGGACCAAATAAATCCGTCGATCAATACCGAGGAGAATTAGCTAATATATACATGAAGCAAAATGAAAATATTTTCGATTATATAAGTAGAGTGCAGGAACTACGTACTGCAATAATAGATGGAGAATCTGACCTATCTGGAAATATAGGAGAACGAAGAAAGGATGCCATCGAAGCGACCACCATGCACAGCTTCATTAATGGGCTCCCATCCGACTTGTTAGTACGCGTAAAACTCGAACACCCGAGAACCTTTGAGGATAGTATTAGCACAGCTATACAATTATCCAAGACTATTGAAGCCGAAAATCTTCGGAAGAGAACTCTCTTCCGCCCAAATTTTCAACCCCGTGCTGACCTCCCCAATAACACCAGCAACACAGCTCGCCAAAATTTTATGAGCAATAACACTAATAACCGTTATCATCCCAGCAACGGACAGGCAACCTCACAACCACCTTTCACCACATCAGTTAAATTAACTGTTGGACAGCCTCAACAAAATTTTCAAACTAAAATCTGTCGCTATTGTAAAACTCCTGGACATCTCATAGAAGAATGCCGAAAGCTTGCTTATAGAAGAACCTTAGAAGCAACCCAACCCGGTACTTCGGGAAACGCGCAAGGCGTTCCGTTGAGAACCGACGTCCGCCGGAACGACCCGCAACCAGGACGTCCGACTTACCATATTCAAAAGAAAGTCAATATAATAACACCACAGGAAACTCCCGCACAAACTTCCGAATCTGTCAAATAAACGACAAACAACAATCTACGGAACTACCCACAGTAACGTTATCTTCTCCAGATCTAATAATAGATTGCAAGTTCATGATTGATTCTGGATCTGGATTAAATCTCATCAAACAAAAATGCTTAAATCCACACGTTACTCTCGACCAAACTAATCCTCTAAGTCTACAAGGAATCGCCTCTGAAACTATCGTTACATTGGGAGCTGTCTCCATATATATTTTTGGAAAATTATCTGAATTTTATGTCATATCTGATTCAATAGGATTCTTACAAGATGGAATATTAGGCAACAAGTTCCTAAAGGAACGAGCTGTTATAGTCAATTATAGAGACAACTTTATACAGTATGAAGTTACGAGAATTCCATTCTCAAACTCAAGTACGATATGTCTTAAGGAAAGAACTGTCACCCCCTGTTCTTTTCATGTTACCAATCCAGAAAAACAAATCGGATATGTACCTCGTCATACCTTTGCCGAGGGCATATACTTCGGGGAAGCTATTGTCACTAATAACAATGGAAAAGTCCATATGCCTATATTCAATACTTCCGAGGAAGAATTGACCCTTAATATTCCATTCATAGAACTCCAAGATTTCGAAACATCTGAAAATTCTACTGGAACCCAAGGGCTTCCCAGAGGATTAATCAGAACATTTAATTCTAACAATCTTGCTGGACTAGACGAACCCCGAGCGGAACTCGTCAAAGGCATAGATAATCCCGTTTATTTTAACCAGGCATTTCCGCAACCAACAGATAGAACTGTTGATGTCATAAATCTTCTACGTCTTGAGCACCTGAATTCCGAGGAATCAGAGAATGTTCGATTATTAGTCTTCAAACACTCCGATAGATTTCACCTCCCTGGTGAACATCTCCAAGCGACAAACGCCGTCAACATCATATTCCTACCATTAATGAAATGCCTGTTCACACAAAACAATACAGATTTCCTCCGGTACATAAGGAAGAAATTAATAAACAAATAAATGAACTACTGTCTTCTGATTTAATAGGACCTTCTACTTCCCCCTATAACTCTCCTTTATGGATAGTTCCGAAAAAGCCAGACTCCTTAGGGAATAAAAGATGGCGAATGGTTATCGATTATCGAAACCTCAATGAAAAAACAATAGGCGATGCCTATCCTCTCCCAAATATAACGGATATATTAGACCAACTTGGATCTGCAAAATATTTTTCAGTACTGGACTTAGCTTCCGGTTTTCATCAGATTCCTATGGCACCAAAAGGTGCCCCTAAAACAGCTTTTTCAACACCCTATGGACATTACCAATTTAAACGAATGCCATTCGGATTGAAAAATGCTCCTGCAACATTTCAAAGGCTAATGGATAACGTTCTCTCCGGACTTCAAGGAAATGAACTATTTGTTTACATGGATGATATCGTCATATACGCACGATCATTGCAAGAACACGAAAGCAAATTTGAAAAATTAATGCAGAGATTGAGAGCTGCAAACTTAAAATTACAACCAGATAAATGCGAATTTTTGCGACGTGAAGTTATGTATCTAGGACATATAATCGGTTCTGACGGAGTCAAGCCTGACCCCGCTAAGATAAAAGCTATAATGAATTTTCCTACTCCAAAGAGCCCAAAAAACATTAAATAATTTCTGGGATTAGCCGGATATTACCGAAGATTTATTCCGAATTTCTCAAAAGTGGCGAAACCACTAACTGACCTTCTGAAAAAAGATAAGAAATTTGAATGGACCACGAAACAAACAGAAGCCTTTGACATTCTAAGAAACTCATTATGTTCTGAGCCTATTTTACAATACCCTGATTTTACCAAACCCTTTGTTTTAACCACCGACGCATCCGGATATGCGGTTGGAGGAGTGCTCAGTCAAGGAATAATAGGGAAAGATCTACCCGTGGCCTACACCTCTCGAATTCTAAATTCCGCCGAGCAAAATTATTCTACAATAGAGAAAGAATGTTTAGCTATCATTTATTGTGTAAATCATTTTAGGCCTTACTTATACGGAAGAATATTCACTATAGTGGCTGACCATTGTTACATCCCGCGCCTGATTTTTCTACAAACTTTCATGTAAATCCTCTAAGTTTCTTTCAGCGCATTTGAAACGCGCGCCAAGGCGCGTTATGACACCGAACTCCGACTAGCGGCCGAGCGCGGCACTGCGTTAGATTTAAGCCTCCGCCAAGCGCCCAGAGATGGCGCTCAGCTAGGGCCCCTCTCTCCAAGCTCCCCACTCTCGACCGCCGCAGCGGTCGAGCCGTCGAAATCAAGGGACCTCGGAGCGGGCCCAGACTCAGTCAGTCTAACTCGCGACACCGAACCGACAAGTCCTAAGCTGGACTCTAACTCTAATTCCATATCGTAATCTTAACTCAAATTCCAAGTTCATTATAAACTTATTCTCGAATCTAAGTATTAGTTTAAATATATTATATTGTTTGTATTAATTTAGAAATATATGTAAGAAAAATATCCTTAGTCTATTCGAATTTAATGCGCAATTTGATTGATCGATAATTCAGGTCTCTTAATAATCGGACGACAATTGAAATGACACGTAGCCATCAGTATGACAAAGCAAGTCAGACTGAGTACATTAAGACGGAATATTGAACATTATAAAAAGTATAAAAGAAAGAAAGTGTGAATAATAACATTGAATGTTGTTTCTTTGTTATTTACAGGTAGGATGGGTGATTAGATTAAGTACTGTTAAATTGTATTTTGTATAAAATAATAAAAAAAAGTCTGTTATTTACAGAGAAACAATTCTTGTTTTATTCACTTATAAAAAAAAGATCAATACATTATAAAACAACATTCACGTTGGAACTCACAATGGAGAAATTACTTTTCACTTTTAAAGTACTTAGTAGCAAAGACAACAAAACAAATGTGCTGTGCATAACCTCAATTGGCACACCGGAGGGCCGCACATACATCATTCCGGACGGCTACTTAGATGCACGCAGTCACGAAATACTCATGAAAACCTCAGCATTTACTAAAATAAAGAAGTCGTTGACTCAAAGAGGCCAAATGAGAAATGTTTGGATTCCTCTTACCAAGGAGTTAAAAGCAGCATATTTAGATGAAGGTAACAACTTACAAGTTAATGATGAATACTTAGAGGAGAAAATTGAAAAACAAAATAGTACTAATGTAAAAGATGATACTTCAGAACAACCATTAATGCGATTATTAGAACAACTACTTAAGCGAACTAATGAATATTCGACAGTTAAAAATCTAGGAAAAATAGCGAAAGAATTTACAATAGAAAAATTCAATGGGAAAAATCCGAATGCGAATCAGTGGATAGATAGGTTTGAAAAGGAATGCGAAAGATTTAATATAGCGGAAGATGAAAAGAAAATTGAGATTTTAGTCATTTATGGAGAAAGATGCTGTAGATTGGTATAGCTGTACACTTTTAAAACTAACTATAGAAGCAGAATGGGATGCTTGGAAAAAAAATTTCTGTGATACATTCGCTAATAAAGGTTGGTCTTCTATTAGATATGCAATGTCTTTCAAGTATCTAACTGGCTCTTTGCTTGAGTATGCGCTAAAAAAGGAAAAAATTTTACTGGAAGTGAGGAAGTCAATTGATACGGGAACACTGATAGATTTGATAGCCACCAGTTTGCCAAATTTCATAACCGATAGAATTGATAGAGAAAAATTAGAGAAAACCGAAGATCTATACAAGGAATTAGGTAAATTAGAACACTTAGCTTCTAAGAAAAACATAGAAATAAAAAAATTTAAGGTTAATAACAAAGAGAAGAGTGAAAAAACACCGTGTGAAATTTGTAAAAATAAGAACAAAGGGACTAGATTCCATCCGGAGACCGAATGCTGGTTCAAAGATAATGAAAAAAATGGGAGTAAAAGAAAATATGTGAATAATTCAATATTAGAAGTAGAATTGAGCGATAACGATCCAAAAAACTAATAGTTCCACCATTAATTAGACTCAAAGTAAAACTAAATGATAACTTAGAAGTATCTGCTATTTATGATGCAGGCTCAAATGTCTCATTGATAAATTCAAATCTGATACGTTTGAAATCAAGGAAGAACAACATGTTGCAAAAGATTAACTTGAGGACAATTAATGGTGTACATAAATCAGATGGTATGATTACATTGAAAGTAAAAATACTGAATATAGAAAAAAATATCGATGTATTTATAATAGATAAAAAGAATTTTAAACATGACTTTCTAATAGGATTAGATTGCATAAAAAAATTCAAATTGATACAAAATGAAAAACTAGAAATAGAACAGAAAACGGATGATCCTAAAGAAAAACAGGAAAGATATCAAATAAACTTCAATGAACATGTAAATCAGGACAGCTTTGAAATCTTGACAAATCATTAAAATCATCAAAAAAAAAAAAAATAATAATAGAAAATCTTATAGAAAAATATAAAAACATATTTGCAAAAGACAAATATGACATAGGAACAGTGAAAGATTACGAAGCCAGAATAGATCTCATAATAGATAAATATTGTAGTAAGAGGCCATATAGATGTACAATCGAAGACAAGAAAGAAATAGAGGAACAAATTTCTAAATTACTTGAAAGAAATCTAATCGAAGAATCATACAGTCCTTTTGCAGCTCCGGTAACATTAGCTTATAAAAGAGATGAAAATAAGAATTCAAGATTATGCATAGATTTCAGAGATCTGAACAAAATAATAGTTCCTCAGTCACAACCTTTTCCATTAATTGAAGATCTGGTAATAAAAACAAGAAACTGTAGATATTTTTCAAAACTGGATATAAACTCAGCTTTTTGGTCTATTCCTCTACGAATCGAAGACAGAAGAAAAACTGGATTTATAACCCAAGAAGGTCACTTTCAATGGACTTGTCTACCATTTGGATTGAAAACGTCACCAGCTATATTTCAGAGAATATTGAGTAATATAATAAGGAAACATAAATTATCGAATTTTGCAGTCAATTACATAGACGACATATTAATTTTTTCAAAAACCTTCGAAGAACACATCAATCATCTATCGCAACTGCTAGAAGCAATAATGGATGAAGGTTTCCGATTAAAACTCTCTAAGTGTACATTTGCGTTAGATTCCGTGCAATATTTAGGACATGTAATAGGATACAACTCAATTTCTCCACTAAAAGATAATTTGATTTCAATACGAAAGGACCCCGCACAAAACATAGGGGAAAATGGATTTCGGTGGAATTGGCTGAAACTTTGCAGTTTTGTAGTTCAAGTAATGCTGATAAAAAGTTATCATTGTCACAAGTCAATCCTATGAACCGTTTTTGTTCCAAAAAGGCTCAAAGTTCGATAATAGTGCCTACAATTCATTCTCGCTCTCAGCGTTAACCAGGATCAACGACGTGGACGTAGCGAGTATCTGATCCCTTTGTGTGTGTGTGTGTGTGTGTGTGTGTGTGTGTGTGTGACGTGTGTGTGTGTGGTGTGTGTGGTGTGTGTGATGTATGTGTGTGTGTATGGTGTGTGCGCGCGTATAATATTAATTATAATATTAATGTGTTTATACGATTAATATTAATTGAGATTTTCTTGTTGCGGCCGACTTGCAGCATCATTGATTGTATCAATGAGTCTTGTTGAGGGGTAACGAATATTTTCTTGATGCCGTGCATATCCCAAAAACCATAAGATACTGGCAACATGTACACACGTTCCAAGCGTTCGAGCACCGGACTTACATGTACAGTAATACCCTTGCACGGGATTTACTTCATCATTGTCCATTCCGTCATCCACTTCATCATTATTTGGTAAGTATGAGATCCATAGTTGGTATTTCGTCGCGTTTCTAAATAGTGAATAAACTCTTACTCGCATAAATCCAGGTCGTGGTATTCTATCCGCATCTCGTAACATTTCAACTTGGAATTCTTCCGTTTCGTCCCTTTGCAACTTGTCCTGTATATAGGATGGGGCTAATTGAATTTGATATATACCAATAGTCACTAGTTTTAAATAGTTCAAAGATAACACTGGAAAATCAATTATTTGTACGGAATTTAAAGGAACCCATCTTTGAGCATTTCTTGTGTGTAAATTGTCAACTTCTACCAATGCCTGAACCACATTCGGTTTTGTTGCTTCCTGAAGGATTCGCCGCGCCATGTTAACATCAGCCTCTTCCATAATAATAGTAGGATGGTACTTATTAATTATTGCGCCAGCAATGCGGAAAAAATCGCCTACGTTTGGAAGATGCGGTATTGAGACTATGTTGCTGAGGAATTTGAAAATTGTTTTTATGTGACCATTTCTAGCCTCTACAATCCATCTAGTTTTTGTTATTATTCGCGAATCATTTGCATCCTCTGTAGAAAGTTGCCGTTCTCCTGGTTGAATAAGTGCTGGCATTTTGTGTCGAATACCGAGGTGAATTAATAACTCTATGGCATCTCGATACCCCCTGTCTACAATTATTATGTCGTCTTCGCGGAACCATTCTCTCATTCTCTCAGCATCTTTCTCAAACTCGTTTTCAAGAATTGCGGCGTCATTATTTTTGCTGTCTGAGAAGTATGGTCCTTGTATATCTAAAATATAACCATCCGGTGCAACTATCAAAACAGGCTTTAACAGATGTCGCCCCTTGTGAATGGAATATGATTGTCGAAGTGAGCGAAAATTGCTACTTTTTGGAATATAGACATATGTACCATCAATATATGCAATAACTCGAGGCTCTTGTGGCTCTGGATTATACAATTCATTACTGAATGGGGTGACATGTCTCTGTATATACTGTTCTCGTGTAATTGCGTTAAGTCCAATATTATCAGGAACAAAGCGTTGCATTAATGATTGTCTGACAGTAGCGATTGTCATACTTACAGCTTGTCTAGACGAATATTCGAATAGAACTTTTAAAAAGTCGTCGGAAAGTCCTTGTCGCATTTTACATAAGAACATTAAAAGGTCCTTCTTACTTATATATCTATGGCCACCTTGAACTGGTACTCTATCACAATAGGTAAATAATTCCAGAAATTGTTGTTTTGTCATAGGAGAAAATGATTCAAACTCAACATCGGTGAAACTGTTTTCATCGACAAATCTCGCCTGATTTTTGGCTACGCTACGAAGACCTTGTAAAAATGCTTGTAGTTGTTGCCCTTTGATAACATAATATGCCTGTTAATAAGAGATAAACCAAGAAGGAACGGCTGTGGAATGAAGTTATTATTATCTAAATGATGTCTACACGATCTGACATATTCGGGGATGTATATATCTTGTAAAACAAAAGCGTTAACTCTGCATTCCAGTGAAAGTCTGTGTACGTCAATATTGGCGTTACAAAAAACGCAAGTTTGGCTACCGGTTTGCGTTAATACATTAAGCCTCATACAAGCAGGATCACGTTCAAGCTCAGTTATTTCGTTATGAATTGATTGATTGCAGTTGAAACATATTCTAGTTACATCCATAACAATAAGAGGCGGCCTGTGAAATTCTTCTCGTCTTCGAATAGCGATTTCGCATTTGTTGGCATCTTCCTCCCTATCTATGCGAGCCATCTGCCCAAGGAAATATGCCCTATCGCAAATATAGCAATGTGCGCGATTTCTTCTAAAAGCCATATTATATAAAAATCTAGTTTTGTTCCCTATTTATAAGTAACTATTTTACGGAAATTCGCGAATAATGATATCCTAAAACTACATCAACGAGTACGCTATGTGCAGCTACAAAATCAACTCGAAGTCTAATAACTCAAAAGAATCAAGTTTTACTCTCTTTTTAAAGAAGTAAATATTTGACTTGAATAATCATAACGTATAAAGTACAACTACATCAACGTGTACGCCGTGTGGCGTTACGAAGCAATTCCAAAGAATAATCAACTCTAAGCAAAATAACCCATAAAAAGAAAACTCATAATATCTGGTTTTTAGGATATGCATGGCATCAAGAAAATATTCGTTATCCCTCGACAAGACTCAATAGGGAACAAAACTAGATTTTTATATAATATGGCTTTTAGAAGAAATCGCGCACATTGCTATATTTGCGATAGGGCATATTTCCTTGGGCAGATGGCTCGCATAGATAGGGAGGAAGATGCCAACAAATGCGAAATCGCTATTCGAAGACGAGAAGAATTTCAGCCTCTTATTGTTATGGATGTAACTAGAATATGTTTCAACTGCAATCAATCAATTCATAACGAAATAACTGAGCTTGAACGTGATCCTGCTTGTATGAGGCTTAATGTATTAACGCAAACCGGTAGCCAAACTTGCGTTTTTTGTAACGCCAATATTGACGTACACAGACTTTCATTGGAATGCAGAGTTAACGCTTTTGTTTTACAAGATATATACATCCCCGAATATGTCAGATCGTGTAGACATCATTTAGATAATAATAACTTCATTCCACAGCCGTTCCTTCTTGGTTTATCTTTTATTAACAGGCCTTATGTTATCAAAGGGCAACAACTACAAGCATTTCTACAAGGTCTTCGTAGCGTAGCCAAAAATCAGGCGAGATTTGTCGATGAAAACAGTTTCACCGATGTTGAGTTTGAATCATTTTCTCCTATGACAAAACAACAATTTCTGGAATTATTTACCTATTGTGATAGAGTACCAGTTCAAGGTGGCCATAGATATATAAGTAAGAAGGACCTTTTAATGTTCTTATGTAAAATGCGACAAGGACTTTCCGACGACTTTTTAAAAGTTCTGTTCGAATATTCGTCTAGACAAGCTGTAAGTATGACAATCGTTACTGTCAGACAATCATTAATGCAACGCTTTGTTCCTGATAATATTGGACTTAACGCAATTACACGAGAACAGTATATACAGAGACATGCATATTAGGAGCCGATTTTCTTGAAAAAATAAAATTAGAGAAGATCTTTGAGTCGGAATTTGGAAGTTCTGGGATAGAAAGTGACAACGAGATTTCTTGTTCACGAATTATGAGGGAGGAAATGCCTTATTTCTTGCAGTCGTTTTTCGAAGAAAATTCTAAAAATCTAACTTCTGAGAAAGATATTTTTGCTGATTTCTTAATGGAATTTCGGGATGTGTTTTCAGAAAATTTAATTGCAGGTAATTGTGAAGTCCTGAGGCATTCTATTAATGTAAAGGATTCCAAACCTATTAAACAAGCTCCCCGGAGAATTCCACTGCATCTTAGGAAAGAGGTGGAACACATTATTGAGGAGAAATTACAGGGAGTGATTGAGGAATCTCGAAGTCCATGGGTTTCCCCTGTAGTTTTGGTAAAGAAGAAAGATGGTTCGCTTAAATTCTGCGTAGATTATAGGAGACTGAATGCAGTTACGGTTAAAGATTCATACCCTTTGCCCCGAGTCGAAGATATTTTGGATCAGCTTTCAGGGAATTCATGGTTCTCCACTCTGGATTTAAAAAGTGGATATTGGCAGGTGAAGGTTAACTCTGAAGATAAGGAAAAGACGGCATTTTCCATAGGTAATGGATTGTGGCAGTTTAGAGTCATGCCGTTTGGCCTTTGTAATGCCCCAGCAACTTTTGAGCGTTTAATGGAAAGGGTTCTGCGAGATGTTTTATCAAAAATTTGTTTGGTTTATCTTGATGATGTCATTGTTTTCAGCAAAACGTTTGAAGAAATGATGGTCAACCTTAGAAAGGTTTTTCTTCGTTTGCGTACGGCAGGCTTAAAAATTAATCCCCAAAAATGTTCCCTTTTTGGTAGGGCAGTGAAATATCTGGGTCATGTTGTCTCCGAACAGGGCATCACTACAGATCCTGAGAAGATCTCTTCCGTGGAAAATTGGCCTGTTCCCCAGAATAGAAAGCAGCTTCGAAGTTTCTTGGGATTTTGTTCCTATTACAGGATATTTATTAAAGGTTTCTCCTTGATAGCCAAATTTTTGTTTACACTTACGGAGCATCAGGTAAAATTTGAATGGTCTTCCTGTCAAAAGGCATTCCAGGAATTGAAACAAAAATTAATTTCTTCGCCTGTTTTATCCTTTCCCGTGGAGCAGGGACAATTCATTTTGGACACGGATGCTTCGAATCATGGTGTTGGAGCAGGTTTTGTCAGGTTCAGAATGGCGCGGAAAAGGTTATCGCTTACTTCAGTCGAGTCTTGAGCAAAACAGAAAGGAATTATTGTGTCACGCGACGGGAGTTATTAGCTATTGTGGCTTCATTAAAATCTTTCCACCATTATTTGTATGGAAGAAAATTTAAAATTCGGACGGATCATATTTCTCTTAAATGGTTGATGTCCTTCAAGGATTTGGAGGGACAATTGGCCCGATGGTTGGAGAGATTACAACAGTATGAATTTGAGATTATCCATCGAAAAGGACATCTACATCAGAATGCTGATGGGTTATCAAGGCGCCCTTGTTTCGAAGTTGGTTGTGCTTATTGTGCTAAGATAGAATTTAAGGAAAGCTCTGTTGCTCGGATAATTCTAAGGGAAAACAATTTTGAAGAATGGCGTAATCGGCAAATAGAGGACTCGATTATTTCAATGTTTTTACGAGGGAAGGAGTTAGGAAGACGTCCCTGTTGGCAAGAGGTTAAACAAGATGTTTCTGCGAAAATTTATTGGACTTACTGGGATGCATTAATTTTAAAGGAGGGGGTCTTATTTAAAAAATGGGAATCTCTAATTTGAAGTCTGAAGTTTTTCAGATAATTGTTCCCAAGGATTTTGTCAGTCAAATAATGGAAGAAGCCCATGATTCCGTCTGGTGGCCATTTTGGAGTCAACAAAACATTCGAGAGAATTCGAAAACGTTTTTATTGAGCTACATGCAAGCAGGATGTGGAAGATTGGTGTCGTTCCTGCAGGATTTGTGTAGCGAAGAAAGGTCCCCCAGGAAAGGTCCCCCTGGATGGTTGCGGGATTTTGCGCGGTTTCCTTTGTTCCAGGGGTCGTTCCTTCATTACTACAGTGTCTGGAACAGGCGTGCCTGTTTTGACACTCTCTCTCATCTGTATGCGATCTAAGGTTTCTCGCATGCGTCTATTTTCTTCCCGCATTTGCCTATTTTTTTCGGCAAATCTGCGGATTTCCCTCGAGAACCCATTCAACTGCTCGCTGATATCAGTGCTGGACAGTCTTTGATATAGCGCTGTTATTGCGCCGATGACTGTTGCCGTGGTCTCCTTCATTTGTTTTCGGAATGTTCCTTTAAAACTTTTGGAATGATCCGCGAGCACATACAGGCCTTTCATCCTGGAGAGGACTGTTGTGACTGCTTCCTCCGTCGAGGCGGATTGGAAATACTCCAATTGCTTCTCCTCTTCATCCGTCCATTTTCGGTTAGCCTTCGTTTAAGCAGGGTTAGGAGTGTCCATGGAGCCCTCTAGGATCCCCATTATTTCCCGCTCCTCTTGCTCCTGCTCCTTCAGACGGAGTGCAGCCTCTCTTTCTAATTTCTTATGGTACTCCCCGGTTGTTTCGGGTTTACCACGCCCTCTCTTTTTAGTGAGCACGTCCTCTACAGACGTCTCCATAATGATGATGTCCGTTTCAGACTCCGCATCCGCTTCTGTTTGGCGTTCCTGCCTTTTGCTCTCAGACTCCAGGTCCAAGTCTGTGTAGGAACGACTTTTCTGCGTTGGCATTCTTTCTACAGAGACCGTAACGCGTTTCAATCTCACAAGGAGACTTACGGAAATGTAATTCACCGATTTTAATGAAACTTTGCACACTTGTAGAACATCGAAAAATAATTGACATGTATTTTTTTATTTCGGCAATGGTGCGGGTTTAAGGGTAGAAACCACCCTTTGAACGTTAGGGGTGGTCTCCAAGCATAGACAGAAAGCATTCATTTAATTTAGAAGAAAAAATACTTCCAGGGGGTTTTAGTACAGCTGATTCCGAATCTGACGTCAAAAATCCAAAATTTAAAATGGCGGATCCAATATGGTGATTAAAATTACAAAAATTCTTCTGGTTTGAAATGCTCTGCAGTTAGCCAATAAAAATTATAGTTTTCAGGGTTTACTGCGAGAAGGTTGCAGACCGATTTTAAACACCTTTCTGTACTTATTTTAACGGGATGCTTGATTAAAGTGAGTCTCTTCACCTCTCATTATTCGGGGTGCTTATTTATAGTGAGTCCCCTCGCCTCTCACTATTCGGGATGCTTATTTATAGTGAGTCCCCTCGCCTCTCACTATTCGGGGTGCTTATTTATAGTGAGTCCCCTCGCCTCTCACTATTTCAGAAATTTATGTATCCTTAATTTTTAAAATTATTAATTTATTGAGAATAATTTTTACAGTAATGATATTCCGTAAAAAAGTGTGTGATGCATAAAAATTTCTTACACCACGCACACCTTATTACGGCAATAACTGTGCATAAATCGCAAAATGCTGCACAATCTGAAACAAAATTTTGCGGGATTTTCAAACTCAGGTGGTTTTTCTTCCAAATAACCGCTTTTGTACCACGCATAACTAATAAGATTTGAAAATCTGGGAGAAGAAAACTGATTATGAATCAGTGATTGGATCTTAATTATATTATTACGGAGATGTAAATTTATATTATAGTTGTAGAGAATGACAATGTCGGAAAAATGTCTCAAGAAGTTTTTCCACGGCCTAAAGAAGAACACATCAAGAGGCTGAATCCTACCAGTTGTTCCTGCAGGAATGGTTTCTATTTTGAGGTACTCTTTTGTTCTTAAAATAGGTTCAAAAGTTGATGAATTTTGACCACTCCACGAATCTAATAATAAAATGGACTTTTCATTAGACGCTGGGAGAAAAACTTCTTGAAACCATGATCTCAGAAGACTGATGTTAATTTTCCCGAATTTGATGCTTTCACAAGGACATTTTCAGATTTAAAGAGGTTGTTTTGGACTATAGGGCCAAATGTTCCATTCTTTTCCTGCAAAACAATTAACAAAGGTGATAACAAAACACCATTTGCAGAAATTAAAGGCTGTATGGTGTAGTTATGAGTCATAGAATTTATTGACTGTGCCAAACTTTCTACTGTTTGTGTCCCTTTAAACGCTAAAGTACGTCCCGTGTGCATTTCCAAATTAAACCCTGATTGATCAGAGTTAAAAATATTTTCTTTTTCAACTAACAAAATTTGTTGCTTCACATTCTCTACAAATTCATTGGCACTGGCTTCCAACTGATTTTTATCAGCTATAGATTTCTGCGTTACGAATTTGTTAATTTTCCTGGAAACAATGCCATGTCTGTGTTTGAATTCGTTCACCCACTTTACAGAAGCTGTAAATAAATTTGATGACAAAGAAACTTCATCTTATGCTTGCAGAGCCCACTTACGAATGTCTAGATCGTGTACTGTTACAGATTTTTTTACAGCTTTAAATTGATCTAAAACAATTTCAGAAATTTTTTTAGCTTCTCCAGTCGATTTCCGCCACGTGCGATCTGTTCTTCCCACCTATATAATTGACACTTCGAAGTCAATCGTTTAAACCTTATTTTAACTGTTTCAAATTTTAATTTACGTTTTTTCCCCGATTTCCAATACTCAACAGCCTTTTGCTTATATTCTTCATAAATTTCTTTGTCTTCACATTCGTGTAATTGGAAATTTGAGTTTGTTTCTATTTCAAATGTATTGTCATCGCTGTCTTCAATCGCACATGGTTCTGATTGTATAATCAAATGATCTTCTTCAAATTGTAAAGTATCATGAGTTTCTATAAATAAGGAATTGTCAATTGAATCCTTAATCAAAATTTCAAGCTGTGAACTAGACGCTCTATCATTTATAGAGGATTCTAAATTATATTCAGGTTGTTCAAAAGCTACTGTCAAAAGTTTTGAAATATTTTTAGGATTTATTTAACATATTGCACAAACGAAAGAAAGAAATCAAAAAAACAAAAAATATAATGTGATGTTTGATATAATGATGAAAAAATGTGGTTTTACGAGAAAAATATCTACCGAAATTAAATTTCACAGCGAGTAGTTTATAAAACTTTTAAATTTAAGTACTTGAAGAACGGGAATTGGACTGCCGAATGCAGCTCTCACAGTTATCACTACCAACTTCGATCAACGCTAGTAGGGAACAAGGATAAGAAGCGGGAAGATTTATATCTAATGACAACCGGTGTAAAAATATTTTATGTAACAAAAAGTATGACACTTAATTTTGGATAGATTCATCTAATGATTCAAATAAAAATGCATTAGACAATGCTGCACTCTAAAATTAATTGAATAAAATGTGTAGAATTCGTGTTTCACATAAATATAGCTCAAGTAAACAACTGGCAAACTTAATAGGTTAAAATAAATAAAATTACTTCTATAATGTATGTGTATACTCTTATAAAAAAACATCCCAAAAATATCTGGAAAAATATATCTAACTAAAATAATTTTATCGCTGCCTTTGGCAATCAAGCTCAACGCACAAGTATCTAAAGACCTAATAACTATATATGTTGCCAAACTGTCAAACTTCAATTATGAAAACGACCGATTTAATTTACTTTCATATAAATGCATATAAAAAAAGAAAAATGATTAAATATTCAATTACCCACTAATAACTTTCATACGTTGTTATTTAGAAAAAATTTTACAGATGAGAAGCTTTCAAAGCATTTTTTCTATTAATTTATTTATGTAATATTTTCTGATTTCTATTTTAAAAACCACCCTTTTGTCATGAGATGCTGAGAGAATCGCCATATTGGATCCGCCATTTTAAATTTTAGATTTTTGACGTCAGATTCGGAATCAGCTGTACTAAAACCCCCCTGGAAGTATTTTTTCTTCTAAATTAAATGAATGTTTTCTGTCTATGCTTGGAGACCACCCCTAACGTTCAAAGGGTGGTTTCTACCCTTAAACCCGCACCATTGCCGAAATAAAAAAATACGTGTCGATTATTTTTCGATGTTCTACAAGTGTGCAGTTTCATTAAAATCGGTGAGTTACACTTCCGTAAGTTTCCTTGTCAGTTCTTGTGTCTTACAACACGTGCCTTCCTCTGCGGAATGCGGCTCTTCGGTGGAAGGCCCCGCCTGACTGAGCTCCTCAGGGTTTGGTGAGGACTCCATATACTCTTCCATGGATTCGTGTTCCATGGTCTCTTGAACACCATCATCGATAGATTTATTTCCATTTTCATTTTCATTTGGTTTTTTATTAGAGTTTGGATTTAAAGAATTCATTTTAATAAATCCCATTCCTTGTTGCGGCTCTGCCGACCGGGTGTACCCTCACCTCCGCCGAGAGTGTCCCGAAACATGACCGGCAACACTCCCGACGGGGGGCCCCGTTCCCCCGGGGGGGTCGACATATGCTACGGGCCGACGGCCTTAGGCATCGTCGGCACAGAGCTCCAGCCCCTTACTCCCCCGTGGGGGTTATGACTCCCCCACGGATTTTCAGGGGTCCCCAGCCTCCGACCACTGGGATACCGCAACAAGTGATGCCACCCAGGGGGCCCCACGGACGGTTGGGACAGGGCAGCCGCTCCCCTACCCTTCTTTACCCGCCGTGGCGACCAGCTGAAGTCCCGCCTCCGGTCCTCTAGACCCGATGCAATGCGCCTTCCCGGTGGCTGCCGCTTCGGAAAGGGAAACGGTCACGGCAGCCACCGGGTATCCAGACCCCGACCTCAGAATACGTCTGAGCGGCTGGCAGCGGCGGGGGACCACTGAGGGGGAAGACCCCCCAGGGATACCCCACCGCTGCATCCTCCGTCGCACCGACCCGGGCTCGGAAACGTCCGAGTGGCCCGGTGCGACCCAGGCCGACAGCCCGGGCAGGCCCGGTTGCCCGGATATCTCCGGGCGTAATACTGCCGACCCGTCGCCTCTCCTACCTGGCGCATATCCTGGAGCCACGCTCCAGGCCGTTTGCCAGGCGGTGGAGGCTCCTCCTCATTGTGGGACGCCGCTTCCACCCCGTGCAGGGGGACGCCCAGCTACGGACGCCACCCGTACACAGGGAGGACCGGCACCTACATCCCCCCGGACAGAGCGCCCATCCGGCTGAGCAAGCCCAGCCGGCCCCCCCCTGTCCACTGTGGGACGCTGAGAGACGCACCGCGCCGAGTTGACATCTAAGGATGCCCCCCGGACACGGGAACGCCCCCCAGCCACCACATCCCCCCAACTGGGGATCCAGGAGAACCCATGCCAGAGTGCACGCCCTGAAAAGGACGTCACCCCCAGATACAAGGTCCCCTTCACCCCATCCCCCCTCGCGGCCCGAAGCCGTCACACACCCCTCAAGCGGGAGCACCCGCCAAACCACCGGGATGGTAGGCCCCGCCGCAAGCAGCAGGGTCATCCCTAACGGTCGTGGTGGACCGGGCGATTGTAGTCAGGGCCGCCTACCCCTATGCGCATCAGGCCATGGTGCCCGGAGGGAGTGCAACCCCCCTTCTCTCCTCTTTCGAGGAGAGGAAGTGCAATGGACGCTCTTAGTAGGGCCCTGCCCGCCCAGGCCGGAACAGCAGCCAATGGCTAACCGAACCGCCCCAGATGACCGGGACCCCTTAAGCCTTTCCACCACGTCAAGGTGGCGTCCACAGAAGGGGCGTGTCGCAGGAACTACTGGTTCCAACACTTCCTCTCGAGAAAAAGCGGGCGAACTTTTTAACTGTTGATTTTTATTCCATCAAGATCAAGTTGCTCAATGCATTTCAAATGCTTTGGACGAGATAACCCTTTTGTCAAGATATCGGCTGCCATATCGTTAGTAGATACATGTTGTATCTTTAGGAGATCGTTTTCTAAGGCCTCCCGAACGAAGTGATGACAAATGTCTATATGTTTCGTTCGATTATGGAACATTGGATTTTCTGCCAATTTTTGTGCTCCGTTGTTGTCGCTCAACACCGTGACATCAGCTAATTCGTCAAAATTGAGTTCTATTAGAAATTTTCGTGTGCAGATGGCTTCTTTCGTCGCTTCCATCATAGCTATGTACTCGGCCTCCGTCGATGAGAGGGCCACTGTCCTTTGTTTTCGGGATTCCCATGCAATTGGAGAACCTGCCAGTACGAAAACGTAGCCAGTATATGATCTTCTGTCCTCCAAAAAATTTCCCCAATCGGCATCACAGTAGCCTTTGAGTGAATTCGAGTCCTTCCTGAAGTATAAACCTAAGTCAGAAGTGCCCTTCAAATATCGAAAAATTCTTTTTGCTGCGATCCAATGGGTTTTGTTGAAACATGAGTTGTACTGGCTTAGGTAGCTCACCGCATGCGGGCACCGTGCAGGCTTTGGCTACCGCCGCCATTATATCAGAGAGAGAGAGGGAGAGAGTGAAACGACTAATGTCGTTGATAACTCAATGGCTGAATGCTCAGCCTCATTAACTGCAGATGCACTTGTGCGTCCACGTCAAGGTAGCGGTGATACCGTTATCATGAGCCCTAGTCCTGGTAGAACGGAAGAGATTTTGTCCCCGATGGTTCCGGAGAGTTGGGCTAAAATTGTCGAAGACGAGGAGAAGCCCTCGCTCGCAAATCCAGCACCACAAATGGATGTGGACGCGGATGATGACGGTCCGTCTACCCGCATGGCTTCCAAACGCAAAAAGGCACGAAATTTTGATTCCGATTCTCTTGAAGATAGCGCCTCTGACACCGTCAGAGGAACGAGGCATCGCTTGCGTGCCCCAAGAAAGCGGACTCCGATTGCAGTCCCAGACCAAGATAACCCTGGTATTGTGCCGAGAGACGGTGATGTCTTGACATGCTCCAACCCCGATAGCGCTCTATCTGGGACTGATCGCGAAGATAGGCGTGGTAAGGTAGGTAGACTCCGACGCACGGTGAAAGCTGTCGATCCTATATTGGCAGAAATAGAGATTCTGAGAAAAACGGGGACTGCCCCTGAACACATAAAGGAAGAAGTTATCCGTGCTATGACAGTTTCAGAAATTAGCGCACTAGCTCTGGAATATACTGCCAGCATCGAGCTAATCCGTACCAAATGTGGTAAAATCAAAGGTGGATTAAGCAGCGAACTTCGCAGAAGTGGCTTAGAAGAACTCATACGTGCGCTACAGCTGAAGGCGGAGGCGACTGGCGATCCTATTGCCCTGAAAGTAAAAAGAGATGAGCTCTTAGGAGAAATAAAGAAGAGTAAGAAAGATAGAGAAAAGGAGGAGGAGAGAAGAAAAAGAGAGCTCAGTGAGCTCCAAGAAATAATTGGGGAATTGAAGAGAGAAAACAAAGAGATAAGAAAAGAGAGAATAAAGAAATGAAAGAAGAAATGCGGAAAGAGATGCGAAAGATACGTGAGAGCATAGATAGAGACAGTGAAAAGAGACACTTACCTGAGAAGACGATAGCTCCTTGCGAGGCTCCTAAACCTCGAAGGAGTCCTCCAGAAAAGAAGATTCCTATTAAGACAGCTCCTCCTTATGAAGCTCCTAAATCCCAAAGGAATCCTCCCAAGCAGAATACCCCAATTATGGATTCATGTGAGGGGGATCCTTGGCCCAAGATCGGCGAATCCTGGTTACCACCTGCAAGTAAAAAGAGGAAGATAAGCGATGAAACAAGCTGGGTAATGAGACCCCCTATACAGGGCAAGTCCACCCGCATTCCTACTATTGAGGACTTACCATCTACCAGCCGCGGTGTTCTAACGATGGTATTTACTGGTACGAAAGAAGTCGAAACCTATCAAAGATAAAGGAATTCGACTCAAAGAAAATATCCAGATAGTGCCACCTGGAGGCTCGTGGAAGCCATGGCCGGTGTCCTACTCTAATATACTACAGAAAACTCAACAAGATGAGACACACGATTATAGATTGACGCCGCAATTACCTCGATATCCATCTCAGTCAAATCAAGAATGGACTACTGTCGGCAAAAATGGGAAGCCTATTCGGAAGGAGACTCCTAAAACCGACAAGCAACAAAAGTCGAGAGTTAAAAAAGAAAAAAAGAGACTTCCGAAAACTGCTGCTGTTAGTATTGTTATAGTCCGAAAGACTATAACTATTTTATTTTACCATTAATAAATTTCATACGATTTAAATGCGATAGAATGTTCGCGAACCGCGTAAAACCGCTACCTCTGCGAACCACGCGCGAATTCGCCGGAAACGTGAAAATGCCAACGAAGGGATTCGACTTTGAACCTCCTTCGTTTGCACTTGGACTTGACCGCCACGAAAATCTCCCATGACCATATATGGTCATGTCGCTAGGCGATCCCCTCCAAAACACCCCTAAAATGAGATGTTAAAAACGCGGGTCCGCGGCGGACAGTCGTTAATTAAAATTCAATCAATAAAGAGTGCGAATCTGGGCTAGTTACTATTCAGCGCGACTTTAACACTTAAAGCCTAACAGGACGAAGGAAGAAGCGACGGAAAGAAACTCGAAACTTCCGAGAAGGATTACGAACTAAGATATATTTAAAAATACAACCAAACTGTATACAAATCTAACTAGAATAAACGATTTAATAAAAAGAAATAAAGAGAAGAAGCAGATGTATATTGGTTCCGAGGCCTTTACTGGTTCCCCGGCAACATCCCACATCTCGTGCCGCACTCGGCACAACAGTATTAAGGGCAACAGTAAGGAGTTTTCTTACGCTGATACCCTTAATCGCGTACGTACAATATCTCCTTAAAGGATCTTAACGTCCAGGCTCCTAGGATCCGCAAGGGCATAAGCGGTACAACTATCATCGAGATTTCCGGCCCGGATAATACTGAAAAAGCTGATCTCTTGGCTGCCGAGATGCAGAAGATGTTGCTGGGCGAAGCTCTTGTGTCCAGACCCAATATTAAAGGAGAGATTAAATTATCCGAACTGGACGAATCGATTACTACAGACGAGGTCCGTAATGCAGTGGCAGTGGAAGGGTCCTGCGAATTAGAAGAGATTAAGGTCGGGAAGATCGGACGTATCCGCTCTGGTGACGGAATAGTCTGGGTTCAGTGCCCTAAATCATCCGCAGTTGCACTCGCCGAGAAAAAGAAGATCCAAATAGGCTGGACGCGAGTCAGAATAGAACTTTTACCCACTCGTCCTCTGCAATGCCACAAATGTTGGCGCATGGGCCACGAGCGGGCGAAGTGCAAATCTAACAAGAACTACACTGGTTTTTGTTTTCGCTGCGGCGAACCTGGACACAGGACATCTATCTGCGTGAACAAAGCAAAATGCATGCTATGCTCAGAACTACGTTTAGATTATGGACATCGCATGGGGTCTGCAGGGTGTAGAGGAACTAAAATTCCTTCCTCATACTAGCGCAGTAACGAACGTAGACAGTGGTCCCCCTAAAGATACCACAAGTAGTCCACCTGTAGATGCCGCGCATATGCATAGCACGCTTATAGACTCCAGTGACAAGCCAATTAGCCCCAATAGCGACAATAAGAGCCCTAATACTGACGGTGGAGATAAAGATCAGTCTGTACGGAGGGCAGACGAATAAATGGATGTCGTATAGGCTGGTGCGGGCGCCTGTGTATTTACATATTTACAGATGCTTATACTAACCTACGATATATACATATGTACATATTTACATGATTAGGTTCCTACAAACTAACTTAAATAACTGTAGAGCGGCGCAAGATCTATTATCGCAAACAGAAAGAGAATATAGGATTGACATGACCCTGATTTCGGAACCACATCGTATTCCGAACGATTCCACATGGGTGGCCAGCACCAATGGCACCGCTGGCATACATTGGAATGCAGACGGACACATGAGCTCATGCCTTCTCAAAAAACAAGGCCGTTTCTCGGTCATGGTACAATGGAGAGACCTGACTGTTATCTCCTGTTATATTTCTCCAAACGTTGATGATGGAATATACGAAGAGTTCTTAGATGAACTCGATAATAACATTATGGAGGCTCACGGATGCGACATTATACTCGGAGGTGACTTCAACTCTAAGTCCATACTTTGGGGCTGCCCATATACTAACTCTCGTGGTGATCGGCTCGAATGTTGGTGTGCCAGTGGGGACCTACTTGTAGTAAACTCTGGTAATCAGCCTACATGTACGAGATCTCAAGAATCGTCAATAATTGACGTCACATGGAGTAGTCCTTCCATAAAACCACGCATCGCCTGGTGGAAAGTTATGGACTTGGAATCACTATCAGATCACAAGTATATTAATTTTGCTATCCATGTTGATAAAAGGATCCGTACAGTACACTATAAAGAGATATGTCCGTTGGGCACATAAAAAATTGGATGAGGAATGTTTCAAGGAAGCCCTAGAATGGTGTTGCACCAATCGCGTCCGTGAGACTAACATCAATCAGATGGTACAATGGGTAAACGATGTACTCACTGATGCATGTAATTACTCCATGCCTACGGTGATCCCCATACGCAAAGAAAGTGTGTATTGGTGGAATAATAAGATTGCAGATTTAAGGAAATCCTGTCACCGTGCAAGGAGACGTTGGCAGAAGGAAAAGAGCAGAGGCGTAGTCGATAACATCCTGGAGAAAGAAGAAGAATATAGATCCTGCAAGAGGAATCTTCGTAGTGAAATTAGAAAAGCTAAGGCTCAGGCATGGGACGACTTGATAAAAACGATTGAGCAAGACCCCTGGGGTCTGCCATATCGTATCGTCCTTAAAAAATTAAGAAGTAGCCCTAGTTTTACTGAGACTCTTCCACTGGATACTCTTGATCAAGTCGTTAGCAACCTCTTTCCGGAAGACTCACGTTGGAATGACGACATAATTGGTGATGATGAACATGAGCCCTGGCTCGAGGAATATAACGTGGATATACAAGAAGTATGCAATATCTTAAAGAAAAAAGCCGGCGCGAATAAAGCCCCAGATATCGATGGCTTTAAATCAGTTTTCCTGAAACGCGTACCAGGAACTTTTCTAAAAGAACTGACACATATCTACGATACTTGCCTAAGACAAGGCGTGTTCCCTGAAACATGGAAACGCGCAATCCTGATTTTGATTCCGAAAGGAGAGCCGAATCTCCCGGTTCTGAAAGTGCGCCCCATTTGTCTTTTAAGCGAGCTGGGAAAGATGCTTGAGCGCGTAATCGAGGCCAGACTGCAGGAATGGATGAACAGCCACCCAAAATCCAGGTTGGCTGCGAACCAGTTCGGCTTCCGCAGGTGCACATCGACCTGTGACGCACTATTAGTAGTCCAGGAATGTATTATGGATTCTCGCGCTGATCGCGAAGTGATCGTTGGCGTTAGCCTCGACATCACTAACGCGTTCAACTCTTTGCGACGGAGTTGCATTCGAAACGCACTTAGAGACAAAGGCTTTCCTCTTTACTTACGAAAAATCCTCGATAGTTATCTCTCAGACAGGGAGATTGAGTACCCAACGATAGAAGGTGTCACGCACACGAGGAAAATTACCGCCAGAGTTCCACAGGGATCGGTCCTTGGACGCGTATATCGACGATATACTCGTAGCATCAACATCCGAGGAGGAACATAAAAATCACCTGCGCCAATTGTTCGCTCGACTCAGCGAATACGGCATCAAAGTAAATGCAACCAAATGCATCCTAGGAGCAACTGATGTACAATTCCTGGGATACCTAGTTTCAGCAAAGGGCACTCAACCCCTGCCAGAGAAAATTAAGGCTATCAAAACTTTCCGAAGCCTACCAACACGAAGCAGTTACGTCAATTCCTGGGAACCATCAACTTCTACAGGAGATTTCCCAGGAGCAGCAGAGTACCAAGCTAAACTCAACGACGCGTTGAAAGACCCACATTCAAAAGGAAAGAAACCAATCGAATGGACCCAGAAGATAGACCGGGCATTCGAGCAGTAAAGAAAGCCTATCGAAAGCAACGCTGTTATCACACCCTGATCCTACAGCCGAACTTGCAGTCACCACTGATGCATCATCAACGGCTATAGGGGCAGTGATACAGCAACGAATAAAGGAAGAATGGCAACCACTGGCTTTTCTGAGTAAAAAACTCAGTAACGCCCAAGTAAAATACAGCCCATACGACCGCGAGTTACTAGCCATCTACACTGCCATTAAACACTATAGACACTTGCTGGAAGGAAGAACCTTCACTGTATACACAGACCATAAGCCAATCGTACACGCCTTCAAATAAGATCCACTTCATACCTCACCGCGCCAAACACGGCACCTTGAGTACATAGCGCAATTCATAACGGACATACGACACGTCGAGGGCAAAAATAATACCGTGGCTGACGAATTATCAAGGGTGGAAACAATACAACAGGCACTACAATTAGAAACGTTGGCACAAGAACAAAAGAAAGACAAGGAATTGTTGGATATTCTGAACGACGCAGACAAGATAAAACTAACACAAATACCGATACCCGGATCAACAGATACGGTAGCATGCGATACAAGCACTCCGATCATAAGGCCATACGTTCCAAAGAGTCTAAGGAAACAAGCATTTCTATCTCTGCACGGATTGGCCCATCCAGGGATCAGAGCGTCCACCAAGCTGGTAAAACAGCGTTACATCCGGCCAGGAATCCAGCAAGATTGTATATAATGGGCTCGAACATGCATCCAGTGTCAAAAAGCTAAAATAACCAGACACAACCACACACCAATCGAAAAAATCGACCATCCGACGCAGCGATTCCAGCACATACATGCAGATATCGTTGGCTCGTTACCAATATCGGAAGGATTCCGCTATTGCCTCACCATAGTGGATCGATTTACGCGATGGGCCGAAGCAATACCTGTGCAAGACATTACATCAGAAATCATTGCCAGACACATATTCGCAGACTGGACACGATTCGGCACTCCAGCACGAATTACGACGAACCAGGGCCGTCAATTCGAAGCAGAATTATTCCGACGCCTGACACAACTAACAGGAATGCAGCGTATAAGGACAACAGCCTATCATCCGCAAGCCAACGGAATGGTGGAACGCTTTCATCGCCAACTAAAGGCATCCATCAAATGCCACGAGACGGAAGCATGGACCAAGGTTCTGCCTGTAATACTGTTAGGCATCAGGGCTGCTTGGAAGGAAGACATAGGAGCAACTTCAGCCGAAATGGTCTACGGCGAACCTATCCGCTTGCCAGGCCAGTTCCTCCAAAGCCAGAAACAAAAAGAGAACACGGATGAATACGACTTAATCACCAAACTACGGAGGTCCATGGACCAATTGCGACCACAAGTCAAACGTCATGGACAACGAGCTACATTCGTATTTAAGGACATGACCACTACACCACAAGTCTTCATCCGCCATGATACACCAACAGGAACGTTACAATCACCCTACGACGGACCATACGAAGTCATAAGCAGGGGAGAAAAGACGTTCAAACTACGAATAAGAGGAAGGCCAATACGCATATCCGTGGACAGACTCAAACCGGCATACATCCTCGAAGACGATACTATCAACAAGAACCAGCCAGACGACAATCACAAGAAGGAAGCGAGAAACATACCCCTAGACAAGAAGGAAGCCGAGAAAGTCACTAAATCAGGACGACCAACCCGACCACCAGTCCGCTTCTCAGCAGCCTAGACGGATTTTCATACAACCAGAGGGGTCCTGTGGCGTCTTGCCATACGCCACAATAACGTACCGGCACACTACACTGGGCGCCTACCATACGGCAGCCCGCGCGTACGATACGCGCACGGTAGCGCAAATATCTAGGGGATTCCCCGAGCCAAATCGCAGGCCGGTCTACAGATGGCAATGAGGGCAAACCGTTTCGCATAAGTGAAGCCCGGCAGCCTCTGTATATAAGGCCGAACGCAGCGACGGAACATCGAGTCTCAGCTCACTAAGTCTTAGAGTGCGATCGCTCAGTAAAAGACCAGCAGCTGCAAAAACTTTTGAAATCGTAGTCTTCGACTACGTGTAACTTTTTGGCTACGAGGCTTACGCCTCTACGTCATTCATCACCGGCGGAGTCGGATACCACGGCCAGCGTCAACGCCCCGATCACCCGGGCCGACATGACACCCGTGGAAAGGAGGCGCAGAACCGGAGAGACGAGTCTCCTTCGAGCTTCTGCCGTGGATCCTGCGACCGATCACCTTGGAGCCTCCACGCTTCACCAGGCCTCATCGTCAACTCCTGGAAACCTGGGACATACGTGTCCGGCGATATACCTCGCCAACTGGACCTTGGACGGTCCCCGAGCCGCTATCACCACTGCCTCCTTCACCACAGACAAGGACAACTCAAGGGACGCAAACCAATCCCTTAAGCTGCGTCCATAGGAGAACGCAGGCAGGCAGCTTAACTACAGAGCAAGGCACCCAATCAGATTCCGACTGGGAAGCGAGCACCACTACGACAGCTACACAGACCGAGCTGACCGGAAGCCTAGTGGACGAGAACAACAACAACTCCTGGGGGCCGATAAAACTTACCAAAACGACCCCACGAATCTCCTACCGAGAACGCTTGCATATAAACGGTCCTTGTCAGGACCATTGTAAATAGACGTGAATAAACTGTATATAGATCACACTTTCTCTCTTCAATTTAGCGGATCCTTCACCCGGCGAGCGTGCGAACATACGCGGCGCTAGGGAATCACTGTCTTCCCTTGGCAGCGAAATTACGAACACACGGGCAGTGATAGAGCGACTACCACCGCACGAAATCTACACCGTTGAAAAGCTATTACGTGTTTTCGTTTTTAAATTGTTCAAAAGAGAAAACATTCTCTCAGGATCGGCATTAGAACTCGGGAGCGTTCGAATAGTTTCATAATATTCGTTAAATTGGAATATTTAGGAACATTATTCGTGTGCCGACGTTGTAAAATTGCTTTCCACATATTGTCAAAATTTAATTTAGAAAAATTGTTTTTCTTCCACTGTAAGGTCTGATGCTAATGCAATCCATTCTTTTTTTAAAGCATCTCCATCAAAACCGCCGAGAGTTTTAACTACGAGAAAAACATCATCACTTGTAACTTTAATAAAAATTCATTATTTATAGGTAACCTTTTACACATTTCTTCTGCAGCAGTCACATAAAATGTTAAACAGTTCTCTCGAACAATTTTAACTATGTTTATGTGATCTTTCAACGTTAATTTGTTCAGGTATTCCTCACATTCTGATCCCAAAATAATTTCATTAATAGGTTTTTGATTTTCTTTTAATGAGAATATAATATTTGAAGAAAATGATTTTAAATATTTTTCTTTCATAAAATTTCGACAGATTTGGAAAAGAGTGTTTAGATTTTGGCTGCAATAAATGGATTCTCGTTTCCGATGCTTAAAAGAATGCATTAATTGCGTTAAAAAAATTTAAAACATTTAAAAAAAAGAAAATAAGCTTTTATCTCTATGTTGTTCATCATAGATAATAAATGTTTTCCAGAATATGTTTTTTCACTCGCAACCATTTCAGTAAGAAAATATTTAATTGTATCCCAAGATTCAAGAAGTCGTTCGATGCATAAATAATGAGAAAGCCAGCGTGTGTCACATAATTTTAATATTTTGTGATTTTTTTCTTGGAAACATTTACAAAATTCGCGAAAAATAGTCGTACGTTTGGGACTGCTATTTAAATATTTAGCAATATTTTAAGAAATTCATCGCAATATGCAGGCATTTTAGAACAAGCAGCATGCGCTGCTAATGCGGAGGAATGGCACGCGCATGAAAATGTTAATACATGTGGGCATATTTCTTCCAATTTTTTTTTAAACGATAAATGTTTCCCTGTCATGACGGAAGCATTGTCGCATGACAAGGCAACAATATTTAAAAATGGTATCTGTAATTTCCACATTTCACTTTTAAATTGAACAACTTTTCTGTGCTTGAATCTTTGGCATCAATATTTATTAATTTAACTAATTGCGAGCGAATATCTATTGTCTCCGGATCAACATATCGGACAAAAAAAGTCATCCATTTATTATTAGTGAGATCAGATATTTCATCGATAAATATCGAAAATTTTGTGTTTTGAATAATATTGACAACACGATTAGTCTCAACCGGGCATACAACGTTTGTAATAATATTTGTACATTTTGTTCGGCCCATACTCATACTATTCAACACATTAGGATCTTTTCCTATAAGTTGGAAAAAATTAAGAATTTCTTTTGCCGTTTGATAAGGAATATTTTTCTCAGCAATTAATGCGGCATATCTGATTTCCGCTGAGTTCTTACGCTCATCAAAAGATAAAAGTGATTCATTAATTTGTATATTTGAATCCTCATTCGAAACTCTTGTTTCAATATAATTTTTTTCCTTATTTATATGAACATTAGATTCTGCGTGACGATAGATTTGCGATAAACCGCCAGCGATAGATTTATCATAAATCGAACAAAAAAATAAGCTTGCATCATGTGGCACTTCACGTAACCAACATTTAAATTGCTGAATTTCTAACCCTAAAAACCCTAAAACCCTAAAATCCTAAAACTAAAAAACGTAAGCGAAATTTTTTTTTAGAAGCTTAGTGATGATCGATATAGATCTTGGATACGCAATGTACCATGCGACGATAGTCTTTATTATTGTAGTATATGCAATAATAATTATTCGTGCAATTCAACACTATTAAGACATGCGGATTCTGCGTCTCACAAAAATAATATTAAGGTAAATACGCTAACTGATAATAATAATGTTGATTGGCCAATAAAAAAATTGCGTAAATCAAAATTTCAACAAAAATGGGACCCCTATTTTTTATTACTTATTCTTGTAGCTTATCTCGAGAGCTTTCCAAAACACTATGATAAAGTATTCTTCATTGAGTACTTTTCGAGTTATGAAGCTTGAAATAATTTCTTAATTTTATATAAACCATAAAATATCTAGTAAAATATTCATTTTTCGATTATCTTACCTTAAAACTTTTATGTACAAAATAATGAGAGTAATCAATTGGTGTAAAGAAAAAAACATAGTTGTTTTTAAGAAAAAATATGTACTTTGCAATTAACAATTCCATATTTTTTCTTAAAAACAACTGTATGTTTTCTTTACACCAATTGATTACTCTCATTATATTGTACATAAAAGTATTAAGGTAAGATAATCGAAAAATGAACATTTTACTAGATATTTTATGGTTTATATAAAATTAAGAAATTATTTCAAGCCTCATAACTCGAAAAGTACTCAATGAAGAATACTTTATCATAGTGTTTTGGAAAGCTCTCGAGATAAGCTACAAGAATAAGTAATAAAAAATAGGGGTCCCATTTAAAAAATTTTAGGTGACCTTGCTCTGACCTTGACGACGCCACCCATGGTTAAACTCATAGCGCCAGTAAATAGATCTTTTGAAATCCTATAACTTTGGTTCGAAACATTTTTCTCAGAAACGTTTCGTTTTCGAGATATTTGACCGTTTCCAGACTTTTCTAACACCCTGTATATTTGAATATACAAAGTGCCCCAGACCCGTACATCCCTTTTAAAATAAAAATAAATGGCTTTTATCAAAAATCGCGAACAATTTTTAAGTAAATCGGGTACGCTCTATCAAATGGTGATATTTTCAACTTCTGATTCCGACCGGAAATACGCCATCCGGATCGGAAATTGAATTTTTTTAGAGGAATATTGTACTTTTTATTACAGATTCGAATTGTACATGAAAAAATAAGAAACTTTTGTATCAAACGTTTTTTCTGAAACATATTTTCTTTTTTTAAAATACGTTTTAAATTTTTTTAACGCATTTAATGCATTCTTTCAAGCGTCGGAAACGAGAATCCATTTATTGCAGCCAAAATCTAAAAACTTTCTTTTCCAAATCTGTCGAAATTTTATAAAAGAAGAATATTTAAAACCATTTTCTTCAAATATTATATTCTCATTAAAAGAAAATCAAAAACCTATTAATGAAATTATTTTGGGATCAGAATGTGAGGAATATCTAAACGGAAAAATTAACGTTGAAAGATCACATAAACATAGTTAAAATTGTTCGAGAGAACTGTTTAACATTTCATGCGACTGCTGCAGAAGAAATTTGTAAAAGGTTACCTATAAATAATGAATTTTTATTAAAGTTACAAGTGATGATGTTTCTCTCGTAGCTAAAACTCTCGGCGGTTTTGATGAAGATGCTTTAAAAAAAGAATGGATTGCATTAGCATCAGACCTTACAGTGGAAGAAAAACAATTTTTCTAAATTAAATTTTGGCAATATGTGGAAAGCAATTTTACAACATCGGCAAACGAATAATGTTCCTAAATATTCCAATTTAACGAATATTATAAATACTATTCGAACGCTTTCGAATTCTAATGCCGATCCTGAGAGAATGTTTTCTCTTTTGAACAATTTAAAAACGAAAACACGTAATAGCTTTTCAACGGTTTCCGTTAATGCTATTTGTGTGTTTAAATCCGCATTAAAAACTGGAGAAGAAACAGCTTTAAATATGCTCACTAATGAAGAGCATTTATTTCTTATGTCGGTGGATAAATTATATGCCGCTAATAGAAGCAATTTAAAAGTCCATGTGGATGCTGAGCAGGCTTCCTGCGATAAATAATTTTAAAATAAATTTTTATATACATCACTTAAAAAATAAGTGTGTAAAAATATATATATATATATGTATATATATGTGTGTATATATATATATATATATATACACACATATATACATGTATATATATACAGGGTGCTCTATTTTAACTTTGCCATCGAAATATTATATCTCGTAAAGTCTAAAAGATACGAAAAAATGTTTCAGACAAAAGTTGTATGGTTTCGAGAGGGACATAAGATTTTGTCATTAATTTGACCTTGAATAGTCACCTGAAGGTCACGTGAAAGTCACCTCCAACTTTTTAAATGGGACACCCTATATGCTTTTGCATATTCTTGTAGCTCATCTCGAGAGCTTTCCAAAACACTATAATGAAGTTAGTTTTCATTAAGTACTTTCCGAGTTATGAGGCTTGAAATCATTTCTTAATTTTACATAAACCGTAAAATATCTTGTAAAATATTCATTTCTCGATTATCTTACCTTACTACTTTTATGTACAAAATAATGGGAGAAATCAATTGGTGTAAAGAAAACACATAATTGTTTCGAAAAAAAATGTAATTGTTAATTGCAAATTACATTTTTTTTTCGAAACAATTTTGTGTTTTCTTTACACCAATTGATTCCTCTCATTATTTTGTATATAAAAGTATTAAGGTAAGATAATCGAAAAATGAATATTTTACAAGATATTTTACGGTTTATGTAAAATTAAAAAATGATTTCAAGCCTCATAACTTGGAAAGTATTTAATGAAAACTAACTTAATTATAGTGTTTTGGAAAGCTCTTGAGATGAGCTACAAGAATATGCAAAAGCATATAGGGTGTCCGTTTAAAAAGTGGAAGTGGCCTTCACGTGACCTTCAGGTGACTCTTCAAGGTCAAACTAATGGCACCATCTTATGTCCCCCTTGAAACCATATAACTTTTGTCTGAAACGTTTTTTTCTACAATCAAAATTAAAAAGTAGTTGTTCAGGGTGATCGATTAAAATGGGACACCTTGTATATATTTATATATATATATCTTTACCTACTTATTTTTTAAGTGATGTATATAAAATTTATTTTAAAATTATTATCAATTAGAAAATTGATTTTATTTTATTATAATTTTATTTTTTATTTTTATTTATTATTTATCATTATTTTATTATTTTATTTTTATTTTATTTTTATTATTAATTTATTAAATTTTTTACATTTCTTTTTTAATGGAAGAGACCACCACCTCGCGGTTTCCGTTGAGCAACAAGATGTACGTCATACATTAATACAAAATAATAATACCAAAGTACAATTCTATTAAAATAAATTTAAATATTATTTTATTACAATTATTTTTTTAAAGAAATTTTTTTAAATAAAAATCGTACATATTGGCCAAGAGTGGAAAAATTTAGATAAACCTTGAGATAAAAATGTTAGATAAAAATTTAGATAAAAATATGTAATTTGTTTTTGTATATGTTATTTTCTCTTTTTTAAACAACATATAAACTTTTATGAAAAAAAATCAATAGGAAAATATTATGTGTGATAATAAGTATCGCACATGTTAGTAGTAATACAAGGCGGGTTCTAACCCAGGGGCTCCGAGGGGGGGTGAGGGGCGAGGGGGAACCGGCGGGGGGGTTGACGTCACGCGGGGGGTGACGTCACGTGCGGGGGGTGACGTCACGCGGGGAGTGACGTCACGGGGGGGGTGACGTCACGCGGGGGGGGGTGACGTCACGCGGGGGATGATGACGTCACGCGGGGGTTACGTCACGTCCGGGGGGGGGTGACGTCACGTCCGGGGGATGATGACGTCACGCGGGGGATGATGACATCACGTGTGGGGGATGATGACGTCACGTGTGAGGGATGATGACGTCACGTGCAGGGGGGATGATGACGTCACGTCCGGGGAGGGGTGACGTCACGCGGGGGAAGGGGGATCCGCGGTGCGACCGATGGACGAGGGGGTCCGCGCGGGTAGGGGCGGGGATCCACGGCGCGACCGATTGACGAGGGGGTCCGCGCGGGGAAAGGGGATCCGCGGCGGGCCCACGATGTGTCCACGTGTGAGAAGGACGACGCACTGGTGTGAGAAGGATAGCGCTAAGTGTGTGAAGAGGACAGTGCTACAAGGATGGCATCAACGTGTGACAAGGATGACATCAACATACGACAAGGATGACGTCAACATGTGACAAGGACGACGCATTGTAAGATGCTGCATAGGTGGGAGAAGGACGACGCAAAGGTAAGTGAGTGAGTGATAGCGACGAGCATATGAATGAGAGAGAACGATAATATCGCGAACAACGTGTATGAAAGAGAACGATAGCGCGAGAACAACGCGTGCGAGAGAGAACGATAGCGCAAGACAAAGCGTACAAGACAACGCGTGCGAGAGAGAATCATAGCGCAAGAGAGAGAACGATAGCGCGTACGAAAGAGAGAACGATAATAGCGCGAGAACAACGCGTGCGAGAGAGAACGAAGATATCGCGAGACTTACAATTAACGCGCGAGAAAGAACGCAACGAAGATATCGCGAGACTTACAACTAGCGCAAGAGAGATAGAGACGCAAAGGATGGGAACGCAAGGAGAGGCGCGTAAATAAATACATTTTTTTTTAAATTAAAATATAAAAATTTATTAAAAATGTGTGTGTGTGTGTGTGTGTGTGTGTGTGTGTGTGTGTATGTGCTTAATATGTAATAATATTTAATAATAATATAATAATATAAAAGATATTATAATAATATAATAATAATGATATAAAATATAAAAAATATGATAATAATATAAAAATATAATAAAAAATATATGGGGAGGGGGTGCGCCGGGCTGAGGGAGGGCCGCTCCTAGAAGGCTAAGTGGTCGATGTGCCGTGCTGAGGGGGGCCGCTTCTGGAACAGAAAGACATTTGAATAGTTTTTAATAATTTATTGTAAGATACTTTTGATGTAATATAAATTGAAAGTTACTTACAATGTTATCCATTTATTTTAATTTGTGCAAATGGGACACATATTGCATGGTATTATTTGGTGCAAATTTTTCCTGCACTCTTTGCAATAACTGCCTAATAATAGAGCACAATAATCCGTTTTGTGTTTCCTGACGGAGTATACGTTTCGAAACGACGATGCCAATCTCAGAAAACAGTCTGAACAATACTTAGTTCCTTCTTCCACATCATAATAATAGTATTTGATGCGACACATTTTTATGGTAACATCCAGATTGTTTATTTCCACCACGTTTAAATGTTTATACTTTTTCAGTCTTAATTCTTCATCATTATCACTAGCATAATCTGAATCCACTAAAGATGGTATTTCTTCCTCGGATTCTTCCTCAGAGCCATCCTCGTCTGATTCGTCTAGATTATCAACATCCATTTGGTTGCCATCTTCGACGATAACAACCTCTTCAATGTCCTCGTCGATGATAATAACATCTTCGTCATCGATGATAATAATCTCTTCTTCAGCCATTGCACTAACGTAACACAAGACTAACGAAACGCAAAGAACAACGAAAGAAATAATATTCTAATGTCGCAGACTCCTCTTCATTATATATCTTTTAATATCATTTGTCTCATTCCAACTAGAGCATCACGTCTCATCTACCTCAACATTTCTCTACATCTTTAGCGGAGCGTGTTGAGAAAAAAATATAACTATTCTTATTCGTATGGAAGGAAAGAATTAAAATCATAGATGGAATAAAAATAATTATTTATTGCAAGCATCGTAAAGAATATCATTTACAGCGCATGTTAATAATTCACAATCGATTAATGATTCACTGTTAAAGACATCACTATCGCGTATCGTTTTTACAGCATCGCATACAGTAGTAATATTGTTACGTCGTAAAACAGTTTCAAATTGTTTAAATTTTTCATTCACGAGATACGTATTCTCGCATAACCAATTATGCATATGATCGATACAATTTTCAAAATTAAATAAATGTAATAATGTCGGTGGTTTCATGTACAAAGAATTGTCACATAATGTGAGTTTTACAATTTTCGATTGATACATTTCGATCGATAAATCTCCAATCCTTAATGGGAGAGCAGTCGATTGTAGAAATTGTTCAATGTCTGCTTGCTTCTGCATCAACAAATTCCACGTTGAAAAAGGCAATACTATTTGATTGCCTCGATTATCACCGAGAATCAGTTCCACGTACGACACAGCTCCAACGCTTATTCCAATGTCCAAATACTTGTACGACGTTGGGGTTAGAGCGTATCTTCTTCCAAGTATGCGAGTCACACGACGAGGCTGAATGCTATAAAAATATATAAATTAGATCAATATTTAAAAAAATTAATAAATAAAATTTTTAAAGATCGAAACTTACGTGTCACATTTTTTCTTCTTACACGGTGGAGTTTCACCGTTTCGAATCGGAACGTAAAAATTCATGCAGATTTCTTCAGTGAACCTTTCACACGTGCGATTGATGCAATACTGATCGTATTAGAATTAATATCAATTCAAATAGTATCGCAAATTGCAATGTAGAGGGGATTATTGCTGACACGACATTTTAATTTCCTCTAAAATTTTGTCGCGCCGATGTACGGCTGCGATGACATCATCATCATCCCCAGAACAAAGATTTAGCTGAATTCGCTAAAATCGAGCGTCGATGTACGGCTGCTCCTGATGCAATCACGTTAGATTTTTTCAAATGTACGTGACAAAACATGAAAAAAATAACCGCCAAGGTTAAAATGTGTATCACCCCTAGACAAAGATTTAGCTGAATGTGCTAAAATCAAGCGCCGATGTACGGCTGCTCCCGACGCAACCACGTTAGATTTTTCAAATGTACGTGACAAAACGCGAAATTATCAAGGTTAAATTGCAAACGCTACTCCGGGAATTTTTTAAGATGAAATCATTCTAGAATGTTCGATGATATGCATGAGACAGTATATAAATCATGCCGTCAAGGTTAAAACACACATCACCCCTAGACAAAGATTTAGCTGAATGTGCTAAAATCGAGCGCCGATGTACGGCTGCTCCCGACGCAACCACATCAGATTTTTTCAAATGTACGTGACAAAACGTAAAATTTTCAAGGTTAAATTGCGCATCAGAACAAAGATTTAGCTGAATGTGCTAAAATCGAGCGCCGATGTACGGCTGCTCCTGATGCAATCACGTCAGATTTTTCAAATGTACGTGACAAAACGCGAAATTTTCAAGGTTAAGATGCACATCGGAACAAAGATTAACCGTCAAGGTTAAAACGCACATCACCCCTAGACAAAGATTTAGCTGAATGTGCTAAAATCGAGCGCCGATGTACGGCTGCTCCCAATGCAACCACGTTAGATTTTTCAAATGTACGTGACAAAACGCGAAATTATCAAGGTTAAATTGCAGACGCTACTCCGGGGAATTTTTTAAGATGAAATCATTCTAGAATGTTCGATGATATGCACGAGACAGTATATAAATTATGATCAAGAGGCACACCCCGCCAGTATTTTCGCTAAAGTACATCCGGAACTATCATTGGGAAGCGCATTTCGCAAGTCTGATACAATATGGAGGAACAAAGTTTGCGAGAGCAATCCACATTGATTGATTCGCTGGAAGATTACATTGTGTGGGAGCAACGATGCGACCAATACATTGAGTCGTTGGAAGAGCAAAGTCGCATCAAGCGACCGCGATTATCGATCGAAAATCGACAATCGCTGATTGCTCGGATCGCGCGCCTCGAAGGGTTGAAAAATTCGGTACGTGGACGTTTCGTACACGCGGGTGCCGGATGTAGCGCGCGTCAAAATAGACTTGTGTGGCGCGAGATTGATACGGCATTCGAGAGTCGCGTATCGACTGGTGCGGTGATTAACTATAATCACATCGAACCTCGCCAATTTCTCGATGACGCCAAAGACATTGTGTTGGAACATGTGCAGGACGTTATGAAAAAACATTATAATGTGAAAGTGAACACTATATTTAACGGTGAATTCGTGGCTGGGGATAAACGCGCCAACAAAAGTATCAATACGAGAAACTATGAACTCTTTCGCACATCCGATTTACGCGAGTGGTACGAACGGCGCGTTATCGAACCCACCCTAGCGTCTCTGGAAGAATTTCAGGAACGCGACAGCGGGTGGGCTTTGTCGCGAATACTAAATTTAACTGTAAATATAAATAAGTATAATCCTATGCGTGCGGGATGTCACATCAAATTACCGCGGAACATTATGATGAAAAGAGCGGTGATTAACGTACAATCAAAGGACAATGCATGTTTCGCGTGGGCAGTGGTCGCCGCACTATACCCCGCCGAAAGAAAGGCGGAACGGGAATCATCGTACCCACATTACACGACAGTGCTGAATCTCCAGAACATTGAGTTTCCAGTGACTGTAAACCAAATAAAAAATTTTGAACTTGCCAATGACATTTCGATCAACGTCTACAGCATCGAAGACAAGAACAGCATTGTCCCGATGCGTCTTACGGAGCAAAAGCGGGATAAGCATGTCAACTTGCTGTATATTGAAGACGACAACAGCGTTGGACATTTCGCTTGGATTAAGAATTTATCCCGGCTCGTGAGCTCGCAACTGAGCAAACACAAGAATCATAAATATATCTGCGACCGGTAAGTTTAATTTATATTATTTGAATAATTATAAGTTATATAACACTTTGTTATATAAATCTAAAAAATTTTTCTTTTACAGATGCCTGCATTATTTTAATTCGGACGCCAAGTTGCAGTCGCATACGGTCGACTGCGGAAAGATGAACGATTGCGCTGTCCGATTGCCGAGCGATAAGGACAAGTGGTTATCGTTCAACAACTTTAATCGGAAGGAGCGGCTTCCATTTGTGGTCTACGCTGACTTGGAATGCGTTCTAGCCAAGATGGATGAAGAACAGCGAAATTTGCGTCAACACCATCGAGTATTTAGTTTAGCCTACTATGTACATTGTTCGTTCGACGAATCGTTATCGGCGTATCATTCGCGTCGTAGCGCTGATTGTATAGCATGGTTCGCCGAAGACCTCAAAAATTTAGCGTTACGTGTAAAAAATATTTTAAAAACAAATGTCCCCATGGTAAATTTGACGTCCGAAGAGTGGGAAAAATTCCATAGCGCCACTCAATGTCATATATGCGAAAAACCGTTCGCGGAAGACGATACACGCGTTCGCGATCATTGCCATCTGACCGGGCGGTACAGAGGTCCCGCCCATTCAAATTGCAATTTAAATTATAAAGAATCTTTTTGTATTCCCATAGTTTTTCATAATTTATCCGGTTACGATTCACATTTCATTATCGAGGAAATAGCCACATCGTTCGAAGGGAAAATCGATTTATTACCAATAACAAAAGAGAAATATATTTCGTTTACTAAAAATGTTAAAATTACGGGAAGAATAAAAAAATCATGTAAAATTACGTTTCATCGATTCATTCAAATTTCTCGCATCGAGTCTCGATAAATTGGCATCGTTTTTGGACAAAGACAAACTCAAAATTTTAAAATCAGAATTTCAAAATTTATCAACAGAAAATTTCAATTTGTTAACGCGAAAAGGTGTATTTCCGTACGAATACATCGACTCGGTAGATAGGTTGCAAGATACGTGTTTACCACCGCGCGAATCATTTTACAGTTCCTTGACCGGTGAAACTGTATCCGAGACCGATTACGCGCACGCCGAGAACATCTGGACGCGATTCTCCATTCGGACGCTAGGCGAATATAGCGACTTGTACCTCAAAATTGATGTCTTGTTATTAGCCGATATTTTCGAAAACTTTCGAGATAAATGTATCGAAAGTTACGGACTCGACCCCGCGTATTACTATACTCTCCCCGGATACACGTGGGATGCCATGTTGAAGCATACGAAAATTACGTTCGAGTTGCTTACCGACATCGACATGGTTATGTTCATCGAACGTGGTATACGCGGCGGTCTGAGTCAATGTTCGGGTAGATACGCTCGCGCTAATAACAAGTACATGGAGTCGTACGATCCATCGAAACCATCATCGTACTTGATGTACTTTGATGTAAATAATTTGTACGGATGGGCAATGTGTCAACCGTTGCCCTATGCCGATTTTCAATGGGTCGACAATGTAACCAATTTTAACATATCATCCATCACGCTAGATTCGCCTACAGGCTATATCCTCGAAGTGGACCTCGAGTATCCGCAACATCTTCACGATGTGCACACCGACCTACCGTTTTGCCCGACACGCGACAAACCACCTGGCAAGCGGGAATTTAAACTGCTTGCAACGCTATACGATAAGAAGCGTTAAGGCTCGTACACACTTGCAACAGAACATCGTAACTGCAACGTCGTCGCGTAACACCGACGCAATGTATGGACGATACCCTGTAACCTCGCACCGAACATTCAAACGTAACATAAATGTTCGCGCGATGAGTTACACTGCGTCCCGTCGCTTGTCGGTATTACTGCGCCGCATCAAAAGATGTTACGCGGCGAAGACACGCGTCGTTTGGACCGGCTTCAAACAAATGAACGTAACACAGCAAGCATCGGTGATCTACATCGTCATTGTCGCCAGTACACTTGAGTGCATACTAGCGTTCAACATGGAGTGGAATGAAGAAACCACTCTTCGATTCATCGATATCTATAAAAATAATAATTTACTGTGGAATCCAAGAAACCAAAATCATTATAACAAAACACTAAGAAATGATGCTTGGCTTAATATAAGCAAGCAAATGAATGTAACACCAGACGAATGCAAAAGAAAAATGTCATCTTTATTGTCAGCATTAAGACGTGAGAAATCTAAAATAAAGAAAAGCCAGGGTACCGGAAAAGGTAAGCTGCAATAATTATTATGTAGAAATTGTAGATTACTAATAGAGTTAATTAGAATATTTATTTTTAGTACAAACTTGTATTATATTAGCATTATCAATGCAAATACATATAATTAAAATGTTATTATATCTTTCTATTTTATATTCATATATATATATATATATATATATATATATATATATATATAGGTTTTATTATAATTTAAATACATACAATTACAAATTGTTATTGGATTTAAATATAAATATTTATTTCTTTCTTGTAGGTACAGACGAAATATATAATACCTCATGGTTCGCGTTTCAAAGCTTGCAATTTATGATGGATAAAGACGTACCAAAATACATTAAATACGGTAAATACCTTTATTTTCGTTTCTTTAAAAAGTATAACATAAATCTTTTGGTTATAAAAAATAATATAAACTATAATATAATATAAATATGTTTGTAGTAAATAAGCAATAGATTTATGCAATTTTAGCTTTAATAAATTTTTTTATACTTTTTATTATTTTTCATTAATGGAGAATATCTTAAAAAATATAATATAACATATTTAAGAAATAATATTTATAATTAACAATTGTCTTGCCATACTAGTCGGCCTTCATTCATAAAGTAATTAGCCAATTCTTCTCGAATTTCTTTTGCTGCTAAAGCCGATTTTCGGGGAATGTTCGTAAGTGATAATAAAGAAGTCATATTTCCTTCATTTCTCCAAGATCCTGATATTACATTTCCATCTACTTCACAATCTAGACTTCCTGGAGGTGAATAAATGTTGCGAGCTTGAGAATTTCTTCTCAAGAAATTATGTAGATGAACAATTGCTAATACAACAAGACTAGCTTTATCAGGCTGTAATAGCATAGGTTTTCTTAATACTGAAAAACTGCTGAACTAATGCCGAAAGCATTTTCAACTACTCTGCGAGCTCTACAGAGTCTATAATTGTAAACTCTTTCGCGAGAACCTTTCTCATAATTTCCCGGGAAAGCTTTCATAAGACTTGTTGTAAGAGCGAATGCTTCGTCACCAATGAAAAAATAAGGAATGTCTTTGTTTCTCTCTGATAATCGTTGAGATTTCGGTAAATTTAAACTTTCTTGTTGTAATTTTTTATATAATGCACAATTTTGAAAAACTCCACTATCTGAAATTCTGCCCTGACATCCAACATCCACAAATATAAAATTATAATTAGCGTCTACTACAGCAAACAAAACAATGCTAAAAGTAGACTTATAATTAAAATATTCACTGCCACTACAGTGAGGAGCTTGCAAAACCACATGCTTTCCGTCCAATGCTCCTAAGCAATGGGGAAAATTCCACAATTTTTCGAACTGTTTCGCAATCGACAACCAATCATCTTGTGTTGTTGGGATCTGAAATAATGTACAAAATAAATAGTTATATCTATTTAACAGTCATATTTCTAAATAGCTACTCTATTTTGTAAATTTATTTTATTTACAGATAACAACTGAAAATATGGAACATAAACAAGATAACGTATCATCACAATCTAAAATTCATGAAGAGAATATGACTAATGTATTACAGCCCATTGAAAATAAAAATCCTTTAAGGAAAAAAAGAAACATGAACACGATTTGGATACAGCTTTTCAACTTTTGACCAAGTGTGCTTCAACTGCAAGCAATGATGAATGTGAAGACTTTGGGAATATGGTGACCAAAAACTGCGACTGTATCCAAATAGAATTCGAAGTGCTATGCAAAACGACATTATGAGTATTTTTTTAAAGGCAGATACTGGATTTTATAATCAACCATATTTTCAAAATCCTTTCCAATCACAACAAAATTATCCAGCATATGTTCCACCCCAATTAAATCAATCAAACTCTTTTTCGCAAATGAGTGTGACAACAACAAGTTTACAACCTTTCGCTACTTCTAATCAATGTACCGATGCTGAAAATGTCTCACATCTTAATACACCAATATCTGTTTATAGCACTTCAACAGAAAATTTGTCCGGTGAAGAGATTTCTTTCCAGTGTCTCTAATTTATCATTATACGTTTAGTAATATTACATTTTAATCTAATTATATCTCTTTTATTTTATTATTAATATTTCTTATTAAATATAATGTTAAAATATGTTTATGTTCTTATATATTCAAAGCTTTAATTTAATTTAGTTTTTGAGCAATATTTAATAGTATTATGATTAATGTAACAATTCCTTTTATTATACTTATAATATTTATTATCATGTTGTGTGTGTGTGTGTGTGTGTGTGTGTGTGTGTGTGTAAATACATGTCTAAAATAGCGCACTTTTGTTTTTTAATATAAGATATAATATATAGTAAAATAGCACCAATGTGTGTGTGTATAGGACATATAATAGATATAAAAGACATTGTATAATTTTATAACAAAAAAATGATAAAATGCTATTCTTACCTTTATATTTTCTTGTAATACTTCAATTAGAGCTTGGCATACTTCTGGTACAATATTGCTTATAGCCTGTTTCGAAATTTTAAATAGATATTGCAGGCTGGTATACGATTCACCACTCGCTAAAAAACGCAATGTCAAAGCAAGTTTATCTTGTACGTTGATAGCTTTCCTCTGTATGTATCTCTTTTAAAAATTATAGGACCGATCAAATTTAATAAATATTCAAAGTCTGTTGAAGACATTCTAATAAAATTCTTATACATTCCACTAATTTCTTGAATTTTAGATCGGTGAGCAAATTATTACCACCGTACTGCTCTTTTTTGATATATTAGCGTTTGCCACCATCTTCTTTCCTTTTTTTCTTAATTTTATAATAAATATAAATATTGCTGCTGCAGCTATGATATTTCTTTCATCTTGAATGTTTCCTCACGACTGCTACGAAATAGTGGGACGCAAAAATGTTCTCGTTCGCGACGACGTTCGGTTTGGGTGACTTTTTCTCAATATGTACGCGTAACATTACCTCTATCCGATCTTGTTTATAATTATGTTGCAGTTACGATGTTTTGTTGCAAATGTGTACGAGCCTTTACGTGATACACTACCGCAACCTGCAGCAGTGTACGCGTCACGGTCTTCGCGTTACAAAAATACATCGAATTTTACAGTTTTCACAATCTCCCTGGCTTCGAAATTACATAGAATTAAATACACATTTTAGAACATTGGCTAAAAATGATTTCGAAAAAAATTTATATAAATTAATGAATAATGCGGTGTTTGGTAAAACGATGGAAAATGTGCGCAATCGTGTCGATGTTAAATTATTAACAAAGTGGGATGGTCGGTACGGCGCAGAGGCGATGATCGCGAAACCAAATTTCCACAGCAGAAGCGTTTTTTCAGAAAACTTAATCGCTGTGGAATTGCGTAAACTCGAGGTGAAATTCTACAAACCGATTTACGTGGGTATGTGCATACTCGACATATCCAAGACATGTTTGTACGAATTTCATCACGAGTATATGACGCCAATGTATCGCGACAAATGCCAGGTAATGTACATCGATACGGATAGTCTCATATATCACATTGAGTGCGCGGATGTGTATGAGAATATGAAGTGTGATATCATCAGATTCGACACGAGCGATTATGCGGTGGATAATGCGTACGGTATACCGCTTGTAAATAAAAAGGTACCGGGTCTAATGAAGGACGAAAACAACGGTGCCATAATGACTGAATTCGTCGGGCTCAGAGCAAAGATGTACGCGTTACGAGTGAATGGGAAAAAGGACACAAAGAAAGTTAAAGGTGTCAAGAGTAACGTTGTCGCGAGAACGATAACGTTTGACGATTACACGCGGTGTTTAAACGAAGAAATTGAAATGACACGTCAGCAGTCGTGTATACGATCTAAATTACATCAAGTATACACGATCTGTGAGACGAAAATTGCTCTGAGTCCGTACGACGATAAGCGGTATATCATACCCGAAACCACCGATACGTTACCGTGGGGACATTACAGAATACCATTGTAAATAAATGTATATTTTATTTATTATTAATTGTATATTTTGTACATAACCATGTATATATTTTTATATTTTATACATTTTATATATTTTTATATTTTAATAAATTTTATATATATATATTTTTTTTTATACACATATTTTATATATTTTAATAAATATTTATAATACATTATTTTTATGTATCCAAGAGTTGTATGATTTATCCATTCCCAACCATTTCACGTATATGTCATCACTCTTTTCCCGCAAAATTTTTTCCACGAGATATACGTCGGGATTAGCGACGCGTTGTAGTTCGTATTCGTAGAATCCTCCAGCGACGGGATCTCCACGCGAATCTTCGAGTATGAATGTCGCGGGATTAGTTTTCTGCACCTCGACAATCTTAAAAACTTTGGTCGTCCAATTAGGTGTGAAACCTTTTTCAAAGATGATCGTCATCGAACGACTATCGAACGGTAATTGAACGGTCATCGAACGGAAATGAACAACCGTCGAACGGTCATCGAACGGAAACGAACGACTGTCGAACGGCTATCGAACGGTAATTGAACGCCCGTCGAACGGAAACGAACGATCGTCGAACGGAAACGAACGATCGTCGAACGGTCATCGAACGGTAATTGAACGGTCATCGAACGGAAATGAACGGTCATCGAACGGAATTGAACGGTCATCGAACGGAAACGAACGGTCATCGAACGCCCGTCGAACGGAAACGAACGCTCGTTGAACGGTCATCGAACGGAAATGAACGGTCATCGAACGGAATTGAACGGTCATCGAACTTGACCGCTTCGAACGGAAATGAACTGTTAATTCCGTTCGATTACAGTTCAATTCCGTTCGATGACCGTTCAATTACCGTTCGATGACCGTTCAACGAGCGTTCGTTTCCGTTCGACGGGCGTTCGATAACCGTTTATTTCCGTTCGACGGGCGTTCGTTTCCGTTCGTTGACCGTTCAATTCGTTCGATGACCGTTCATTTCCGTTCGATGACCGTTCGATAACCGTTCATTTCCGTTCGACGGGCGTTCGTTTCCGTTCGATGACCGTTCAATTCCGTTCGATGACCGTTCAATTCCGTTCGATGACCGTTCAATTACCGTTCGATGACCGTTCAACGAGCGTTCGTTTCCGTTCGACGGGCGTTCGATAACCGTTTATTTCCGTTCGACGGGCGTTCGTTTCCGTTCGTTGACCGTTCAATTCCGTTCGATGACCGTTCATTTCCGTTCGATGACCGTTCGATAACCGTTCATTTCCGTTCGACGGGCGTTCGTTTCCGTTCGATGACCGTTCAATTCCGTTCGATGACCGTTCATTTCCGTTCGATGACCGTTCAATTACCGTTCGATGACCGTTCAACGAGCGTTCGTTTCCGTTCGACGGGCGTTCGATGACCGTTCGTTTCCGTTCGATGACCGTTCAATTCCGTTCGATGACCGTTCATTTCCGTTCGATGACCGTTCAATTACCGTTCGATGACCGTTCAACGGGCGTTCGTTTCCGTTCGACGATCGTTCGTTTCCGTTCGACGGGCGTTCAATTACCGTTCGATAGCCGTTCGACAGTCGTTCGTTTCCGTTCGATGACCGTTCGACGGTTGTTCATTTCCGTTCGATGACCGTTCAATTACCGTTCGATAGTCGTTCGATGACGATCATCTTTGAAAAAGGTTTCACACCTAATTGGACGACCAAAGTTTTTAAGTTTTTAAGATTTTTAGTTTTAAGATTGTCGAGGTGCAGAAAACTAATCCCGCGACATTCATACTCGAAGATTCGCGTGGAGATCCCGTCGCTGGAGGATTCTACGAATACGAACTACAACGCGTCGCTAATCCCGACGTATATCTCGTGGAAAAAATTTTGCGGGAAAAGAGTGATGACATATACGTGAAATGGTTGGGAATGGATAAATCATACAACTCTTGGATACATAAAAATAATGTATTATAAATATTTATTAAAATATATAAAATATGTGTATAAAAAAAAATATATATATATAAAATTTATTAAAATATAAAAATATATAAAATGTATAAAATATAAAAATATATACATGGTTATGTACAAAATATACAATTAATAATAAATAAAATATACATTTATTTACAATGGTATTCTGTAATGTCCCCACGGTAACGTATCGGTGGTTTCGGGTATGATATACCGCTTATCGTCGTACGGACTCAGAGCAATTTTCGTCTCACTGATCGTGTATACTTGATGTAATTTAGATCGTATACACGACTGCTGACGTGTCATTTCAATTTCTTCGTTTAAACACCGCGTGTAATCGTCAAACGTTATCGTTCTCGCGACAACGTTACTCTTGACACCTTTAACTTTCTTTGTGTCCTTTTTCCCATTCACTCGTAACGCGTACATCTTTGCTCTGAGCCCGACGAATTCAGTCATTATGGCACCGTTGTTTTCGTCCTTCATTAGACCCGGTACCTTTTTATTTACAAGCGGTATACCGTACGCATTATCCACCGCATAATCGCTCGTGTCGAATCTGATGATATCACACTTCATATTCTCATACACATCCGCGCACTCAATGTGATATATGAGACTATCCGTATCGGTGTACATTACCTGGCATTTGTCGCGATACATTGGCGTCATATACTCGTGATGAAATTCGTACAAACATGTCTTGGATATGTCGAGTATGCACATACCCACGTAAATCGGTTTGTAGAATTTCACCTCGAGTTTACGCAATTCCACAGCGATTAAGTTTTCTGAAAAAACGCTTCTGCTGTGGAAATTTGGTTTCGCGATCATCGCCTCTGCGCCGTACCGACCATCCCACTTTGTTAATAATTTAACATCGACACGATTGCGCACATTTTCCATCGTTTTACCAAACACCGCATTATTCATTAATTTATATAAATTTTTTTCGAAATCATTTTTAGCCAATGTTCTAAAATGTGTATTTAATTCTATGTAATTTCGAAGCCAGGGAGATTGTGAAAACTGTAAAATTCGATGTATTTTTGTAACGCGAAGACCGTGACGCGTACACTGCTGCAGGTTGCGGTAGTGTATCACGTAACGCTTCTTATCGTATAGCGTTGCAAGCAGTTTGAATTCCCGCTTGCCAGGTGGTTTGTCGCGTGTCGGGCAAAACGGTAGGTCGGTGTGCACATCGTGAAGATGTTGCGGATACTCGAGGTCCACTTCGAGGATATAGCCTGTAGGCGAATCTAGCGTGATGGATGATATGTTAAAATTGGTTACATTGTCGACCCATTGAAAATCGGCATAGGGCAACGGTTGACACATTGCCCATCCGTACAAATTATTTACATCAAAGTACATCAAGTACGATGATGGTTTCGATGGATCGTACGACTCCATGTACTTGTTATTAGCGCGAGCGTATCTACCCGAACATTGACTCAGACCGCCGCGTATACCACGTTCGATGAACATAACCATGTCGATGTCGGTAAGCAACTCGAACGTAATTTTCGTATGCTTCAACATGGCATCCCACGTGTATCCGGGGAGAGTATAGTAATACGCGGGGTCGAGTCCGTAACTTTCGATACATTTATCTCGAAAGTTTTCGAAAATATCGGCTAATAACAAGACATCAATTTTGAGGTACAAGTCGCTATATTCGCCTAGCGTCCGAATGGAGAATCGCGTCCAGATGTTCTCGGCGTGCGCGTAATCGGTCTCGGATACAGTTTCACCGGTCAAGGAACTGTAAAATGATTCGCGCGGTGGTAAACACGTATCTTGCAACCTATCTACCGAGTCGATGTATTCGTACGGAAATACACCTTTTCGCGTTAACAAATTGAAATTTTCTGTTGATAAATTTTGAAATTCTGATTTTAAAATTTTGAGTTTGTCTGTGTCCAAAAACGATGCCAATTTATCGAGACTCGATGCGAGAAATTTGAATGAATCGATGAAACGTAATTTTACATGATTTTTTGATTCTTCTTCCGTAATTTTAACATTTTTAGTAAACGAAATATATTTCTCTTTTGTTATTGGTAATAAATCGATTTTCCCTTCGAACGATGTGGCTATTTCCTCGATAATGAAATGTGAATCGTAACCGGATAAATTATGAAAAACTATGGGAATACAAAAAGATTCTTTATAATTTAAATTGCAATTTGAATGGGCGGGACCTCTGTACCGCCCGGTCAGATGGCAATGATCGCGAACGCGTGTATCGTCTTCCGCGAACGGTTTTTCGCATATATGACATTGAGTGGCGCTATGGAATTTTTCCCACTCTTCGGACGTCAAATTTACCATGGGGACATTTGTTTTTAAAATATTTTTTACACGTAACGCTAAATTTTTGAGGTCTTCGGCGAACCATGCTATACAATCAGCGCTACGACGCGAATGATACGCCGATAACGATTCGTCGAACGAACAATGTACATAGTAAGCTATACTAAATACTCGATGGTGTTGACGCAAATTTCGCTGTTCTTCATCCATCTTGGCTAGAACGCATTCCAAGTCAGCGTAGACCACAAATGGAAGCCGCTCCTTCCGATTAAAGTTGTTGAACGATAACCACTTGTCCTTATCGCTCGGCAATCGGACAGCGCAATCGTTCATCTTTCCGCAGTCGACCGTATGCGACTGCAACTTGGCGTCCGAATTAAAATAATGCAGGCATCTGTAAAAGAAAAATTTTTTAGATTTATATAACAAAGTGTTATATAACTTATAATTATTCAAATAATATAAATTAAACTTACCGGTCGCAGATATATTTATGATTCTTGTGTTTGCTCAGTTGCGAGCTCACGAGCCGGGATAAATTCTTAATCCAAGCGAAATGTCCGACGCTGTTGTCGTCTTCAATATACAGCAAGTTGACATGCTTATCCCGCTTTTGCTCCGTAAGACGCATCGGGACAATGTTCTTGTCTTCGATGCTGTAGACGTTGATCGAAATGTCATTGGCAAGTTCAAAATTTTTTATTTGGTTTACAGTCACTGGAAACTCAATGTTCTGGAGATTCAGCACTGTCGTGTAATGTGGATACGATGATTCCCGTTCCGCCTTTCTTTCGGCGGGGATATAGTGCGGCGACCACTGCCCACGCGAAACATGCATTGTCCTTTGATTGTACGTTAATCACCGCTCTTTTCATCATAATGTTCCGCGGTAATTTGATGTGACATCCCGCACGCATAGGATTATACTTATTTATATTTACAGTTAAATTTAGTATTCGCGACAAAGCCCACCCGCTGTCGCGTTCCTGAAATTCTTCCAGAGACGCTAGGGTGGGTTCGATAACGCGCCGTTCGTACCACTCGCGTAAATCGGATGTGCGAAAGAGTTCATAGTTTCTCGTATTGATACTTTTGTTGGCGCGTTTATCCCCAGCCACGAATTCACCGTTAAATATAGTGTTCACTTTCACATTATAATGTTTTTTCATAACGTCCTGCACATGTTCCAACACAATGTCTTTGGCGTCATCGAGAAATTGGCGAGGTTCGATGTGATTATAGTTAATCACCGCACCAGTCGATACGCGACTCTCGAATGCCGTATCAATCTCGCGCCACACAAGTCTATTTTGACGCGCGCTACATCCGGCACCCGCGTGTACGAAACGTCCACGTACCGAATTTTTCAACCCTTCGAGGCGCGCGATCCGAGCAATCAGCGATTGTCGATTTCCGATCGATAATCGCGGTCGCTTGATGCGACTTTGCTCTTCCAACGACTCAATGTATTGGTCGCATCGTTGCTCCCACACAATGTAATCTTCCAGCGAATCAATCAATGTGGATTGCTCTCGCAAACTTTGTTCCTCCATATTGTATCAGACTTGCGAAATGCGCTTCCCAATGATAGTTCCGGATGTACTTTAGCGAAAATACTGGCGGGGTGTGCCTCTTGATCATAATTTATATACCGTCTCGTGCATATCATCGAACATTCTAGAATGAATTCATCTTAAAAAATTCCCCGGAGTAGCGTCTGCAATTTAACCTTGATAATTTCGCGTTTTGTCACGTACATTTAAAAAATCTAACGTGGTTGCATTGGAAGCAGCCGTACATCGGCGCTTGATTTTAGCACATTCAGCTAAATCTTTGTCTAGGGGTGATGTGCGTTTTAACCTTGACGGTTAATCTTTGTTCCGATGTGCATCTTAACCTTGAAAATTTCGCGTTTTGTCACGTACATTTGAAAAATCTGACGTGATTGCATCAGGAGCAGCCGTACATCGGCGCTCGATTTTAGCACATTCAGCTAAATCTTTGTTCTGATGCGCAATTTAACCTTGAAAATTTTACGTTTTGTCACGTACATTTGAAAAAATCTGATGTGGTTGCGTCGGGAGCAGCCGTGCATCGGCGCTCGATTTTAGCACATTCAGCTAAATCTTTGTCTAGGGGTGATGTGTGTTTTAACCTTGACGACATGATTTATATACTGTCTCATGCATATCATCGAACATTCTAGAATGATTTCATCTTAAAAAATTCCCGGAGTAGCGTTTGCAATTTAACCTTGATAATTTCGCGTTTTGTCACATATATTTGAAAAATCTAACGTGGTTGCGTCGGGAGCAGCCGTACATCGGCGCTTGATTTTAGCACATTCAGCTAAATCTTTGTCTAGGGGTGATACACATTTTAACCTTGGCGGTTATTTTTTTCATCTTTTGTCACGTACATTTGAAAAAATCTAACGTGATTGCATCAGGAGCAGTCGTACATCGGCGCTCGATTTTAGCGAATTCAGCTAAATCTTTGTTCTGGGGATGATGATGATGTCGGGAGCAGCCGTACATCGGCGCGACAAAATTTTAGAGGAAATTAAAATGTCGTGTCAGCAATAATCCCCTCCTACATTGCAATTTGCGATACTATTTGAATTGATATTAATTCTAATACGATCAGTATTGCATCAATCGCACGTGTGAAAGGTTCGCTGAAGAAATCAGCATGAATTTTTACGTTCCGATTCGAAACGGTGAAACTCCACCGTGTAAGAAGAAAAAATGTGACACGTAAGTTTCGATCTTTAAAAATTTTATTTATTAATTTTTTTAAATATTGATCTAATTTATATATTTTTATAGCATTCAGCCTCGTCGTGTGACTCGCATACTTGGAAGAAGATACGCTCTAACCCCAACGTCGTACAAGTATTTGGACATTGGAATAAGCGTTGGAGCTGTGTCGTACGTGGAACTGATTCTCGGTGATAATCGAGGCAATCAAATAGTATTGCCTTTTTCAACGTGGAATTTGTTGATGCAGAAGCAAGCAGACATTGAACAATTTCTACAATCGACTGCTCTCCCATTAAGGATTGGAGATTTATCGATCGAAATGTATCAATCGAAAATTGTAAAACTCACATTATGTGACAATTCTTTGTACATGAAACCACCGACATTATTACATTTATTTAATTTTGAAAATTGTATCGATCATATGCATAATTGGTTATGCGAGAATACGTATCTCGTGAATGAAAAATTTAAACAATTTGAAACTGTTTTACGACGTAACAATATTACTACTGTATGCGATGCTGTAAAAACGATACGCGATAGTGATGTCTTTAACAGTGAATCATTAATCGATTGTGAATTATTAACATGCGCTGTAAATGATATTCTTTACGATGCTTGCAATAAATAATTATTTTTATTCCATCTATGATTTTAATTCTTTCCTTCCATACGAATAAGAATAGTTATTAGGTGTACAACTTTGCTTCCGCCGTTTTTTTTCCGAAATTCGAGGCTTTATTGTAAAAAACTGGTTATACATTTATGATTCAAAGTATTGTCCATCGCTGGCCACTACTTTCTCCCATCTTTCGGGCAGCGTACGAATCCCGCGTTGAAAAAACTGGTCATCTTTTGAAGCGATCCACGAATCGATCCAATTTCTTACTTCTTCATAAGACCGGAAGTGCTGGTCAGCCAGGCCGTGTGCCATTGATCGAAACAAGTGATAGTCAGAGGGAGCAACGTCTGGAGAATACGGCGGGTGGGGTAGGACTTCCCATTTCAACGTTTCCAAGTATGTCTTGACCACTTTTGCAACATGGGGTCGAGCATTGTCATGCTGCAAAATCACTTTATCGTGTCTCTCGTTGTATTGCGGCCGTTTGTCTTTCAATGCTCGGCTCAAACGCATTAACTGCGTTCGATAACGATCGCCTGTGATTGTTTTAGTCGGTTTTAACAGCTCATAATACACTACGCCGAGCTGGTCCCACCAAATACAGAGCATGACCTTGGAGCCGTGAATATTCGGTTTGGCCGTCGACGTGGAAGCATGGCCGGGATATCCCCATGATTTTCTGCGCTTGGGGTTATCGTAATGAACCCATTTTTTGTCCCCAGTCACAATGCGATGCAGAAATCCCTTCCGTCTTTGCCTTTCAAGCAACTGTTCACAAGCAAACAAACGCCGTTCAACATCTCTCGGTTTCAACTCGTACGGCACCCAATTTCCTTGCTTCTGAATCATTCCCATGTCTTTGAGGCGTTTTGAAATTGCTTGTTGAGTCACTCCCAATGATCGTGCCAATTCTTCTTGACTTTGACACGAGTCTTCATTAAGTAATGCCTCCAATTCTGCATCTTCGAAAACCTTCTCTCTTCCACCTCTATGCCGGTCTTCGACGTGAAAATCACCGTTGAAGCGTTGAAACCACTCACGACACGTTCTTTCACTAATAGCGGCCTCACCATAAGTATTTGAAAGCATTCGATGAACCTCAGCCGCAGATTTCTTCATATTGAAGCAGAAAATTAAAACCTCCCGCAAATGACGAGAATTTGGCTCGTAAACTGACATTTTCAATCGAGAATAACTTTATGATGCAGACACAAATCGACTAATGTTTCTATGGGGTTATGTTGACAAATGCCCAAGTTTATTGCATGACGTCTATGATCTATTTATTTCGACCACTACTTACCGCTAAAGCCATCTATAGGAAAACGGCGGAAGCAAAGTTGTACACCTAATATATTTTTTTCTCAACACGCTCCGCTAAAGATGTAGAGAAATGCTGAGGTAGATGAGACGTGATGCTCTAGTTGGAATGAGACAAAAGATATTAAAAGATATATAATGAAGAGGAGTCTGCGACATTAGAATATTATTTCTTACGTTGTTCTTTGCGTTTCGTTAGTCTTGTGTTACGTTAGTGCAATGGCTGAAGAAGAGATTATTATCATCGATGACGAAGATGTTATTATCATCGACGAGGACATTGAAGAGGTTGTTATCGTCGAAGATGGCAACCAAATGGATGTTGATAATCTAGACGAATCAGACGAGGATGGCTCTGAGGAAGAATCCGAGGAAGAAATACCATCTTTAGTGGATTCAGATTATGCTAGTGATAATGATGAAGAATTAAGACTGAAAAAGTATAAACATTTAAACGTGGTGGAAATAAACAATCTGGATATTACCATAAAAATGTGTCGCATCAAATACTATTATTATGATGTGGAAGAAGGAACTAAGTATTGTTCAGACTGTTTTCTGAGATTGGCATCGTCGTTTCGAAACGTATACTCCGTCAGGAAACACAAAACGGATTATTGTGCTCTATTATTAGGCAGTTGTTGCAAAGAGTGCAGGAAAAATTTGCACCAAATAATACCATGCAATATGTGTCCCATTTGCACAAATTAAAATAAATGGATAACATTGTAAGTAACTTTCAATTTATATTACATCAAAAGTATCTTACAATAAATTATTAAAAACTATTCAAATGTCTTTCTGTTCCAGGAGCGGCCCCCCTCAGCACGGCACATCGACCACTTAGCCTTCTAGGAGCGGCCCCCCTCAGCCCGGCGAACCCCCTCCCCATATATTTTTTATTATATTTTTATAGTATTATCATATTTTTTATATTTTATATCATTATTATTATATTATTATAATATCTTTTATATTATTATATTATTATTAAATATTATTACATATTAAGCACATACACACACACACACACACATTTTTAATAAATTTTTATATTTTAATTTAAAAAAAATGTATTTATTTACGCGCCTCTCCTTGCGCCCCCATCCTTTGCGTCTCTCTTGCGCTAGTTGTAAGTCTCGCGATATCTTCGTTCTCTCTCGCACGCGTTGTTCTCGCGCTATTATCGTTCTCTCTTTCGTACGCGCTATCGTTCTCTCTCTTGCGCTATGAATCTCTCGCACGCGTTGTCTTGTGCTATTATCGTCGCGCTATCGTTCTCTCTTTCGTACGCGTTGTCTTGCGCTATCGTTCTCTCTCGCACGCGTTGTTCTCGCGCTATCGTTCTCTTTCATACACGTTGTTCGCGATATTATCGTTCTCTCTCATTCATATGCTCGTCGCTATCACTCACTCACTTACCTTTGCGTCGTCCTTCTCCCACCTATGCAGCATCTTACAATGCGTCGTCCTTGTCACATGTTGACGTCATCCTTGTCGTGATGTCATCATCCCCCGCGTGACGTCATCATCCCCCGGACGTGACGTCACCCCCCCGGACGTGACGTACCCCCGCGTGACGTCATTATCCCCCGCGTGACGTCACCCCCCCGCGTGACGTCATCCTCCCCGCGTGACGTCACCCCCCCGCACGTGACGTCACCCCCGCCGGTTCCCCTCGCCCCTCACCCCCCTCGGAGCCCCTGGGTTAGAACCCGCCTTGTATTACTACTCATGTTGCCGTCAATTCGTCAGCTCGAGATTTCATGGATCCAATGGATACAATAGACCTTCTCAAAAGAGAAGGAGATAGAAGCTAATCTATCCGTCTTTCTCTATCAAAGGTAACCGAAGGTAACCGAAAGTAGTCGAACGTCGAGTATACACGTATGAGAGCTTATGCCTTAGTGCGCGAAAGTGGTGGGAATACAAATCGTACCGCCGCTGGATGCAGCGTATGCAATCTGGTAGCCTTGCGTCTTGTGGTTGGCAATTCTGATGACAAATTTAATCGGCCGATTAAGTTAACCGGAGATGGTGAAGCTGACCCTTACATTTTGTATTATTTTAATAAATGTATTTAGACAATATTATAACAAGACTAGTTGTATCAACTATTGCGACACCACGAATAATAATAATAATTTTTAAAGATGTTTTTATAAATGAATAGCGTTGTCAATAAATTATTAAATCAATCAAACAAAACAATAAGGTGTGAAAAATAGTGTATATAGTTGAGTCGCTAAATGTCGGTAATGAAGTGATCTTCAAAGAAGCAGAGTTGCCACAAGAGTTGCCACAGTACTCCCCCTCGAGCGACGTACTACAACGTTGCGAAATGTATCTTGTTCTTCGAGCGTGCATAAGTTCTTAGAGGCACAGTATTTGAAGGAGTGTTGATGTTGAGTGTCGACGAAGAAGAAGGAAGTGGCACAGAGGAAGAATCACTCATTGTCAGATCAGGAACAACGTCTTTTGGTAAGAATGCTGGCTTCAAACGCTCAGTGGAAACGTTACCAACTTTACCTGCAATATTAACAGCAAAAAGATAATCATTAATTCTATTTACAATAAGAAATGGACCAGAATAAGGAGCTTGGAGAGATTTCTGCACAGCATCATCGCGAACCCAAACATGTGAGCAATCATATAAATTTTTATGATAAAAAGGCGTCTTCTTGTTATGATGCGCCGCGGGTCTTGATTTGATTTCTCTCATGAAAATTCTGTGCTTTTCAAGAAAAATCTCTGGGTCAGCAGGATGATTTTCTTCAAAAAAGAATTCTCCAGGAATACGAAGAGTGGATCCATAAAGCATCTCTGCAGGAGAAGCACGTAAGTCTTCTTTAAAGCAATTGCGAAGTCCCAATAAGACGGTGGGTAAAGCTTCAATCCAACTTTCTTTAGCGTTACACATAATAGCACTTTTAAGCGTGCGATGCCATCTTTCGAGGATTTCATTCGAGGCTGGGTGATAAGCAGAGGTGCAAAGACGCCTCGCAACCAATTAGGTTGGTGAGAGCTTTGAAGATAGCTGCTTCAAATTGAGGACCTTGATCTGTTGTGATAGTGTGCGGAGCACCATATCTTGCGACCCAGTGTGAATAGAAGGTAGTAACTACTGTGTCAGCGGAAGTTTCCACTAAAGATATTGCCTCTGGCCATCTAGAGAACCTATCAATCATCGTAGTAGTAGTAGTAGTAGTAAAGGAACGGGTGGGGCTAGAACAGTCCCTGATGTCACCTAGATCTAAAAGATCTTCTGTAACCCCGTGGTTGTCTGAGGTTATAAGTGGCGATCTAATTTGGCGCTTACAAAAAGGTTATGTAGATCGCCCACCCTCACGTATTGTAATGCACTGGGTTCAATGAACATGTGACCCCAGAGTGTGTATCTTTTAAGAGCAAGTGCGGGGCAGTAGCACAGAATGTGAATGCTGTCCTCTTTTTCTTCGCCGCATAGCCGGCAGTCTTTCCGCTCGGCCAGGCCAAGATTAAATAAGTGGGCTCTGAGGGCCACATGGCCCGTGAGCAGGCCAATGGAGATGTTGAGCTTCTTTCTGCTCATAGTTAGGAGTTCATCCGTCCTTTTAGAGAGGGGTCGGTTCAGCAATAACTTGGCTTGACGACAGTGAAGAACCTGGCCCCACGAAACCAGATGTTCCCGTTTCAGAAACTCTTTGATGAGTCTTTTGCCTATGGTAAAGGGGACGCCGACGACTTGTCTAGCCGGGACCTCGAGGGTGCCTAGCTTTGCCAGGCCGTCCGCCACTTCGTTGCCATGAATTCCCTGATGACCGGGAACCCAGACTATGGTGATCCTGTTGGATTCGCCTAGTCTGTTGAGCGCTAGCATGCAGTCCCAAACCACCGAGGACTCAGTGGTGGTCTTGGCTAGAGCGTTAATGGCTGCCCTACTATCGGAGCAGATGAGTATATTTCTATTGGTGGCTTTAACTGAGGTTAAGGTGTTTGCGCACTCAAGGATTGCTAGAACCTCAGCTTGGAAAACCGTGGCCAGCTCCCCTAGGGAGTAAGATTCCCTGTGGTTAGTTCTTGAGCCGTAGACTCCAGCTCCAAATCGTCCTTCCGCCTCCGAGCCATCCGTATACCAGATGTCCCAGTTTGGCCGGTAGATTCGTTCTGGTTTACTCCAGTCTTCCCTAGAAGGTATCTGGGTTTTGAAGAACTTAGAGACCTGGGATTTCCTAGGTATTCTGTCCTGCAGCAGAGAGAATGGGTGTTCATGGAGGAACGATAGCCTGGCATGACCAAGATGCCGTCCTCTCCACTCACCCTGACACTTTAGTCTGTAGGCAGTAATTTTGGCTGTGCCGATAATAAAGCGGTCCAGGGGTGGAAGACAGAGTGCAATCTCGAGCGCCTCTGTAGGGGTGGTTTTCATGGCCCCCATCGCCGCCCTGAGGTAACAACCCTGTAGGCTTCTGAGAAGGTTCCTGGCCCCCACTTTCTCCACCCTGGGCCACCAGACCATTGCAGCATATGTGAGACGGGGCAGTAGAATGGCTTTGTAGATCCAAAGGGCAATACTGGGTTTAATGCCCCACGTTTTACCTACAGCCCTTCTACATGCCCACATGGAGGTGTAAAATTTCTTACGTTTGACTTCAAGATGAAATTTCCAGCTTAGTTTGGGATCAAGATGTATCCCCAGGTACTTCACCGAAGAAGTGTATGATAGCTCTTTGCCCCAGAGTCTCAAAGGCCCTATAGGTTCGGGCTTGTATTTTCTGGTGAAAATCATGGCCTCGGTCTTAGACGGATTAACCGTGAGACCTTTGGCGTGACACCTGCTTTGAATAATCTTAAGTGCTTTATCCATGAGCTCCTTAAGAGTTGAGAGAAAGCTGCCTCTCACGATTGCAGCCACGTCATCCGCATAGCCACAAACGAGAAGGCCCCCTTCTTGTAATTTGACTAGAAGTTCGTCTACCACCAGGCACAAGAGTGGAGAAAGAACGCCGCCCTGCGGGCAACCTCTGGCCGGGAGACCACTCAAAGTTTTATCTCCATAGTCAACAGTCAGAACTCTATCCGATAGCATGCTTTGCGTCCAGTCGATCAGAGTTTCGGGGATGTGATGCCTGTACATGGCCTCTTTGATCGCTGTATATGAGGTGGTATCAAATGCCCCCTCAATATCCAGAAATAATCCTAGGGCATACCCTCCAATCGCCAGCTATGTCTCAATCTTGCTCACAAGGTGATGAAGGGCAGTATCCGTAGATCTGCCCGCCCTATAGGCGTATTGAGAAGATGCCAGCGGTCGGGTAGTAAGGGGATATGTCCTAATATGGCTGTCTATCAGTCTCTCCAATGTCTTCAAAACGAAGGAGGTGAGGCTAATAGGCCTGAAGTCTTTGGCCAAGATATGGCCATTTCTGCCTGGTTTGGGTATAAAAGTGACTCTGGTGCCACTCCAGACAAGGGGCACGTGTCTAAGGGCTATGCTAGCCCTAAGCACTTTAACTAGGGGGCCTATCAAAAGGCTCAAGCCCTCTTGTAAGCAGGCGGGATAAATCCCGTCTGGTCCAGGTGATTTATAGGGCTTGAAGGTTTTAACAGCCCATTCAACACCTTTGGGATGGACTATCTTCGCCGCAAGTGACCAATCCCTGGGTTTAAAAACTTCCCTGGGTCTTACACGGGCGGTAGCAAGATTGTCAACCGTTCGAAAACCTGGGAAATGAGTCTCCATAAGGTGCTCGATGGATTCAGTGAGATTGACTGTGTAGCCTGTGTCAGGACGCTTGAGACATCCCAACTGGGTGCGGTTGTCAGAGCTGAGTATTCTGTTCAGGCTGGAGGCCTCTGGAGCGCTCTCGATGCTTGCGCAGAACTCTCTCTAGCTACTGCGTTTACTTCTGACTATTTCCTTGCTATACTTGCGTTGGGCGTTCCTAAAGGCTTCCCAGTGCGAGGACAAGCAGGAGTTTCTTGCCCTGTTAAAGAGTCTCCTGGTCTCGGATCTGAGCTTTGACAGCTCTTTGTTCCACCAGGGGACTTTGGTCTGGGACCGTATAAGTTTCAGGGGGCAGTTTGCCTCAAAGGCATCCGAGATAGCGTTGCTTAAGCAAGCCGCGGCAGTTTCCAGGTTATCCCTGGTGTGGAATCTGGTCGGAACGGTAGTTAATCTATTTTTCAAGTCTAGCTTGAAACCGTCCCAATTCGTATTCCTAGGATTTCGCCTCCGCAAGGTTGTAGGTTGCTGGCGAAGGGTGAGACGTATCTGCCTGTGATCGGATCCTGAAGGTTCATCTAAGACCCTCCAGTCTCTTACCAGTTCAGACACGCCCTTGGTACAAATAGTAATATCAATTACCTCCTGTCTTCTAGCGTCCATGAAGGTAGGTTTCGTACCTCTGTTTAGAATGGTAAGCCCTTTGCTCAGGATGAAGTCATGTAGGCTCTCCCTCTCGGGTTGATGTTTGAGCTCCCCCAACCAACATGGTGGGAGTTAGCATCACAACCCAGGAGGAGTTCGAGTCCTGCCTCTTCAGCATGAGCAACCAGGTTTTTAACGTTGTCCTGAGGTGGAGGATCGCAGGAATCATAGGGCATGTATGCTGACCCTATGAGTAAATCCATTGTCTTCCCCTCCTCCAGGTTGATGCTCGTCTGGACGACAGTTAAATCTTCGCTGCTAAGCTGAGGCAGAAAAGTGATATTAAGGCCTTTTGCTACAATACATGTCCTTAGTTTGCGGTTCGAGCAGGCTCTGAAAATAGTTCCACAGCCGCCCAAATCTTTGATGGCATTATTCAGGAGCCAAGGCTCCTGGATAATGGCAATGTGTGTGTGCATCGCAGCAGTGCTCCTGGCCAGGATAGCCGAGGCGCCTTTACTGTGATGCAAGTTAATTTGGGTGATGGGTACCGTGGAGACCGTCATATTTAGGCAGTCTCCCCTGGTATTCCCTCCACAGATTCAGGCTTCCTGCCGCATTCCTTTTCAAGCAGCCTAACGGTTGCCCGTCCGAGACTGCAGCTGGGCCTGAAATTGCAGGACTTCAGGGCATCCAGAGATTGATCCTTAATCAGACAGGCGAAGTGGGTGCTCGTGGCATCCCCACTCACGCTCCCCCTGGTGACGATCCAATCTCCGGTCGCCAATCCTGCGTTTTGTCTGCCGAGAAGCCTCAAGGCTTCCTCAGAAGACAAGTCTGGCTCCTCCACGTGCACCACCACTCGATATCGCCTAGGCAGCTCATCGACCGGCACTACACGTAGGGAGTTTCCCCCCACTTTCAGTTCGGAGGATAGGCTTTTTAGCCAGTCCCCCGACTGCTCGTCGTCGCACGCGAAAACGAAGGCTCCGTCTCTCTCCCAGGAGCCGGAGAATGTGGGGGCTTTTGTACCCTCGGGTAACTCGAGGATACGCCCTCTGATCATTTTCCTGATCAGTCCACAGTCCGCGGCTCCTAGCTTCTTATCAGGAAAGCCTTCCAAAATGAGGGCTAATCTGATAAATCCTTTGGTCGCTTGGGCGTATGACCCTTGATCATTGATCTTGGGTCGTTTGCCCTGGCGAGTGTCGTTGGGGCGAGCGGGTTCCGTTAGCGCACGGTGTGATAGCGCACCAACCCGATAGCACACGAAAAATTGACAATTCCCGATAGCGCACCAACCCGATAGCCCACGTCCCGATAGCACACAAAGTAAATCGCGCACAATCCCGATAGCGCACCAACCCGATAGCACACCAACCCGATAGCGCACGAAAGCACTATCCCCTCACACACGCACTCTCTCTCACACACACACACACACACGGGGGGTGCAAGGGGGAGCCTTCGGCCCCCCTCCCGCACCCACCCCGTCCCCCTCGCTTCGCGTGAAAAGTTGCAAAGTGAATCCGTGCGCTATTGGGTTGGTGCGCTATCGGGTTGGTGCGCTATCGGGATTGTGCGCGATTTACTTTGTGTGCTATCGGGACGTGTGCTATCGGGTTGGTGTGCTATCGGGAATTGTGTCAATTTTTCGTGTGCTATCGGGTTGGTGCGCTATCGCACCGTGCGCTAACGGGACCCTCCCCGTTGGGGCTAGGGGTGTTATTCCCCGGCCGAGCGTGTTTAAGCGCCACAGTCGGGGCCCCACCGCTACTGGGCCCAAGACTAGAATCGGCTTCAGCGGGAGGGATTTGGGCTTTAGTAGCCTTACCCTCCTTCTGAAGCTGTTTCTTGTAGCGTCTTCTTGCAGCTCCGCTATATCTGACTCGGGTTTTGGGTGCCCCTGAGTTTCTTTCCTCCGGTCGATTGCTCCCTAAGGAAGCCACGCCCTGGAGGACTTTGTCCATTGTTGTGTCTTTGTCTGTAAGTTTGTTCGTCTCCATGTTTGTCCCACGAGTACCGCGGAAGCGCGATATCACCCAACCAGAGCCGCGAATGGCTGGGGCTTGGCTAGATACCCCGGAGGTCGCCCGGTATCCGGGGGAACCGTTCGAGACGCAGCACCCCCTGCGCTACGCAGCCGTCGGCACGGTTTCATTAACACCTTGGCTTGGGGGGTCCCTCTTCGTTGGTTGCACCCGGCTCCATCCCTTAAACGGGTGGGTCCGGATGCGACCGTAAGCCCCTCCACCACGCCAAGGTGGAGACCCATTCGGAGGGATCAATAATCGTAACACAATATTTAAAATTTTGACATGGCGGAAGAGAACCAATCAAATCTAAATGAACGTGTTGAAAACGTTGATCAGGGATAGCAATTCTTTGAGGAACATTCTTCGTGTGTTTACTGATCCTAGCTCGTTGACATGATAAACAAGTTCGGGACCATTCCTTAACATCCTTCTTCATGGTGGGCCATAAAAATTTCTGTTGTATTAATTTTTATGGCCCATATTTTTTGTTGTATTAATTAAATAAACAGGTTGCGCGACCACTAGAATGCGAAAGTCCATGCACATCAAAAATTTTTTTTTCGAAGAAGCTGAGAACATAAGGGCGGATATTAACCGTAGAGCAATCGCAAAAAATTGAAGCAGTAGAACCCTTAAGTGTCAATTTCTGAAGTTTAAGAGAAGGATTTACAAGAAGTGATTTTAATTCTTCATCTTCTTTTTGATACATTTTATATACATTTTTTTCTTTTTGATACAAAAATTATTATTTTGCTAGCTCTTCAAGAGAAACGATGACAGGCATAGAGATGGATTCAATCCTTGAGAGCGAATCAGCAACAACATTCTCTTTTTCGGAAATATATTCAATATCTGTGGAAAATTGTGCGATGAAATCAAGTTGGCGAATCTGTCTAGGAGAGGCTTTGTCCAATTTTTGACGGAAAGCATAAACCAAAGTGATCTGTTCGAATAAGTAGTTGTCTCCCTTCAATTAAATATCGGAAATGTTTAATAGCTGAATAGATTCCAAGCAACTCTCTATCATAGGTGCTATAATTCTTCTGGGTGTTGTCCAATTTCTTGGAGAAGAAAGCAATCGATCTATTGATTCCATCAATAACACAGGTCTACAAAAAATGGGGTCATGATTGTTGTTGGGCAGCTGGGGGTCATTTCCGAAGTAATTTTCTGCGTAGAATCCGAATCCGAGGTCAGAATTGGCCCATCACGTCAGGATTTTGAGATATTTGAGGTAATATACTCGAAGAATGGCTTTTTGGGCTACTTTTGAGGTTATGTACAGGACGCACCAAATTTTTTAGCTCTTTTCTTCTAATTACATCATTTAGTACTACTCTTTCCCCTCAAAATGAGCTGTCGAATGGTCATCTACGATTTTTCCTTGCAAAGTTACGGCCATTTTAAGATGACATGATGAATTCCAAACCCTGCGCCGTTATAGCCCAACAACTTCATGAGCATTCACATTAAACCTGTAAACTTTGAAGTATAAACCCGAAAACCTGGACTGAAAACTGTATATATGGGTTTGATGGAGAATCTGAAATCAGATTTTGAAAATTCAAGATGGCGTAAAATGGCCGTAACTTTGCAAGGAAAAATCGTAGATGACCATTCGACAGCTCATTTTGAGGGGAAAGAGTAGTACTAAATGATGAAATTAGAAGAAAAGAGCTAAAAAATTTTGTGCGTCCTGTACATAACCTCAAATGTAGCCCAAAAAGCCATTTTTCGAGTATATAACCTCAAATATCTCAAAATCCTGACGTGATGGACCAATTCTGACCTCGGATTCGGATTCTACGCAGAAAATTACTTCGGAAATGACCCCCAGCTGCCCAACAACAAAACCTTGTAGACCTGTGTAATCTGTTCAAGAGAAGCACCAACCGCAATATTAGAAACATCAGTGGTAAGAATAAGAGGAACCATTGGAGCAGGATGTGATAAAATAGTGGCCTTAAGAAGTTCATCCTTACAAGTTTTGAAAGCTAACTCAGCCTCAGGAATCCAGGTAATTAATCTTTTATCTTTGCGCTTACTGTCCTTTAAATAATCTGTTAAAATAACTTGATGCGCTGCAGCATTCTTGAGACTTCTGCGATAGAAATTGATAATGCCTAAAAATCTTCTTAAATCATGAACAATCTGAGGTTTCTTGTAATTAATGATCGCTTGGACTTTTTCAATTAAAGGCTTAATTTCTTGTTTGGAAATCAAAAATCCAAGGAAAGGAATCTCTTCTTGACCAAAAAGACATTTTGAAAGGTTAATAGTTAAACCGAACTGTTTCAAGCACGAGAAAACAATATGAAGATGTTGAGCATGTTCTTTTTCGTCAGAGGAAGCAATAAGGATGTCATCAAGGTAACAGAAACAAAAGTCAAGACCAGAAAGGATGATGTTCATCAACCGTTGAAAAGTCTGAGCTGCATTTCTCAAACCAAAGGGCATGACCAAAAATTCGAAGAGGCCCAAAGGAGTAGTAACAGCCGTCTTGGGTATGTCTTCCTTGGCAACAGGGACCTTATAATAAGCCTTGACTAAATCTATTTTAGAGAATATGTTTTTGTCAAACAGGCCCACAGAAAAATCTTGAATGTGCGGAAGCGGATATCTGTCTGGAATAGTGACTGCATTGAGAGCTCTATAATCTCCACAAAGCCTCCATGTATTTGGATCATTCTTCGGGATCATATGAAGCGGAGCTGCCCAGGTACTGCTCGAAGGACGACAAATTCCTTGTTCCATCATGAATTTAAATTCATCTCGAGCAAATTTTAACTTTTCAAGAGAAAGTCTACGCGGAGTTGAGGCAGTCGGGGGACCATTAGTAATAATATGATGTTCCACTTGATGAATCTTGTTCGTTGAAATCGGAGAAAAACGAGTTAACTCTGGAAATTCCGCCAGAATCCGGTGGTAAGATGAGTCGGTAGAAGTGGTACAAACTGAGTAATGACAAATCCTTGATAATTTTCCTTTACGGGACAGTCCAGTAATGCCATCTAAAAATTTTTTATTCCTGATATCTACAAATAAACCGTAGTGACTCAGGAAATCTGCTCCTATAATAGGACGTTGAACGTCTGCTATGCAAAATTTCCATTTCAACTCTCTACGCAGACCAAAATTAAGAACCAATATTTTTGATCCGTAGGTATTGATCGTTGTTCCATTGGCAGCGAAGAGTTTCAAGGAAGAAGATTTAGCACCACGTACGAGTTTCTTGGGAATCAGAGAAATATCTGCTCCGGTATCAACAAGAAAATGAAGTCTGGAAGTCTTGTCAGTAATAATGAGACGATTGTTGGGTGAACCGTTGTCAGCCGCCTCAACACTCAACGGTGTGCTTAGTTTTCCTGCTTCTGTGTGAGGGCCTTAGACATTGAACAAGGTATTATACATTTTTTAGCCTTATCACCAAACTTTTTATGATAAAAACAGACTTGATTATCTTCTTTATTTTTATTTACATTTTTGCCTCTCGAAGATGATCTATATTTACTACGTGATCTACTTCTAAATGCAGATTTACCACGTTTGTATTTAATTTCTAATGCCGCAATCCTTTTTTCCAGATCTTCTAAATTTGAAGTAGACATGACTGGAGAAGCAATTGTTGCCATTTGAAGACCGTTATCACGATCGATAATTTTATCTGTTAATTCGACCAATTTAACTAGAGGAGTCTTCTCAACTACTGCTAAGGTAGCTTGAATCCGTGTAGGTAAGCGTTGTAGCCAAATTGAATGCAATATATTTTCCGAAATTGATCCTCCCGCTAACTGTCTTAATTCTCTAAGTAACTCGGAAAGTTTTTTGTCATTCAACTCAATACCGGCTAATAATTGTAATCTTTTTTCTTCGGAATCGGAAAAACGGCGAATTAACATATTTTTCAAATGCGTATATTTATCTCCTTCAGGAGGATTCTCAATAATTTCCGAAACGGCAACAAGAGCTTACTCGTCGAGGTGTCTTATAACAGTATTGCACTTTATATCATCGGAACGGACTCGAAAAACAAGGAATTCACTTTCTAATTGAGTAAACCAGAGCTTCGGTTGCTTGTGCCAAAAGGTTGATAATTTCAAGAGTTTGAACTCATTAGAATTTATTTCGCTTGACTCACCTGGTTGCTGAGGATTATAATTAATAAAATTCAAATTCCTTTGACTTGCAGATTGTTGATTTGAAGGTTCAGAAGAAGCCATCCTTGCAGCTGGAGTAGAAACTGGAGATCTATCGATTGGCATCCTCGAAACTTTCCAAGGAGCTACGCCAAAGTCTTGATGAAATCTTGGCGAACTGAAGATCTATGTGAGGATGTGAGGACTGCTGAACTTTTATAGCAAGATCACAAGAGTACAAGAAGTCCGCGAAAAAGACCAATTTTAAATTTCGCGCACAAAAAATTATGCCCGTGACAATAAATCGATCACGTCGGGGTCACCAGTTGTGGCGTCATGCGCGATAAATGACACACTTTGTATTATATTAATAAATGTATTTGGACAATATTATAACAAGACTAGTTGATTGTGACACCACGAATAATAATAATAATTTTTAAAGATGTTTTTATAAATGAATAGCGTTGTCAATAAATTATTAAATCAATAAAACAAAACAATAAGGTGTGATAAATAGTGTATAAAGTCGATAAATATCGGTAATGAAGTGATCTTCAAAGAAGCAGAGTTGCCGCAAAGTTTACACATCCAACTAGGGCTCCGTGAACTTAGCCGGACAACTTCGATTTTTTCAATTTTTTTTATAACGAATCGTTTGTTGGTCGTTTGTTGGTGATTGTTGGCCTAATTACAGCGTTTGTTAATTTATATTTTTTTGTGAAATAAAGAAACAAAAATTAGCGTGAAGTTAGCCGGCGAAATCTCATTTTCGTTTAAAAAGCGGTTCAATCGATACGGAATCGTTTGGGGATGATTGTTGGCCTAATTATAACGTTTGTTGGTTCATTATTTGCCTTAAAAACGAAAAATAATCTTTCACATTAAGGCCGGATTTACAATAGATATAATAAGCCTTAAGAAATTGATCGATCACAGTTGAATGTGAAATAGTAATCGAATATGATTGGTTAATTTCTTACAACTTAAGGCTTACAATCTAAACTTAGCTTAAAGCGGCGTCTACAATGAGATTTTAAGGCGTAAGACTTAAAAGGATGTCAGACCGTCCTATTTTACCGATCAAAACGATTATTTTTTTCTGCACCGAAATTTTTTTATAGATCGTACGGAATAATAAATCCTTTTCTATGATTAAAGTACACATAGTAATATACACCGGAGCTATTGATTTTTTGTTAAAAACGAAAGAAAATTAGAAAATTATAGGTTTTTTATCGACTTCTGATGTCAGATCGTAACAATACTCTCTTAATATAAAAGTTTTACAGTTTGTGCGTGCAAAATAGAATTAGTCCGGGCTTGTAATTATATGAAGGAATATAGATGAACTTCTAGAAATAAGTTTAATAGTCGAATAAAAACAATTTCGGTGCAGAAAATTTTTGTGCATATGGGTTTGTGTGAAATCGAGGGAAAAGAGTAAAACAGACCCGTAGATTAGTTGCCCGATGTCGCGATAGGAGGCGCTACAATCTGTGTGACAAGGAGAGACAATATCATACCATCCTTCTCTTCCATTTCGCGTGTAATAGTATACGTCAGTATACATGTACGCACACACTAAGGCATTACACTCCTGTGTTTTCTTTCTCGTATTGCGCGTCATAAATACTCGCTGTCGCGCGGCATCATAACAATCGTACGCGTAACAAGCCTCGCGAAAACAGCGTTACAACGTGAAAAATATTCTGTGTAAGTTATAGATATACACAACATACACACACACACACACACACACACACACACACACACATATATATACAGGGTGTCCCGAAACTACCGCGAGATATTTTAAAGACAGATTCTCTGGCCAATTTAAAAACGATTTTTCCTCAGCGAAAATGTCGAGGGAGATCATTATTTTTTGCATATTCCCAATTTTTGTCATTATGTATTTTTCTAACTAAGCCTTAAATTAAAATTCTATTAAAGTAAACTCTACCTAAAATTAACTAAAGAATGTGACTTTATTAATATTTTATTCCCATAAGGCTTGGTTTGCGAAAAACCCTTTATTTTCAATCATTTATAACTCGAAAACTATTAGTGCCACGACATTTTCGTTGAGGAAAAATCGTTTTTAAATTGGCCAGAAAATCAGCCTTTAAAATATCTCGCGGTAGTTTCGGGACACCCTGTATATACAGATTATATATTTTACCAGATGCGGTTTGCATGTACGCTCTAGTTATTAATTAAAAAATATTTATCCCAGAGGCGATCTATTCGTGAGCTGATTATTGAAAAAGAAATCCAGAGGCGATCTAATTCGTGCGCTGGTTTAATAAAATCCAGAGGCGATTTAATTCGTGTGCTGGTTATTTTTAGAAATATTTCATACCAGATGCGGTTTGCATGTGCGCTCTGATTATTAAAATATTTATTTCAGAGGCGATCTATGCGTGAGCTGATTATTGAAAAAAATCCAGACGATCTAATTCGTGCGCTGGTTTAAAAAAATCCAGAGGCGATTTAATTCGTGTGCTGGTTATTTTTAGAAATATTTCATACCAGATGCGGTTTGCATGTGCGCTCTGATTATTAAAATATTTATTTCAAAGGCGATCTATTCGTGAGCTGATTATTGAAAAAAAATCCAGAGGCGATCTAATTCGTGCGCTAATTTAAAAAAATCCAGAGGCGATTTAATTCGTGTGCTGGTTATTTTTAGAAATATTTCATACCAGATGCGGTTTGCATGTGCGCTCTGATTATTAAAATATTTATTTCAAAGGTGATCTATTCGTGAGCTGATTATTGAAAAAAATCCAGAGACGATCTAATTCGTGCGCTGGTTTAAAAAAACCCAGAGGCGATTTAATTCGTGTCCTGGTTATTTTTAGAAATATTTCATACCAGATGCGGTTTGCAAGTACGCTCTGATTATTAAAATATTTATTTCAAAGGTGATCTATTCGTGAACTAATTATTGAAAAAAAAATCCAGAGGCGATCTAATTCGTGCGCTGGTTTAAAAAGTTCAGAAGCGATTTAATTCGTGTGCTGGTTATTAAAAAAAAATCCAGAGGCTATTTATTTGTGGGCTGGTTATTTTTAGAAATATTTCATACCAGATGCGGTTTGCATGTGCGCTCTGATTGTTAAAATATTTATTTCAGAGGAGATCTATTCGTGAGCTAATTATTCCAAAAAAATCTAGAGGCGATTTAATTCGTGTGCTGATTTAAACAAAACCCAGAGGCGATTTAATTCGGGTGCTGGTTATGCAAAAAAAAATCCAGAGGTGATCTTAATTTGCATGCTGGTTATTTTCAAAAATATTTTACATTAGATACGATTTGTATGTACATTCTGGTAGCGAAATTTAATTCAGAGATCATAAAGACACTGCCTCAACTAAAAAGCATGTTTAATAAGAATAAAAATCCAGATAAGATGAATCATTGGACCGATTTTTAAGCGTTATAAAAGATGATTCTTATTTTAAAGTGTGCTATATTTCGATAATTCTTATATAATTAGCATATCATATAGCGGTGAAAGCTAACAAATTATTGGAGCAAACTATAGTGATCGCTATAGTCTATAACTATACTCGCAAGAAACTATACTCGGCTGTACATATGATAAATTGGTGCCTAAAAAATTACTTTCATCGCCGTTGCCTAGAAATAATAATATTTGAAAAGCTTCAACAACTTGATAGCATATGCTGTGAAATTTATGCTGCAGCTTTCGCTACATTACTATAAACTATAGCCTTAGAAGGAAATCCTTGTAAAGAAAAATATTTCAATAATGTAAAATGTATGAAGCAACATTTCTTAAAAATTAAAAGTAAATTGCCTTTTCTAAAGTGGTAAATTATTCATATATCATATCTTACATTTTTTTTACTCATATCACGATATTCCAATGAATATCGTTAGAAAAAGATGCCTCATTGTCAGTATAAATATCTTTTTTGTATCGGAGAGACGAAAAAAATACATATTATGGTTGCGTCTCATGGAAATGGGCGATGAAAGTGCCTATTATATTATTGATATAAATCTATTATTTCGATGCTTTTGAGGCAAAGAATGTATTATGAAAATATTTATAAATATTATTTATTAATTTTACATTACATCAAACAATTTACATAAAACATTTTATATTAGCTTCTGATTATATCGATTTGAACGTCGTGCATAATTTGTAATTTGTAGAAAGTTATATGCAAATATCCTTTTTATTGTATATACAGTGTCGCAGAGTACTATATATAAGCGCTTATGAGAAGCAGTAAATTGAACAAAAAAGTCCCGTAGCATTTTACGATTTTCGCAATAATAATTGAAATATTAAATAAAATCGGACGAATGTGTATCTGCGTGTGTGTTTGTGTGTGTGTGTGTGTGTGTGTGTGTGTGTGAGAGAGAGAGAGAGAGAGAGAGAGAGAGAGAGAGAGAGAGAGAGAGAGAGAGAGAGAGAGAGAGAGAGAGAGAGAGAAGCGCTCGGCCGTTCGAGCTATCGCATATTTTTGTCGGCGCGCGGCAAGGGGAGGGACAGCGGGATACGCCGTTGTCATTCATCATACCATCATTGCCGCGCCGCGCTGTTCCTTCTTTTGCCGCGCGCCGACAAAATGCTTGACACGTTGGACATGCGATAACTCGAACGGTCGAGCGCTTCTCTCTCTCTCTCTCTCTCTCTCTCTCTCACATACACAAACACACACACACACACACGCAGATAAACATTTGTTCGATTTTATTTAATATTTCTATTATTATTGCGAAAATCGTAAAATGCTATGGGACTTTTTTGTTCAATGTACTGCGCTCTTCACAAGCGCTTATACAGGGTGTCATGAAAGTGAGCATGACTTTAAAAAATTAAGGTAGATTGGCTCAAAATTAGAAGAAAAGTCTTGTACAGTTATGCAATATTCGCAATAATTAACGAGAAATAAATTAAAGAAAATCGGCCAATGCGCGTGGCTAGAAGTGCGTGGCGGTGAAGGAGGTCTCACTGTAATGGCGGCGCGCGGCAAAACGGTGATTGGGGAGGGGAGGAGCGATGAGTGTGTAGGCGCGCGGCGAAGGCTCTTCCCCTCTCCAATCACTGCTTCGCCGCGCGCCGCTATCATGTTACAATGAGACCGCCTTCACCGCCACGCACTTCTAGCCACGCGCATTGGCCGATTTTCTTTAATTTATTTCTCGTTAATTATTGCGAATATTGCATAACTGTACAAGACTTTTCTTCTAATTTTGAGCCAATCTACCTTAATTTTTTAAAGTCATGCTCACTTTCATGACACCCTGTATATAGTACTCTGCGACACTATATATACAATAAAAAAGATATTTGCATATAACTTTCTACAAATTACAAATTATGCACGATGTTTAATAAATCGATATAATCAAAAGCTAACAATATAAAATGTTTTATGCAAATTGTTTGATGTAATATCGTATATTTGTAAAATTTATAAGTATATAATATTTATAAATATTTTCACAATATATTTTTATTATATATATAAAGAGACATAGCTAATGAAAGCAATAATAGAATTATGTTTAAATATGTACGCAATAAAAACAGATCTATGCTCTAAAATTGTTGTTTGTGCGAGATAATAGAGCAGTGAAAATGCAACATATTTTTTGTTTCAATAAACACAATTAAATACAATATAAAGCTTTCACATGCTCTTTCTAAAATATATGCATGTCTTTTTATTCTAGATAATATTGTCGGTAACATAACTGTAAGTGTTGGTAATGTACCGACGCTTTTAGTTATGTTCAAGTGAGGGCGTCTTCCCATCACAGTTCGGCTGCGACTCCGGCATCCTCTTAAGAGATTAATCAATCACAGTGGAGTATTCTCTTAATACTTGACTGTGATTGGTTAATCTCTTAAGTCTTACGCCTTAAAATCTCATTATAGCCGCCGCTTTAAGCCAAGTTTAGATTATAAGCCTTAAGTCGTAAGAAATTAACCAATCATATTCGATTACTATTTCACATTCAACTGATTGATCAATTCCTTAAGGCTTATTATACCTATTGTAGATCCGGCCTTAATGTGAAAGATTACTTTCGTTTTTAAGACAAATAATGAACCAACAAATGTTATAATTAGGCCAACAATCATCACCAAACGATTCCGCATCGATTGAACCGCTTTTTAAAATGAGATTTCGCCGGCTAACCACGCTAATTTTTGTTTCTTTATTTTACAAAAAAATATAAACCAACAAACGCTGTAATTAGGCCAACAATCACCAACCAAACGATTTGCTATAAAAAAAATTGAAAAAATCGAAGTTGGCCGATTAAGTTCCCGGAGCTTCCGACTAGTAGCCCTCAAGCTGAGTAGGGATGTGTAATGTTGTGTCAACAATTATGGCAATTGGAACGCACTTTGTGTCACTGTGTGTACAAAGGGAGCGTCCAGTTTGACCACGTTCGGATTGACCACAGCCAATTATATCGACCTATGCCTAGGGTAACCAGCAACGATAACCAATCAGAGATGGCTGTGGTCAATCCGAACGTGGTCAAATTATATCCACTCGTGTACAAAAGTGTCTAGGGATATTGTAATTGGAAAGCACCCACTGTCTCCCTCGGCTCGAGGTTACCGGGCAATAACAAAGGCAACGCTCGTTCCAGTTAGTTCTATAGTTCAATGATGTCCGTATACGTACAAACCATGCACCTATAATATATGGCGCATTGCCGTGGTAAATGTATCCCGTACAACTGAGAAAGGTGCAAAATAACTGGACATTTCTCTTCCGCGCACAAGAAAGGTTTGAAACTATTCTCCTTTAACCTTATCCTACAAAAAGCCTATTTTACTCATTGAACTATAGAACTAACTGGAACGAGCGCTGCCTTTGTTATTGCCCGGTGACCTCTAGCCGAGGGAGACAGTATCTATTTGGTATTGCCGTCTCTCTTTTTCATGTATTACTTTAGCTAAAAATATACGTCTGCTCATTAAAGTGGCGTACAGAATTTTTTCACCAAAAATTTAACAAAATAAAGCATTATTTTATTTCGTTTATTGTCATTATATTTCCTTAAATAATCCATTTCATTACAATAATATTTTTTGTATATTCATTGTTCAAACATATACTGACTAAGGTATGGGTACAGAGACAGTACATTATGAAACTATAGGAGAAATATACTATACCATGTTAGTGTAACAGAGAAAGCGATTTCAAAAAGCGATGGCCTTCGTCGGACAGGTAGGCTCGGCTCGTAACAAAGGAGCGCTCATTCCAGTTAGTTCTACCCTAAAAAAATTACCTTTTTAAAAAAAGGTAAAAATAGGCGCCAAGTTCATGCGGCACGCACAATAAATTATTTTAATATAATTATAATACATTCTACAAAAATAATGATATCAAAAACATGCGCCAAGAGAATATACATCTTATGCGATAAATAATTTCTTTAATTATTATTATTATTATTATTATTATTATTATTATTATTTTTATTATTATTATTATTATTATTATTATTATTTTATATATATATATATATTATATATATATATTTATATATTATATATATATATTATATATATTATATATTATATATTATATATTATATATTGTATATTATATATTTTATATATTATTATATAAAAACGAAAAAAAAGAAAATGAAAATGAAACAAAAAAACATAAAATTTTAAGTAAAAAAAACTTGGCGCTGCCAATTTTATTAACATATTGTTCAGATTAAAAGTATTGCTTAATTTCCTTACTTTGCTCAATATAAGTTAACAATATGTGTCCACTTTATTAACATATTGTTCAACTTAAAGGTATTGTTTAATTTCCTAAATTTGCTAAACATAAATCAACAATATGTCCATTTTCTTAATATATTGTTGAGATTCAAAGTGTTGCTTAATTTCCCAACTTTGCTAAATATAAGTTAACAATATGTGTTCACTTTATTAACATATTGTTTAGCTTAAAAGTATTGCTTAATTTTTTAAATTTGCTAAATTTAAATCAATAATATCTGTCCATTTTCTTAACATATTGTTCAGCTTCAAAGTGTTGCTTAATTTCCTAAATTTGTTAAATATAAATCCACGATGTGTTTCCCTTTTATTGGCAGCGCCAAGTTTTTTTTACTTAAAATTTTATGTTTTTTTTGTTTCATTTTCATTTTCTTTTTTTTCGTTTTTATATAATAATATATAAAATATATAATATACAATATATAATATATAATATATAATATATATAATATATAATATAATATATAAATATTATATAATATATATATATATAAAAAAATAATAAATAATAATAATAATAATAATAATAATAATAATAATAATAATAATAATAATAATAATAATAATAATAATTAAAGAAATTATTTATCGCATAAGATGTATATTCTCTTGGCGCATGTTTTTGATATCATTATTTTTGTAGAATGTATTATAATTATATTAAAATAATTTATTGTGCGTGCCGCATGAACTTGGCGCCTATTTTTACCTTTTTTTAAAAAGGTAATTTTTTTAGGGTTATATCATTTCTTTTTTTAGTATATGTTAAACATTTAAATAAATAAAGAACGCTCCAGCAACTATTTATATTTAATCAAAAAACAATTTTCTTCTTTACTTCCTATAGAAATCAAAATTTGTTTAATTTTTTGTATATATAAATTTTTAATTTTGTTTTTTTATAACATTTAACAGATATTATTTGCTATTTTTTGTAAAAATATTATAGAAACATCTTTAGCACCTCTAGGCCATTGCTTTTTTTAACTTTCATATCATCAATTTCAACCCAAATACTAGATTTTCCTTCTCTACACATACTTACATAATGACCTTTATTAATAGATGAACCATGATGAAATATAGCATTCATTGTCTTATATGATTTTCCAGCTATTAATACCTTAGTTGTTGGAACAGCACGTAAATTAAATTCAGATGTTATTTTCATTAATTTATCATCCTGTGATAAAAATAATATTAAATGAATAACAATTATCTCTTTTGTTAATGTTATTTCATTTTTACATATTATATCATTTCCAGTACAATATTCACATGATTCATTATGTGATTGATACCAATGTGAAAACGTAATGTTTAATAAATCATTAAGATTAAAACTTTTCTTCTTCAAATTATTAACTGGAATTGAAATAATAATATTATTATTATGAGTAGTTTTTGTATAATCACAAGTTTTACATCGCTTAGTACAAGTTATTTGATGCTCCATCAAATTTTTTAGACATTCATATTTTTCACAAAGAGTTCTAAGAAAATCAAATGCATTATGTTTTATAATGCTCGAAAAATGTTCTCCTAAATATTGACGTATTGCATATGTATTTAAATTCTGCATTCCAATTTCATATCGATGCATTAACAAACGTAAAATATCAGATTTATCACAATTAAACAATTGCTGTCTAATAACATTTAAATGCAATAAACATTGCAATACTGCATTTGCATAACAGGAAACCTTGTCTGTATTTTGAAAACCATATATGATCCAAGCAGTACTGCTTGATCTACATTGAATTTTATGATTTGAACTTGATTTTTGAACAGAAGCAACTATTTTTGGTAATGCCCATAGGGCATCTTTAACTTTGCGGTAGTGTTCTTTTGCTATGATAATCATTTCTGCTTTTGGTTTATGTATTCGTTTTAAACGATTATATTCAATAATAGCTTCTTGACTGGCTATTACTGACGAAGGATCAAAATTAATTAAATGTAATCCTTCTAGAGATGTTACTCGTGACAGTGCAACATAAGTTTGACCACAACTAAATATGGAATTACCGATGTCCATAATAGCATTTTGCAAACTCAATCCTTGACTTTTATGAATAGTGATGCCATAACTTAGAGATAATGGAAATTGTTTTCTAATAACATATGCTCTATCCATCACTTCAAATTTAACACTTACTCTTTCAATTGAATATTCTAAACCTGACGGTAAAAGAAGTTTGATCTTTTCTACGTTATCAGTAAACGTATTTTGTTCAATTGAAATCACTTTAGCAATTGTACCGTTTACAAGACCTAAACTAGCGTCAATATTACGCCGTATCATAACTTTCGCTCCAATTTTAATTGCGATTTGTTTCGAAAGCCCAGCTGTTCTAGAATTATCATCATCATTATTTGATAATACTTTTAATACTTTCTTTTTTACATACGGAATACATTCAATCGTGTCTTCTGCTATTAATAAAATTTCTTTCGAAACAATACGACTTAACATTGCATTATTAATTACATCACACATATTACAAGTAGGCAATAAACATACAGTGTCCAATGCTAAATTATTAATAAAACTACATAATTCATCTACTCTAGATTCAAAAGAATCATTTTTGAAAGATATTTTTCTACTTTCAAGAATCTTACAATCAGATTTTGTCAATAAACCAATACGAATTTTTGATAATAATTCGCGATAACAGTTATCTCCTTGTTGACGCATATTGATTATTAATTCCTCGTAATCAAATAACGTAATCCATAAATTAACAGCATTTAAAGAACCAAGATATTTCGCAATTTTTTCATTTGATAAATGTATAAAGATAGGATCTTCTCGTACTGGAGGTAATTGAAGCAAATCTCCAAATAAAAGAATATGCTTCCGACCAAACCAACCATCGTCGCAATCATTAGTGTCAAATATTTCAGATAATCGAAGATGTATATACATTAAAGTCAAATTAGATATCATTGACACTTCATCAATTATAAAAAGAATAACATTCTTAAGATCTGCTCGTAAAACTTTCAATACATGATCAGATAGTGGTTTATACTTAGGAGTATGACCATGTTCGACGGGTAATTGAAGTAATCTATGAACTGTTAAACCATTTATATTAAACGCTGCAATACCAGTAGGTGCTGCGACAGCAGTATCTTTATTCAGATTTTGCTTTATCCAACACTTAATAGTCTTAATTAAGAAACTTTTTCCAGTACCACCTTCTCCGCTAACATATAATCGTAATACTGATTCATCTGATTCTATAATATTAATAACTTTATCAAAAACTCGTTTTTGATCAGTATTTAATTTTTCTATCATCTCAGATACATTGATTTCTCGAATTACTTTATCACCAAGATCTTTAAAATCTTGCATTGCCTCACCAGCCTCTACATTTTGAATACCTATTGGATTGTCAGGATCATCCTGAGACTGCTGTTTTTGTAAGTCATCATCTAGACATTGCTGAATTAACTGTTTTGCATTTTCAAAAGCTTTTTGCAATTCTTCTAATCTTTCATGATATTGTAATGCTTGTTCAAGATGCAATTTTACTTTATGAAATGCTTCGGCGTAAGTATCGCATTCACATCTGAGATCCTCTAATTTTCGCCATGGTTTAAACATAAGCAATAATGAAAAGAAATAATTTTCCGGTTGTGTATTAACACTATATCTATAATGATTAATAAGATATCCACGCTGTCTCCGTTTAAGATAATAACCATTATCTATTTTATAATATTTAATATTTTTATTTTTCGGTTTTATTTTCGAAATATCATACCACTGTGCAAATTCATAAAGAGACATATTTTCTAATTCATTTGGTCTATGTGGATAATGATCATCTATCAAAGATGGATAAAATATATTTGTAGATTCAGCATCAAGAGCTTCAATTTCTTTGCGATTTTTTAATTTCCTGTATCTAATCGGGTTAACATCTAGCCATCTTATAGTTGTATTTTGATCAGTTCCATACAAAGGAATACCTAACAATGCATCAGCAGCTTCGAGAGCTCCACATTCTCTATTATTCGTAAATCGCAAAGCAATATTCCAAAGATAAGAAGCTAATGATTTGTGTTTATTATTTTTACTATTAATAATAATCTCAGATAATTCACTTTTTCCTGCTTTATTCATATATTTAGTAATGTACCAAGTAAGTAGCGATGATTTTTCACCAATAAATTGAATATCCATATTCCCTTCCCATGCAGTAAGAAGAATAGGATTATAATCATTTATATTAACTTCGTTATCCATTCGAGGAAGATCATAAAGTCTACTTTTATGTTTCAATTGTTTTCTTCCTGCTATCGAAGTTGCTACATCTCTCATATTCAAAGTTTCAGTAACAGGACGAGGAAACCCAAAACGACATCGACGAATAACTTTACGTCCTATTTTTTTTGAACGAAGACAATAATCATTATGTATATGTTGCTGATGAGTATTAACACGTCTATACAATAAAGGAGAAATATTTTGATCCGGCATTTTACAACTTATATGTTGTAAAATAAATTTAGACACTTCTTCAATAACAGATTCCCCGAAAATCGGTGCATTTTTAATCCAAATTAATAAGTGAAAATGTTGTATACCTCTACCTTGGTATTCTCGTCGCCAGAAGTAGTGCATTACTTCTCCAATTGGATGATCCTTAGAGGTAATGAAATCAAGCATTGCTCGAAATTTATTATCGAGAAACCTAGATGTTGATACAGGATCTCTCGCTACGAGTACGCTAACGGATACAGAAACGTCATGCCATCCATTTACTTCACGAATATATTCACCTAAATCTTCCCATAACCATTCACTTGGACTTAGGGTTAAAAACCATGTCGCAGGTCCATAATGTTGCGTCATACAATTTAAATCACTTCTCGGTTTACGCCAATATTGTTCTGTATTTCGAAGTGTTGAAAATATTGTACTCAAATTAGATTCCAGTAATTCCTTCGACATTGCGTCTAAATATTCTGCAGCTGTATAACGAACTCGCGAATTTGTTACGTTCATTTTATGAAAAATTCCACAACTTAATTGGCGCATATTTGCATCATTTAATAAATAAAATAAATATTGTTGATTTAATCTATATTGTGGATGTTTAGATGTTAACCGACATTTAATAAATTCATGATCATAAAGTTTTACTTTTCTAGTTTCATGTTGTCCATTAATACCAAAAGGATAAATATCTGGAAAACACATCAAATCCAAATATTTTTCACGATTATCCAAAGGCAAGTCCTGAATTTTTAACATTTGATATAAAGTTGTTGCAGTTTTATTTGTTTTCTTTTCATATAAAGGATATATAGTATATTGTTCATAATAACTATCATCTTCATCAGTAATTTGAGTTAGCATTCCTTTCTGTTGTTGATTTTCTAATACAACTTCCACATCATTTTTCGTCTCTTCTACTGACTTATTTAATACTTCAAGTTCGTCATTTGTACGCGAGATAAATAATAAATCTTCATCAGTAATTTGAGTTAGCATTGCCTTCTGTTGTTGATTTTCTAATATAACTTTCATATCATTTTTCGTCTCGTCTACTGACTTATTTAATATCTCAAGTTCATCATTTGATGTCTCTGTATTATTTTCTTCTTCCATTTGGAACTCTGAATTTTTTAATTTTGGCAAACATAATTCACTGTAATTATTTGGCAATATAATATGGGAATATAAAGCATTGTTGCACTTTAACCACATTAAAGCGTCAAATACTTTCTTTACATCAACTATTTCTTCCCAAATAATCTTTGATTTTGTTGGGATACTTCGAACTAAAATATAGAATTCAGTATTCATATCTATTGGATCATTAACAGAACATAACTTATTCAATGTCTCCTGCAATGGAAGCGGTAAGTGAAATGTTCTGCCTTTAACTTTTTGGTCCATTTGTCTTTGAGGCAACTTTTTATTAATAACAGTTCCCATTTTAAAGATAGTTTGAAATGCTTTAGCTCTTTGTATAAGAATTTTTTCAAATGTGTTAAGAGATGATATTACTTCAGGCACATTCTCTGTGAAGAAATTATTCAAAATACAATACGCAGGCATTAGGCCATTACGAAATTTACTTGCACAGTAATTACATATATACATTTAATTTGGGGCGTTGTATATATGTTATTAAATTTTTCCAAAATTGATTGTTTATTTGAAGACTATTAACTTCAGAAACACTCCTCTTATAACACAATCTCACATGATATGCAAATATTTCGTGGCGTGTCTATTGATTACGTTTTTAAACGCATTACGATATTTAAAAATAATATCATCATCGCTCAGAATTGTATTGAATTGTTGATGTTTGTACAATAACTTTTTCGTGCAGAAATGAATTTTAATTAATGTATTCAAATCAGCATTAATTAATGCTTTATCTATATTTTCCTTTTTCGTACAAACTAATAAGTTGTCAACTTTTCTTGGAGAAATGACAATTTTATTCAATGATTCAATCAGCTTAATTAAGCTTTACTAATTTTCCATTTCGAACACTAAAAGGAATTAAACGCCTCATATATCTTACTTTTGGAAAATGAGGGGATAATAATTGAACTGGAAGAAATAATCCTTTACAACGTGTTAAATTAATATAACAGCTATGCGTATGACCTAATTTTTCACTTGAAATCACCTAGTTTTCATAGTACATTCATAAATACTTTTTATCAATTTTGGTACATTCTTTAAAGTGCATATATTTATAGGTTTCGAGGAAATTTTTATAACGGCTAATTAACAGTTTATCAATTTTACATAAAAAGTATTGCATGCCCATGATTTTTTTATTTGTCCTTCTATTAACGGTAATATATTTACAGCTTGTCCTTTTGTATTTATTATTAAAGGTTTCGATGAAGTTATATCGCGATATGTAGAATCAATAAAGTAATTTTCGGATGAGGCTGTATGCTTAGATATACCACATAATGCACGTATTTTATCATCAATTGTAGAACATTCAGCCACAACAGTTAAATGCACTTCTGATTTCTTTCTAATTAAAGTTAACATTTTGTATATATTGCGAATATGACTGCTTCTAATATGCATACACCAACGTATAATTTTTTCTGCTTCTAATTGTTTTTCAATATGACCTTTAATATTAATTTTTTTTATAATATCTTTTACTTTAAATATTTCTAAAGAATTACAAATTTTTATCGAATTTCTCGACCAAAATTTTTCATATTTTTTAGTAATTTTTTGGACAATAGTTAGATTTTTTATTTCAGATATAGATTTTGTGGAATGTTCTGTTTATATAGATCATGTTGTTTAATGTGATTACTTTCTAAATCTTGCATATCTTGTTTATCAAGACTTGCACATAGCAAAAGCTATTGCGTAAACACCACAATCATTACCGTTTGATTGATGTTAAACAGTTGGAAATTTGACAGAGTATTTTTCGAAATCATATGTTGGAAATAATCTTTTCAAAAATTCTTCATGATGCTTATGTAATTTTTTAGTATTTAACGAATCATAAATAAATATATTTTTTGTGTTAAAATAACTGCACACCCAGTGTCCATCATATAAACTTGACGAACTATGTAATATTTGTATATGTTTTTTATCTTTTGGCACGGGTTGAATTGTATCAAGACATTGTATTCGCCATGTTTCAACAGGTCTATAATCTGAACAATTTTTTAAAAGATGGTTGAAATGATCCATATGAACATCAGTTAACCATTCGCCTCTATCAATTATATTTTTTTCTTTATGGAGCATAACTATATGAGTCTTTGTTTTTAATAACATTATATATATATATATATATATATATATATAGTTTTTTACAGGCGCACAGCAGCCTTATTTTGGCGCGCAGCAGCCGTTTTTTATAGGCGCACAGCAGCCTTTAAAAAATAAAAAAATTAAAAATTAACCCACTTCACGAGCTCTTCGTCACTTACTACCACTGAAATAATCTGAAATAATAATATACAATAATCTATAATAATCATCAATAATTTACAAGATGAAATGTAAATAAAATAAATATAATAATATAGTATCTGTATCTTCGAACTATATTAAAATATTATCCAGAATAAAACTACACTTAAAGCCACACTTTTTTATATATGATTTTTATGATATGTCAATAATTATTATGCGAAAGATTACCGACTGCATAATAAATTGATCAGTACATAAATGTCAACTATTTTCGATCGTATTGAAGGCCCGCATATAATAATAATAA
>JALHBL010001504.1:0-10218 GCA_023638675.1 Camponotus pennsylvanicus
TGTTTTATAAATAATTTTTGACATAAGCGATAACTAATTTCTCAAACATATCCAGAATATAAAAAATATCCCTACAAAGCATCAAGTATTATGAGAAAACTTACTTGTTTTCTTTAGGATTTTCTAAATGCCATTCCAAATGACGCCTAGACTCTTCTTCGCAAGGATTTTCATTTATAATACATATCCACTTTACGAGTTCTTGTTTTAAACATTTAATATGATCGTTGATGTTACTTTCGTCAAACAGATTCCAGTAATTAATTTTAAATTTCTGCATAAAATCAAACTTTAGCACTACCTAAAATTTAATAACTATCATTAAATTTAGTTTATTCATTATTTACAAGAACAGATATAATGTACGCGCAAATAAACATTTCTATTAGATAATTTTTTTTTATATTTCTTTAATATTTATGTGACTTCGTAGCTTCACACAATACCATAATAACCAAATTTACCAATTTCTTATTTGTGTGTCAATAATTGTGTATATATTTTATGATTTAAATAAGTATGGATTTTATATTATCTAATGGATTATTAACACATATATATCGATATACAAAGATATTCCATAAAATATTCCATAAGATTGTACACGCTCGTGAGTGGGTAAAACGCAATAAACTGAACAGACAGGTCCTTTACCATTCTGCAATTTTCGTAATAATTTATTGAAATATTAATTAAAAATGTAAATAAGCGCGCGTTTCGCGAGATTAGATCGTAGGATATGCGCGGTAGGTGTGTCAGCGGCTAGTGTCACATAGCAATGAAAAAATAAGAGTCGAGGCACGCGCGATCAAGCTTTACGAGACACTTTGTATATTTTAATTTATGCATATTGATGTATCGATGATTTTGATGTATGATTAGTTATTTTCTTAATTTAAATCTGTGGCATATTAATATAGATTTTAAGTGTTTTAAACTTTAAATCAATTAATTTTTTTCTATAAAACAAGCATTTACAAGTGGGTTATTATGTGGGTTATTAAATTATTAAGTGTTATATAATATAACAAAATGATCTTAAAATTATAAGTCAATTTCTCTGCAAAATGTTTGTACATTTTTAACACCGTATACATTTTTAACACCGTATACATTCTAATACTACGGAAGAAAATTAATATAAGAAAGATAATTGTTATCCTGTGTTTTATAATTTCCTAAAACACTCATTATTAATTACGTAATTGATCATCAATTAGCATATAAATTCTAAAGTATTATTATTATAGAAAAATAACTTTATGAAAAATTCAAAATTTATAAAATGTGATTATAGTAAATTTAAAGAAAAAAACATATGTAAACGCCTTTTGAATTTAAATTTCTGATTTTTGGTACAAAAGAAAAATAAATAATTAATTTTTTTTGCAGCTTACTACATATATCCGTTTTTAAAAAATTCATTATTATGATATGAAATCATTATATTATGTAGAAATAATTGATGTAATGGATGATATTTTATAAAAAAACTGTTATTATATGTATATTTATACCTTGAATTCAGAATAAAAATCCAAGAATGGGAAGATATTCGACAAAAATTCAAATGCTTTGAACATAGGATACCATGCTATATAATCTCTTTCCTGTGCCAAATAAGAAGCGAGTTCCCAAAATACGGAGAATTCAAGTTTCTTCTCTATCGCAAAATGAAACGCATCATTGATGATTTGCGCGCGATTGAGAACATGTATATTTCTATATTCTTCAGAATTTAAGTATTGTGCAATTTTTCGCCAATTCGCAATATCATAATTGACACGATAATATCCTGTTATAAAATAAATTACTTTTGTTGATTATTAAATACTTTGAAATAATATATATTAATTAAACATATTTCGAGATGTTAAAGATATTACGATAAATATATTATTGTAATTAGAGATGTTCGCATCTTCCGTTTTTATTATTTAACATAAAGGCTGCATCAGCAATTCTACATATTACAGCAAGAAATATAAATTTTAAATATATAAAATTTTAATATACATGTAATATCTTTTGTTATATCTTATATTATATATATATGAGTTTTAATACATTTCATGATTATTTTTTATTAAAACTTATGTCATATATGATATCTAATTTGATATATATATGTATGTATATATATATATATATATATATATATATATATACAGGGTGATTCATATAAAGTGATCGATGTGAATATTAGTTAAAGTTGAAGAGCTATGAAAAAATTTTTCTACCAAAAGATGTTTGACACAGAGGGGGACATCGTGTGGTACAAACGATATTTCTATAGATGAAGGCATTAAGGAGATTTCAAGATCAACTTAATTTTTTTAAATGGAATCCCCTATTTTTTATTACATATTCTTGTAGCTCATCTCGAGAGCTGTTAATTGCAAATTATATATTTTTTCTTCGAAACAACTATATGTTTTCTTTACATTAATTGATTCCTCTTATTATTTTGTACGTAAAAGTATTACGGTAAGATAATCGAAAAATGAATATTTTACAAGATATTTTACGGTTTATGTAAAATAAAGAAATGATTTCAAGCCTCATAACTCGAAAAGTTCTCAATGAAAACTAACTTAATTATAGTGTTTTAGAAAGCTCTCGAGATGAGCTACAAGAATATGTAATAAAAAATAGGGGGTTCCATTTAAAAAAATTAAGTTGACCTTGAAATCTTTTTAATGCCTTCATCTATAAAAATATCGTTTATACCATACGATGTCCCCCTCTGTGTCAAACATCTTTTGGAAATTTTTTATTTAGCAATATTTTTTCATAGCTCTTCAACTTTAGCTAATATTCACATCGGTCACTTTATATGAATGTATATATATATATAATATATATGTATAAATTTATATATATATATATATATATATATATATATATATATATATATATATATATAGAGTAAATTCTGAGAATTCGGATATGCAAGGAATTCTGTACTAATATAAAGTGGTTTTGACTATAAACGTGACATATGTACTGAAATATATATACTTGAAAGTATATACAATATAAATAAATAATAAAGATATAAATTTTTTATTGAATATTTACCAGCTTGTTGTAAGTTGAAAATAATCCATTCATTTTTTTCAAGAGAGATTTGTATCTTTGAATGCCATGATGTTAACCAAATATTCTTCCAAGTTATAATAAAATTGGGATTCGACCCCGTAGTGTAAGTAAAAGGTATATAATATTGTTTCTCATCTAATTTGTTGCAAAATTGCACCCCTACGGTTACAACACCAGTAATATAATTCCGCATTACCTCCAACACGGAAGGACACCTCTGCATAATCCACGAATCTATCCTGTTTTTTATATTAAAATCATACTTTGGATCCAATTCAATCAGCTTAGATCTTATAGCGTCCCATAAATGATCGGAAGTTGTTGCTTCAGGCTCACTGAATCTATAGGATTTAACATTATGATAATTTTAACATTATATTAAAATTGATAAATAAATAATAAAAAATAAAGTCATAATTTACACATAATTTATTTTCATATTTTAATTTATAATGTAACTCCTATAGAGATAAAAATTTATGTACTTTAATATAATTATATATATGTATATTTTACTTTAAATTTACTTTAAATATACCTAAATGTACCTAAATACACCTAAATGTATATTTTACTTTATCTTATTTTAACAGGCATTTTGTACACGGATGGAAAAAGAAAAAGTATGCAATCTGGCGAGTCATGCTTCCAATTATCAATTTTAAATATAAAAAAGAATTCACATATAATATCGGTAATTAATTTTTTACTCGATCTGTTAGATCTGCTGCAATTCTACACAGCAAATTTTAATATATTTAATGAACTTTTGGAAGCAACAGGCTTGCTAGATCTCCGCGCGATGCAGTTCCGTGTCACCAGCGCGTCGAGGAGGAGATAAACTTTTCTCCTTTTTTACAATGCAATAGTTTGTTTTTATATTATTAATCGTGCTAAAGAAGAATCAAAGACAACTGCGCTGTGGCTCTTATGCCAATTTTGATTTAATATTTGTTTATTTATTTAAGCCAAATTCCTAATTATTAATTTATATATTTTTATATATTAATATTTATAAGTATAAATTAATATATCTATTAATATATCTATTAATAATTGTATCAACATTTATTGTGACTGAATGAATAATAATTTTAATTTCTATATTACTAAGATTTTAGAGTTGATATTCTATGTTTGTAAAATTATATTTGTGAAATATTATTCAATTTGAATTGTTTGTAATTTAGAAAATATGAATCTCTATCATATATTTATTAAGAAAAACTCAAATTGAAATTTAATCTTCATAAAAATTCATAATTATAAAATAGTATAAATTTGAGATTTAATCTTCATAAAAATTCATAATTATAAAATAGTATAAATTTGAGATTTCAAATATCTATGTCTTGTAAACATTACAATAGGATAAATATCTTATTAAATTTATTATAAATTTCGATTTCCTTTTCCTCTATGATATAGGTATATATTATTACATTACAATACATTATACTTACTGATTGTTCAAATATCTGTTTAATCCCATTAAAAATATATCAAATGGTAATATTTGTTCTAACATGCGCCATATAATGGATCCTATAATGTTTGGAAGAAAAAAAATTTGATATATTTAAAATGCCTTTACTACAATGCACAATAAAAGTTTATGAATATATCTGTAGTTAATAAAACTAAATATATCACACAAAAAATTTGTGTAATTGAATCAAAGTAAGCAGCTATAAAAGATTGTTAAATATATTTCAACGAAAAAATTTATAATAATAGATAAATAGTGAATGATTAAATATTTGTAAAAATAATAAATTAGACAATTATAAGGAATCGGTTAGTTTTATATTTTATTATGATTTTTTGAAGTCTTAGCTAAACATGTATATAGTTATAGTTTAAAAAAAAATTAGACATTATAAAATTATCCAAAAATTATACATATGAAAATTTAATTTTAAAGTTAGATATTTTTATGTTATTGCAAATATTATAATAAAATATATTAAAAATAATAATAATAATAATAAAATTAAATTTTACAAATGAAGAGCTTCGCACGGTTCTTTCTATAGAAATTGAATTTCGATGAAATTTGAATTTTGATTGAATTTGCTGATTTTTGGAAACAAATAGTTTACGTGAAAATATAATAAAAGTTAAAAAAAAATGTCAAAACAAATGTGATAAGATAAATGAAGTGGTTTCGTCGCTACAAGTATTCAAATAATTCGAAATAAGACGTTATTTCAATATTATTAAGGAAGAGTAAATAATATATTAAATAAAGTAAATAATATATTAGAATGATACACACTTGATTATTCTTATTAATACATTTTACTAATATCTTTACGTGGAAAAAATGTGTGTGTCGCCGCATCGTCGTTGTCGTCGCCATAACATGTTATGTGATATTTGATAAAATATAATTAGTTAAAAGTATAATAATATGGGTTTTCCCTAAGTCTCCTCCTTCGGATGTGGGATGGGTACAACTACCCTAGTTCCTTTAAAAGACTAGCCTCTTAAGATAATTGAACACGTTTCATGAACCTGTTTCATGGTTTTTCGTAATTTTTGAACCGTTTTCGAAATATAGTGGATGGGATACTTTACAGATACCACATATATACGAGCATGTATATTTTTCCACATAAATATAATATCTATATATTAATAAAAGTGATCAACTGTGTGCATGATTTCTACTCAATAATACATTATTTATTTTCCCACAATAGTACTGAAATAACGCCTTATTTCGATTTAAACTCTTGTAGTAACGAAACGGCTCCATCAAGCGGTATCGCGCTTATTGTGACTTTTGATTTGTTACATAAACTATTTATTTCCAGAGTTTCTGCAAATTTCACCAAACTTCAAAATTCGTTTTGCATAAGAATCGTACGGGGGCTTTTGTTTATAAATGACTTTTCTCACTTTTCATGAAATTAACATTCCGAAATTTATATTTATTTAATTGTTTAATTATGCAATATTATACGCATACCTTTGATATGAAAAAGAGAAGAGTAAAAATAATTTTCAGGATAACTATTATATTCTATAGTAGAATTTATAACAACGTAAGTATTTAGATAGAGTAATTCATGTTGAACTTGAACTACAAACAAATCCATCATCCGGGAATTTAGCAGAGCCTAAAATCAATATTATATAATCATAGATAATGATAATTAATCAAAAAGAAAAAGTTTTTGGTACACATCAAAACTAGCTTATTATGTGCTATTGTTAAGAATAAAATTTGTATGTGTATTTGTGTAAATTTTTCTGCGATAATTTTCATATATAAACATATATTTAGTTCTTATTAAATTTCTTTTTCGGATTTCTAGAAATTTAAAAGACTTGGATTCTTATCATTTCTTATATTTCAGAAATAAAACAGAATATTTGCACAAACATTTTAACAATTATCTACATTGCTAAACTGTTAATTATTTGACTGCGTATTCAAATAGCGTTAGTAATAAAATAACCTTGTCGATAATGTATGCTTGAAGGAACACATTAAGTCCTTCGTTTAACCATGTATGAGGCCATAAGTAAGTTGGTCTGAACAGATTGCTAATATATTTTTGTACCATCCCACGTGCAATTAAGCGCGCAATTATCGTTTTGTATGCGACAGGATCTAATTCTTCATTATAAGTGATATCTGCTTCTCTAAAAATAATTATACTAATATGTATGAAAAATTTTGGATATTAATATAATTCTTATGTAAATAGATTATAATATGATAGGTAATTAAAATAGTTTTAAAAATATATCTATTTTTAATTATATATATTACCGATAAAAAATGAAACCCAAAGTATGTTTAATTTCATCTTGTAAATTCGGAATTGCGACATGATCTATTTTGCTCTCAAATGAAACAGAAGTCCACTCAAGGACTCTCAACCCAAAAATATTCCATTTACGCATGTATACACTAGCGTAAAAAATAACAGTTTTCACAAATTCTAGATGCGGTTTCGATTGTGGTCTAAACCATATAGATGGACTAATGGTTTTATCAACCGAGAGGATGGTCTGATGAAAACCGGATACCAGAAATGCTACACTATCTATGGAGATCAAAGGAGTCTCGTGAAAATATGTCCAAATCATATTATCGTTCGTCAATTTAGTTTCTCGTATCGGCATATTTGACAAAGCTTTGTATTTTCGATGATGCATTATGGAAATATTAAAAGTAATTCTTAATTCTGAATTGTCCCAATATGGAAATATTTGCTGTTTTTTCGTTTGATACCTGTTTCTTCGCTGGATACCTGTTGCGATTAACCACCTGCCGTATTTTAATGATATGCTTTAGATAATGACTAATATTGGATAATTATAAGCGTAAGAATGCACAAATATACAATTTAATTTGATATTTCAATATGTTCTTCTGCTTACTCTTTTTGTCCATCTTTATTTATGTACGGAGTTCCGAAGGACTCTCTTGCAATATGAATTGGGAGTATAAAGTCTATATGCAGATCGTACATTCCAGATAACAAGACATCACCGAAATCGAGCAAGACAATATTATTTTCAACAGGATTTATTAATATTTTTCCATAAATCGTACTATTATTTTTCTTTAATGTTGTTACTGTTATATTAATTGAATTCGGTGCATAAAAACTTATGTATTGTTTTGCATAAGAAATATTTAAAGTGATTATGCATACGCTAGAGAGATAATCGTTGAGTAACATTAACTTTATGTTATAATGTATCGGAAATATATAATCTGATATATTGCTTGATTTGTTGTTTAATACACTGCGCACGATCTTCGATTCTTCATCGATTTCTACTCCTTTGATTTTTGATTCTTCAATATCCATAGGACTCGCTATTGCCATTACAGCAAGGTATATTATACTACTACTTAATAATAGTTTTAAGAATATCATGTTGATTTTTACTCGGATATCTATAAAAAACGTTTCTTCATTAAAAACTAGGTGTTTATAAAGGGTATGCAATTCAATCGACTTTTGTGTGAAAAAACGTTCAAGAGTTTACTAACGCTTTATAAGAAAATACGATGAATGTAAAGAAAGAATAAAATAATACAGTTTAATAAATAAAGGAATGATTAGAAAAGATAAATACAAAAATTATTGAAACAACATATGAAATATTTTTCTTGGATCTGAATATTAGGAGACATGAAGGACGTACTTAGAAAATTCCAATAGAACAAGCACAATAAACATAACTCTTATTTATCTCAATTTAGCTTAAGATTTGAAAAATGAAGGAATATTCTCAACAACGGGATTTTATTCGTGATATAGATTGTATGTTTACTTAACATGTTATTTACAAGATCAATCTGTTCCTTAAGTAAGAAATGTATTAAAAACATATAAACAACAAACGTATAACGGAAGTCAAATATTATCAAATATTTGAAATTTTGATGATATAGCGAATTGGATCAAACATTCGGACAAAATTCTAAGTAGAATTATGTTAGTATTTTTTATAACACAACTTTTTGAATAAAATGTTAATTTTTCATTATTTCTTGTTCATTTCTTCATTACATATCCAAATTATCATATCCTACTGGTTCTAGACATTCATTATAAAAAATATTTTAAAAACAAAACACAGGTAATATTATACGTTTTTAAGATAATTTTATAGCTGTAATATATAAAATTAATTGTACAATAATTTTATAATGTCAAAAAGAAATTTAGCTTACAGATTTTATATTTTCTATATGTTAAAATGGTCGAAACATGCTGTCACAATACACGCATAAATTTTTCAATTCCATTAACACTAATGTATGTAAAAAATAAAAACAATATTTACAATAAAAGGAGTTAGTCGATTTGAAAAGTAAAGGAAATGTCTTTTATAAAATAGAAGCGTTACCTGTTACTCCACACAATTTTGTATGCACATTTAAAGAAAGAAAGTTAAATATTTTATTATATATTTAATGCCTTATCTTACTAGTTGAATCAGCTAGGTTTAATATCAGATTTAACACCAAAAGCATTCAATCGCGAACGTATCGCTTCAAGAGACTATCATAAACTGATGGATCTGTTGGCATACCTAACAGTATATAGAAGGTTGTACGTAGTGTAATATAAATATCATCTTGATTATACGTAGCACAGGATATCTTATGTATCAACAGAAGTCAATAGGTATATACTCTTTTAGTTTTTGTATTCTGTTTTCGTATATAAAGTTTTATTTAAAAGATTTTTAAAGACAATTTTTCCAGAAAACCATTCGCGAAAGAAAATTAATTGAAGAATCATGATCTATACACACACACACACACACACACACACACACACACACACACATATATATATATATATAAGATAAAAATATTTTACATTTTATATTATATCTTTATCATAAAGAATTATCTCTTTTCAAGAATTTAATATATATAAAGTAAATAAAGAAGAGATATTTATATCTTGTACCACTTATAAGATATTTATTTTTACATATCTTTTTTGTGGTATTAATTTTTACGCAAGTTAATATATTGGTTGCAATCATTTAATCGCTATGATTGAAAATTCTTCCACATAGAGTTAATTCTAAATTAATCGGCCATAGAGAGATTGGGGATGTCGTCATAATATATAATACCTAATTGATTAATTGAATTTAATTTGGTTGTGTGATTATATTAAAAATTTTAATGAAAGCCAACATACGTTTGGTCACATATATTATTATTTCTGGTTTTAATAATCATTATCTGCTTTCAAATATTTTCCTGAATATAGCTATTGCTATTTGAGTCAAAATCGTTAATGAAACTTTAATTAAATATTACGTAAGTACATATATTTACAGATATACAGAATGCCTCCGTCAAAAATTTTAATATATATTAGTGTACTTTAGGGATAAAATGGAGTAATAAATTTTAATATCGAAATATTGAAACTACAGCAATTTTTAAATTGCAAGCGACTAGTTTGTCAATATCTTTGATATCATGTAACTGGGAATTAATAAATCATGAATTCGCGCATTCAAATATTTCGTAATAGTTCATAATGTTTCAGTTATATATATATATATATATATATATATATATATATATTTGTGTGTGTGTGTGTGTGTGTATAT
>JALHBL010001508.1:0-69190 GCA_023638675.1 Camponotus pennsylvanicus
GGTCGTTTAGGTTTCTTTTTCTTATATTGGACAATTATCCATATTATTAATATTATAATAATTATGGTGGTTACTCCACTGGAAGCCATTGGATAAATGAATTCCTTTTGTTTAAAGAAATTATCTTCGTTATTATTTAAATCTTTATTCATTTTTTCTAATTTATTATTTAATTCTTTCAATTCTAAAGGATTATTTATTATGTCTTTGAATGTTCGTTCGTCATTTAAATCGTTAATGTTTTGGGAAATTGTAATATTGAATTCTGGTAAAAATGTTTCTATATTCGTTCTGTATGTAATCGTTTCCGTTTGTATCGTCATGTCTGCAGTTGTCAATTTACAGTTGTCGTCTAAAGTAATTCGACCTGATTTTGTGAGTATCTTTTTATACTCAGGATAATTATCACAATTTATTATAATTTGCTGCTCGGATGCAGTCGAATATAGCCAAGAGTGTGGCTGTTGTAACGTAATCCATATGGTGCGGTTCGTTATCGTGTAGTCTGTGTTACAATGTTCGCGATAATCTTGCGCTCGTATATATATTCTAATTTCGCACGGTGTATTTTTGCTTACATGGTATATAGGTTGGCTTTTTTCGCATAGGTATTGATTATTACTATTTATACAATTATTTAGGTATTGTTTTGTCAAAAATACATATATGCGCATATCTTTATTTATTGCGATTAATTTATTTTCTATTTTCGTATACGCAAATTTATTTACATAATTATGTGTTGGCAGTGATATTACATTTACAATATCATACATCGGTTGTGCGATTATTGGAAATTTTAATATGGTGTATACAGTTGTTTTGTCGCAGTACGCGCTTACTTTTATATAATTTTCTATCGTTAACCATTCGTCGTATTTTATTTCGAATGGAAAATACGAACCTCGCGGTAATTGTAAGACGGCTTCTTTTAAATGAGTAATTATTTCATTTATTGGTGTTAGTAGCGGATGCATTATGCCTTTACGTACATATGTAAGATATTCTAAAATATCTTTCGCGTCTCTGATTAGATCTGTTAGCATCGCGGTAATTACAGTGAAATGTTCGACTATTTCTTCTCGCGTCGTATATTCTCTAATATAATGGTTTATTAGTTTACCATTGTGATCTAATATATTCTCTAATTTATTTAAATGAATTATGGTCGTGTTTAGGACTTTTATTTGATTTTTCGCGACGTGTTTTAGTGTTTGCTGATTATTTTGTAATAATTGAATTTGTTCGTTTATTAATTTTCTATCGTTCGCGTCCATGAGTCCAAATAATGTTTTAGTAATTGATCCTACTCCATCTATCAGACCTCTGCGTTTGTCTGATGATGCTTTATACAGACTATTTATTAATTTTATCATTTTATCTAGTGTATTGGCATCATTGTTAATAATGTTTTTTAAATTTTCGCACGTTTTTTTAATGTGATCTCCGGATTTTATGGTTCTACATATTTCGTTTGTTTGTTGTACATATTTATTTAATTGCCAGGTTTTATCATTTAATCCGGTTATATCCAATTTAATCACTAGTTTCCAGGTCTTCTTGATTTGATGTAGATTTCCGATTTTCTCGTAGTAGATTCCTGGGTTGTGCTTGAATTCTTCAATTTCGAACGGAAGACGGGTTTCGTCTTGCTCGGTGGGAACGGGGTTGATCCCTAGTGTTAGTATTCTGTAATTATATATATTAAGTGTTATATTATGCACTTTTGCGAGTGTCATATTTTTTCCGTTTCCTGCTACGTTTATCATTGTGAGAATGGTTTTAGTTTTCTTTGGCTAGCTTTGCTATACTTTATATTCCTTTACGAGCTTCAGTCGCTCACTGTCTTTTGACTAGTTCGTTTAGTTCGCTATTTTTTTATCACAATGTCCGATACTAGTTATTCTAGTTCGTCTGAAGAGTTATCCGGCGTTAGTGGACGTGTAGAGTGTGGCTCGTGCCAAAATGTGCCAGGTGCAGGGGACCTGTTGTGTGGCCCGCCTTTGCCGCGTGACCGCTTTCAACGGGCGTGTTTACGTGTCTACGCGGGTGGCCCGTTATCCTTGCGGGTCACTATAGACTTCAATACTGGTGAGCGAAGTGTCCAGGAAGTGGTGCCCTATCCCAGGGATGTCCTGCACTGGGTGTGGGATTTTTTGGACATTTTTCGGGCGCAGGAAGCCGAGGACTTCGCGGCTTTGCGGGGGCATCGGCGTATTGAACGGCTGATAAGGCTCGGCCAGGGTGGCCGGGGTGGGCCGCTACCGTTGGGGCCTCTTCCCCGTCTACGAGAGAGGATGCCCCCCATTGGGCGTGGTCATGGTCGCTCACCTGGGTGAGTACTTTTTATATTTTAATATTCTATAAATAACTTTAGTTTGTTTACGTGTATGCGTATCGCTTTTCTTCCCCTTTTTATGGTATAATTCACATCGGAGTTTTTCTCTAGAATTGTATATGGTCCTGTCCATAGTGATTCTAGTTTCTTTGATCTTCCTCTTCGTAACGTTTCATCGTATACTAATACTTTGTCTCCTACTTTGAATTGTGTTTCCTTTGTGCTTTTGTCGTATTGTTTTTTAGCCTTATGTTTCTCTTCTTTTAAGTGTTCTTTCGCGAGTTGATTTGTCGCTCTTAATCTTTCTTTTAATTCTTGCGCGTAGTCGTCATAATTGTACGTCGGTTTAGGCGGTTTTGTTAGCGCTGTCGGAATTTCGGCTTGGTGTCCGTACACCAATTCAAAGGGTGTATATCCTGTAGCGGTATGCGGCGTTGTGTTATAAGTAAACATCGCGAACGGTATCCACTCGTCCCAATCTGTTTGATCTTCATTTATGTAATGTCGTAAATACTCGGCTAATGTGCGATGCGATCGTTCTAACGCGCCGTTGCTCTCCGGATGATACGCGGTTGTTTGAATTTTGTTGATTTTTAATAGTTTGCAAGTATTTTTAAATATTTCGCTCAAAAAATTAGTTCCTTGATCTGTTAAAATTTTTTCCGGTATTCCGTGTTCAAGGATTATTTTTGTAACGAATTCCTTGCTGATTGTATTCGCTTCTTGATTCGGAATCGGTATTGCTTTACTAAATTTAGTTAAGTTATCTTGGAACGTGAGTAAATATTTATTTCCATTATTGGTAATTGTTAACGGTCCGACAATGTCTAACGCGCATTTTTCAAATGGTTTATTAGGCGTATCTGTAATAATTAACGGTACTTTATTTTTTCGCGATAATTTATTTTTTTGACAAGATTCGCATCTTGCGATATATCGTTCGACGTCTTTTCTCAAGCCTTTCCAATTGTGCTGAAGTCGGATTCTTTTTATCGTCCGTTCTATTCCTTGATGCCCTCCTATAGGTGCATCATGATATTCGGAGAGTATTTGCTCTTTTTCCTCTTCTGTATATGTTTTTGCCTGTTTGTTGCTTGCTTCGTCTTCTTGTTCTTCTTCTTCGTCTTCTTCTTCTTCTTCTATCATTAAGACGGCATGATTATTATTTTCATTCGAGGGTCCCGGTACCGCGTTGCGACTTAATGCGTCGGCGTTCGCGTTTGCTCGTCCGGCCTTATGTATAATCTCATAGTCGTATTCTTCTAATTTTAATCTCCATCGGATTAATCTTGAACCGGGGTCGTTTACATTGAACAACCATATTAGTGGTTTGTGATCGGTCACAATTTTAAATTTTGTTCCGTATACGTATGGTCTAAAATGTTTTACGGCCCATACAATCGCCAGTAATTCTTTTTCGGTGGTATTATAATTTTGCTCCGCCTTTGTTAATATTCTGCTGGCGTAAGCAATCGGTCGGTCGTTGCCTACCTTTCCTTGTGATAAGACTGCTCCGATCGCATAGTCGGAGGCATCAGTGGTCACAATAAATTCTTCTGTGAAGTCGGGATATTTTAGCACTGGTGCAGTCATTAATTTTTCTTTTAGTAGTTCAAATGCTGCTTGCTGCTCCGTTGTCCATTCAAACTTTTCCGATTTTTTCGTTAATTTTGTTAATGGTTTAGCTATTTTCGAAAAATTTTCAATATATTTTCTATAATATCCTGCAAGTCCTATGAAGGATTGGATATCCTTTACCTTTTTCGGCGTTGGAAATTCTTTTATTGCCGTTAGTTTTGACGGGTCTGGCGATATTCCGTTTTCCGAAATAATATGCCCTAAATAAATTACTTCTTTGCGTAAAAATTCGCATTTATCCGGCTGCAATTTTAAATTAGTTTTTCGGAGTCTTTGTAGTACTTCCTTTAAACGTTTATTATGATCTTCTAAGCTCGATCCGTATATCACGATGTCGTCGAGATAGACTAGGCATCTAAGTCCTTGTATTCCTGTTAAGACCGAATTCATCAGTCGTTGGAATGTTGCTGGCGCATTTTTTAATCCGAACGGCATTCGATTGAATTCGTAATGTCCGTAGGGAGTTGAAAAAGCTGTTTTATTTTTATCCCTCTCAGCCATTGGGATTTGGTGATACCCTGATGCTAAATCTAGCGTGGTGAAATATTTCGCATTTCCCAGCTGATCTAAGATATCGGTTATATTAGGCAATGGAAATGAATCGCCTATCGTTAGTTCATTTAGCTTCCGAAAATCTATAACTACTCGGAGCTTCGGTTTTCCAGATGCGTCTGCTTTTTTCGGCACTACTAATAACGGTGCGTTCCATTGACTTATGCTAGTTCGAATAATTTCGTCCTTTAGCATTTCTTGAATTTGTTTATTTACCTCTGTCTTATGCTTCTCGGGTAAACGATACGGTTTCACGTTCACCAGCGCGGTGTCGGCACGCGTGTTTATCTCATGCTCTACCGTCGCGGTGCAAGTCAGTGGTTCTCCTTCCAAGTGGAATGTATCGCTGAATTCTTCGCAGATTTTTAAGAGTGTCTGCTCCTCTTCCTTATTTAAGTGTTGAATTCGCAATAATTGTCAAATGCGCTGGACTCGCGGAGTGTTGATTTTATTCTTCGTCCTTGATTTTATTGTATTTATTTCGGCAGTGCTAATTTTGTCTTCCACGTCTTCTAATGTGACAATGGGAGTCGCTAACTCGATGGTTTCATCGGTCGTATTTATTACGCTTACAGGACATAAAAAATTTTTTGGCTTTACTAGACAGCTTCCAATATATACTCCCGGTGTGGTTTCTTCTGTTCGGACTATCCCTATCCGATTTTGATTAGTCGCAGCTTTTATTATTGTTTCGCTACGCGGATTTAGAATTATTTTCTTGCAAGGATGGAGTTTTAATGTGCTGTCTTTTATTTTTATTTCGTTAGTTTCGTAATCACATTTAGCTGTTTGTTTTTTAAGGAAGTCTAGTCCTAGAACTCCCTCGTGTTCTATAGCGGTGTCGTCTTTTATTACGTAAAATGCATGTTTAATTTTATGTTTGTTTATTTTTATCGTGGCGTACATTTTGCCTAATGTATATGTTTTGTGTCCGCTTAGTCCTATCAATGCTATCTTCTTTTCATATATTAATGTTTCGTCCTTTAAATGTTTTAATTTTATTAAGGAAATTGTGGATCCGGAATCGTACAACATGTTTATTTTTTCTCCTTTTACTTCGCGAATGGGAAGTGTAACTTGTAACAATTCGTCCTTCGATGGAGCATGCATATTTTTAACATGCGATACGCGATACTCTAGGGCAGGTCGCGGTTGCTTCTTCGTTTCTTCCTGCTCCTCTTCGCTATTGCTTGCAGAGTCGGCGCTCTTTTTCCGCTGTCGATGCGAAGTCTTTTGTTCTCGCGTATTGTCTTTATAATTACTTTTATTAGTGTGTTTATTAATTTTAACATTATTTTTTGGTCGTCCATTTAAATTCCAGCACTCGTCGCGGCTGTGTCCGGATTTTTTACAATATTTGCAAAATTTATTTATAGTATTTATTCGCGTAGATTTTTCCGGTTTTGGTAATATATATTTATTACTGCTACGGCAATCGCGTCCGTAGTGTCCAGATTTTCCGCATTTATAACATTGAATATTTGCGTCTCGAGTTGGTCGCGTGTGTTTAGCGTCGAATTTATTTTTATTAGAGAAGCCAGGAGCTCGCGTGACAGACGGTCCGATAAGCTTCTCTTCCGCGCTCGCGCCGTTTATCGCTTCTTGGAGCGAAGTATATCGTTGTGATCGCACGAGAATTTTTAATTCGTCGCGTAATCCGATTTGGAAATTTATCAGAGCTTGTTTCTTGATGGTTTCTTGTATGGCTTGTTTGAATGAAGGAGGTCGTTCTTCTCCTTCCACCATAGACTCGTATAGCTTCATGGCGAGTACATCGACACGTTGCCCGAATGCATGTGCGGTTTCGCTTGATTTTTGTTTTAGCGAATTAAATTCTATTTGTAGATGCGTTGTGCTTTGTTTTGCTTGATAGCACGTTTCAAGTTGTTGTTTTAAATCTTCGAACGTTTGTATATTTCGCGTCTCGAAGTCTTGCATGGCTTTTCCTTTTAATTTAGTATATAGAATGGCTTGCATCAGCGATTCTTCGTCCGCGGGATTAATATTTTGTACCGCGTATGTACATGCGTTCAAAAATTCTTGTAGTTTTTGTCGCGATGATCCGTCAAATTCGGGAATCATTGATCGCGCTTCTTTTAATGGTAGATAGTGCGGGGCTGCGCTACGTCTGTTTCTAATATCGCGTTCGGTACGTCCGTACGTCACGTCGTGTGGGACATCGTTTATATTTGCTCGTAGCTCGTTAAAGTTTCCTTGGTTTATATGTACGTTTCGCGTTTGATCGCGTAATTCTCGCATTTCCTCTCGCATTTCGTGAATGCTAGGTACGTTTCGCACTTGTTCGCGTAAATCTCGCATTTCCTCCTGCATTTCGCGAAAACTATGTACGAGTTCGGCTAATAATATATTGCTAGTGCTTTCGACCGGGTGACCGGCGTCTTCATAATTCGCGGCTGCATTTTGTCCGGCCTGTTGCGCTCGTAAGCGTTCGATTTCTCTATCGACGGCTTCGTTATCCATATTTCTCGCGGGATTTGGCTCAAAGAGACTAATGTCAACGGATATTGGCGAGTAATTTCTCCTGACAGTAACTCGACTAACGCTTGGTCGGTCCTGTTCTAAATTTTCGTTATCGTTTTGTTCGCGCGCTTCGGAAGATTCGGAACTCGAATATTGGTTCTCTAAGTTTCTTCGCACGCTATCTCGTATATCGCGAGTAGCTTCTTCCGCGACTTGGAACGGTGTTACAAGACCTAATCTATTTGCCAATCGTGCTGGCACGCTCAAAAATCGCGGGCTATTAAATCGCACTCGGTTTAACAGTTCCGACATTTAAACTGAATTTCGACTTACATTAGTAGCACGGTGAATCGCATGGTCGCTTATCGGTTCGCTCGACTGCTGACGCTGCTAGAAGATACGGGTCGTTGTCCATCGGTGATGCGCTGTCCGTCGGCGATGCGTTGTCCGTCGGCGATGCGTTGCCTTGGCGAAGGTCGTGGATCGACGTTGGTCCTTGGGCGTTGGTGCTCCCTTTCAGCTACAGCTGCTTGACCGTGGTCACTTATCACTTGTCGGCTTTATGTGTTACGTGCTGTGGTCTGCTTGAGTCCGTCTGCTTTAATATAGCAGTTGCTCCGTCCACTTTATTAATTTTATATTTTCTTTTTGTTGCAGATATTAGAGGTCCAGGATTTTTCAATGGTTGTTATTCTCGGCTATCCCACCGCTGCCACCAAAATGTTGTGCCGAGTGCGGCACGAGATGTGGGATGTTGCCGGGGGAACCAATAAAGGCCTTGGAGCCAATATACACCTGCTTCTTTTCTTTATTTCTTTTTATTAAATCGTTTATTCTAGTTAGATTGTGTACAGTTTGGTTGTATTTTAAATATATCTTAGTTCGTAATGCTTCTCGGAAGTTTCGAGTTTCTTTCCGTCGCTTCTTCCTTCGTCCCGTTAGACTTTAAGTGTTAAAGTCGCGCTGAATAGTAACTAGCCCAGATTCGCACTCTTTATTGATTGAATTTTAATTAACAACTGTCCGCCGCGAATCCGCGGTGGACGGTTTTTAACACCTCATTTTTGGGGGTGTTTTGGAGGGGATCGCCTAGCGACATGACCATATATGGTCATGGACGATTTTCGTCGCGGTCAAGTCTAAGTGCAAACGAAGGAGGTTCAAAGTCGAATCCCTTCGTTGGCATTTTTACGTTTCCGGCGAACTCGCGCGTGGTTCGCTGATGTAGCGGTTTTACGCGGTTCGCTAACCTTCTATCGCGTCTAAAGCGTATGATGAAATAATTATAATCTTAATAATTAGTTATAGTCTTTCGGACTATAACAATGGTATTCACGGAACCTATTTGAATATTCTCGTAAATATCATTATAAAGGTATCCAAGTTAGCAGTTGCTGCAAAAGAATATCACGAATAGCAAGTGAGGCCAACCAAGTTATACCTTCTTTACAAGAGGATCTATCCAGCATATTTTCCACAGGTGCTACAGCAGGAGGAGAAGACAACACACCTATAGCTGCATACTATTGCACAATAGTGGAGGCTGTGTTGCGATTGTATACTGCTCCCGATAAACTTTTACTAGAACCCTGGGAGTACTTATGCTGTTTGTTATTAACAACACGGTGCCTGGGTGGATACCCCATAACCATTTACAGCCAATTTTGTACGAGAACAGTACAAGATCTATTAAGCACAAACTTGCACTTGGTGCGCACAGTACCGCATGACCCTGTATTATCAAGGCAAATGCGACGTGTTATCACTTTGCAAACAGATCAACATAAGGATTACCTATCTTTGATAAAAGATCCACAAAGTATACCTTTAAATATACCCTTACAGCCCGACAACTTTGTAAGACGAAGTGAAAAAGGGTCTTATGAACATAGTGATAAACAAAGATATACGATGTTTATTTACAGTAGAAACACAAACAGAGCAAGCCTCACTAGTAGCAGACTTGATAAAGATCAAACCCTGTAATCCTCGACTGCTAAGTAAACTGTATGCACTCTCCAATATAGGGTTACAAGAGAAATGGGCAGGGAAATTCGCCAACACAAGATCCATACAACAAACTGCTTTCAAGAAATGGAGCAGTGAAGTCGATGTGATACATGCTGTACGTGAACTCGAGAGTAAATATATGAAATATCTTTTAAACAAGAAGGATATGAACTCTTATGTGATGAGATAAAAGATATAGAGTGTATAACAACTTATACACAACATTTGCGAGAGAAATCATGTGGTGTTACCATGGAGGGTATAACAATGCCACCCCAACAGGAGCAAATCAAGGTGGTTCCTTGGGAAACAATACCGTCACACGTTATTATCCGAGCTATATTAATAAAAGAACAAAGCAATACCCCCTTAAGCAAAACTACAACCAGAGGCAAATATACACCGTACTTCGGTTCCATAACGCGTGTTAGAGCAAGGCGTGCAACCTTACAGGTTATAGAAGTAGGTAATTTGGTATCCAGTCTAAAACAGTTAATGGAACTTCATAGTTGGGTAAAAGGCAATCAAAATATGACACAATTTATAGAAACCTTGACCTCCGAAAAAAACAGACATAACTATAGACAACCTACAAAAATACACCAGGAAAGTCTACTCCGGTACAATATCACATAGATTACCCTGCCCAGCATTACGTAGAGGTGGCATGGCTAATCAAAACCTTAATCATTCAAGTTTTTATAAGATAACATCAGATACAGCATTACAGTATGCAAAAGGAGGCATAAACTACACGATATGTTTTCAAAGTGTTTTTCTGTACGCTTTATCATATTTGGCACACTGCACGGAGATGAATCTTATCATGCCTTCATCAATAGGAATAGTATTTGAATGCTCAGCTTGCACATGGGTGTTACCAGAAGAGACATTTACTTTAGACACATATCAATATAAAGGTGTCATATTACCTAATAGGTTAACAGAACTACACCATAAGGATACCTACGATCGTTATTCCACCAACAAAAATCTAGACCCAGAAGTGTCCTATGCAGTCCATATGGCTAGGAAGTTCGCCTTTTGGATAGTAGGGAGAAGAACATCTAATAAGATCTCAGTATTGGAAAACAGGGCGTTGGAAGAACAGGTGACTGTGTCCTTCGTCAACTTAAGTGAGTTTAGTCGTTTGCAAGTTCCTTTATTCTTAAACTCATTTGTTTTTTATTGTGCTGTATTAGATCCTATGTTCCTCTCACACACTTACACATATTATAATGAGGTATTAGAATCGAGCACGAAAAACGCATATGATGTGTTATTAGAGAATTTAGTGAGGTGTGGACATACGCGTGCTCTCACCACAGTACTAAAGGGGCCCGTGAACACTTTAGGTACATCACAAAACTACAGTTCTATTACATAATATTCTAACTACCCTCTGTGATAATATGCGGGATGTTTACCAAGTGGCATACCTAATAACACCGGAAGACACCTTGGTGCACACTATCAGAGCTATGATATCATGGTTATGTGTACATGAGATACCTTGTGAACTACATGCAGTGGACACGGAGGGATGTAGTAAATAACAAAATAAGGAATCACTACCAGCAATACCCACAAATAAGACCCCTGTGTGTTTTAACAGAAGAAGAAGCTGTAGCAAGTGTGCGGGCCTTACCTGTTGTGCCCCCACCGCAACAAAGAGGCCACTTATTCTCACCACAATACCCACCTGTACAAATTGCCAGGGAGACCTCTCCCTGTATATATAGAAGTGCGGCTTATTTTGTTGAATGTGATCCTTATGCATCTGCCTTGTTGGAAATTTGCCTTAATAAAATATTTATAGATCATATTAAAGGAAGAAGACATATAACGCTAAATGACAAAGATGGATTATATTACACACTAGTACAACATAGCTGGGCACTAAAACCCGGTTACCCCCATTATAGGGATCAACAAGACTGGACCACAGACCCGTCGTGTATAGCTGGAGATCAATGTGGAATACCCTGGAGCAAAGAAGAATACTTATGTAATGGACCCAGAAGACACCCTAACGCTCGGGTGGGTGACATAGTGATAGGTCCCTGTGACTATATACCAACACGCGTGGACTGTTTGTGGTTAACTTGCACAACGACTATATTGCCTTATTATCCCATAGAACTCTTCAGGTGTTACTCCCGCAAAGAGGTCAGTGAAATATGGGTGCTATATAATCCAACGCGTGACCTAGTTGTAGCTATCGATTATCCGTTGTCTATTTCCTGTTTGCTATTGGAAAATCGAGTACTTCTGTATCAAACATTACGCAATCAACTTATTGCTGAACTGCGCGAGCCAAGTTGTTTCTCACCCTATGCTGGTGTAGTTAGAATGCTAGGTTGTTTGCCGAAGACAGCAAATGAATTAATCATAGTATTGAGAACAAAAATTAGGCAACTAACCACATCTGTGCTTGCCCCCCACAAGCTGCGACCTGTCACTTACGAACATGCTTTGGAGCATTACAGGCAGAAGGCACAACGTACAGCAGTCTACAATAGAATAGCAACAAACCATGTTATAGCGCAATTATTAAAAATCACTGATTGGAATATAAAGGAAGTGAGGGGTATTTTTGGTTATCATATTCATAAACGCGGACCTTCTACTAGAGTGTGTTGGTCGCGGTGTGGTGTCCTTTCGCATCGTGTGGACGTTTCCTTGCTGCCTATTTGTACAAATCACCTTGAAGTATGGCTGCGCTATTTATGGTGTTGAAATCAAATACAACCTCCCTCTATAAGAATGACGGGACCCAGGCTTCAAGTCACGTAATAACACTGCTACAATCTTATTAAAAAAAATTATAATACTAGAAATATAATAAAAAGAACAAGAATATAAGATTTATATATAATTTCGCATTCCAAGTATTTACAGTAATTCTTGAATAATTAACCATCAACTGCAGCGTAAGATGGCAGAAAGACAATGGCTTTCCTGGAACCCCGACACGCATGGAGAAGAAATTCATAGATCTACCAGCGGAACAAGACCACAAGGTCATTCCGGAACACCAGATTACTTATTGGAACTCAGGTGCGTCAGGCAATCAGAAAACTACATCTTCCAACACCTCACAAACCATCAAAGAATTTGCACTCACTGCTACCTTTTAGTGCCAAAAAGCCACCGACGTAAGTACATAATGGTGTTACCACACATGCTAATTCATAGAGATTTTGCTGAACCCCTAAGAAATTGCACGCAATGCAATCAAACCATGATGAGAATCAGACCTGCAAACGAATGTGGAAACTGTATTGAAACATTTTGGAAGACCGACGAGGCTAACCTGAATCGAGGGTGGGGAATAGCAGTCTTTCCCTTGGGGAAGGAGAGAAGAGTAAGATCAAAGGACAAAGAAGGAGCCTTGTCTTTCTCTCATACGCACATCTGGTATCGACTCTGACAAAGACAAAATGTCCATATCTCTCACTTGCCCTTACTATCCTTTCTCCGCTCCAGTCTTTTCTTTCACGCGACTATATAACTGCGTTAAAATATCAATTATCAATTATATTTATTAAACTATCCTTATATTTTTCTTATGTTAAGTCGCCTTTATATAACATTTAATCACATTATATTTTAGTCAAAAAAAAAATAATAATAAAAATAAAATAAAAAAAATATATAAAGAAAAAATCCTGTGCAAGAAGGACGAAAGAATAAAAGGAAGGGGTTATGGAGGTCTCCTTTTCTTTCCTCCTTCTCTAAAATTATAACACACTTATACAATACTCTTACACATTACTTTAAGTATAATGCGTATAAATTTCTTTTTTCCGTTTCTCAGAAAGAAAAGAATCTAATAATTCTATTATTTGCAAATGTCGTGTACCCCCAACATTTGTCTAAGGCGGGGGGTGTTACGTCCGGTGGACTCCACGATTCTTTTCTTTCCTCGAAACGATTTCGTGGAAGAAAGAAATCAAGGATTGACTTGCATTCGAAATGCAAAGCGATTCTTCTTAGGAATAAAGATAGCGCTTAGAAGAACGCAACCTAACCCGCGGGTATCGCCATTAAACTTTAACAAATCTAATACTGAGAATGGCCAGTCGAGATAGCGTTAACGAAACTCTAAATAAATTCGTGAATTATGAGATGAAAAGTTGTTATGAGAAACTCTAACTGTCCCGTATCTGTTGGTACGGCTTTATGTTCGAAGCCTCTCTATCTAAAGAATTTTTAAAATACAGATCTGGTTCTCGGGAAGATTGTCAAAATCAAAATATACAGCAATATTCTTGAAATTGATAGTGCACGTGCGCTCGTTCGACAGGCCACCCTCAAGCGTTCTCCGAATCGCCAAACCATCAAGCGATAAGATAATCAGCTCACTCCCACTCTCTACTGGATGGAGCTAAGTCTCGAGCCAAAGGGCTTAACCAATTAAAATCTTAAGAGACCCCTCTCCTTTTAAAAAAATCAAGCTCCTTGACCTTAGGAAGGGAGTAATAAATTATTTTATTCGCCTAAAAAGATTCCCCACCATCCAGAAGGGAGGAGGAGTAAAACCCTTAAAACTCGCGAGCCGAAGACGCGGACACACAATTCACACTTCACAGTTCACAGTACACAGTTCATCATTAAAAATCTGAACCCCACTCTCCAGTGCAGTACAGAGTATTTTCTAAATTCCGAATTTCACGAATCATTTTCAATAAATAAGTGAAAGTGAGTGAGGTGAACTTTGGACCAACTGAGCATTCATCTTCAACTAGCAGCCTTCCACCTGTGCTTCCAGCTCCGGTCGGACTAAATTTTTTCCAACTCTTCAACGCTCGCTATAATTAGTAAGTCTAATTTAATTTTATTGTCTTCCCCCTCTCGTGTTAATTTTGTAACTGATTGCCATTGGGAATGATCCTAGACCGATAGGTAAATGAAAGAAATATTCGACATCCAGCTTTGAGAAATGTTTTTCAATAATTCAATAATCATTTTTATTTTTCATTGTCCCACTCCCCTTTCTAATCCACCCATCATTATTCCTCGTTCGCTGTGAATCTCCGCAAGGCGATTCGCGAACAATTCCTCGTTCGCTGGGAATCTCCGCAAGGCGATTCGCGAACAATTCCTCGTTCGCTGTGAATCTCCGCAAGGCGATTCGTGAACAATTCTTAATCTGAATTGAGTTTCTGAAACCTGATTCCCTTTTGAGGTTTCCTAAATTTCAAATCTTTTTTTTTGAAACCATTTTCGAGTCATGATAATTCATTTCATTTCCCTTCTATTTATTACTTAACTATCTCTTTATTTGTATGACCAATTTAAACTTAAGAGTAAAATCTTTCGGAACGAATTATCATTTTGCCTAAGTCTTATTCATCTTTTCCCAATGACAACAGTGATATATTTTATAATAGCTAGTCTAACATCAAATCTGTAAGATATTCAGCGTCAAAATTATTATTAGTGCCTCCCACCGGTAAACGGCGGGCAGCGTTGCGGTGGCGGAATCGACTGAACAGACGGATGAGAGAGAGACAGGCTCAATCGTCACCTAAACCTATTAATGGCGATATCTTAAATAATATTAATATTGACGCGCCCGTTAGCAGTAATAAACTCGACAATAACACACACACACACCTAACCCCTCTTCCTCACCCCTTATCCCGAATTACTCTCCAATCTCGTCCCCAGGGCATTCCTCGACCTTCCCCGGTACACCTGTTCCGGGCCCCGCGCCGTCGTCTGCTTCACCCCCCAGATCTCCTACCCCGACCCCACCAGAACTTTCTCCTTCCCCAGCTACTTCATCTACCCTTGTATTCGAACCTTCTCCTTTGCCTTCTCCCGAACCCCCTCGTTCCCCCTCACCTCCTGTCCGGGAGCGTACCCCTCCCATACCTGTTATCACCCTCGACTCGGACCCTCCTTCCCCTTCCACCTCCTCGGAGTTTTCCGAATTCAGCGAGGCTCTGGGAGATTTCGCGAGAGATCTTCCCGACCTTGAACAAGATTCCCCCGATTTCGACTTCCCTCCCGATTCCCCGCCGGAACATCCTGACACCCCTGAAACTCCTGAACCTCTCCCTCCTCACCCTCTAAGTTATTTCCTATCACAATTTCCCCTCATCGACTTCCCCATTCCCGAAGGATCTTTCCGTGTGGGCCCCGGTCCTGTGGACCACGAGGAGTTTCTTCACTACCTAACCACTGCCCCTTCCGATGCTATAATTGCTTGGCATCTCCCTGGCTCCCACCTTCCATTAGGAGTTCCTATACAAGCCCTGTGGAAGAAATTCCCTCCGTCCACTATTCAATTTGAAAATCCTTGACCCTTTTGTGTTCACCTCCCCCCCTTTTCTTTCCCAACTATAATATACCTGTTTAGATAGGAAATTTTAAATTAAAAGTGTAATGGTCGTATTTCCGGTCATTCTCGTGCTGCGGATAGATCGCCGGTGAAAGGTTCGTAATAAGAAAATACGCGATGTGGGTGTGACTGAATGTATATATTTGTAATCGTGTATGAATGTGATGTAAAATGTACAGCGTGTGAGTGTGTGTGGGTGTGTGCGTGTATGTGTGTGTGTTAATCTCGCTGAATAATATTCCACGCGGTAATCGGAAATCGTCCCGAATGCAGTTTTCGTTCGAGATCCGGTCTCGGTTACGAACAGCTGTGCGTGTTTACGACGCGCGAGACAGCGCGTGTTTTTGCTGCGCTTTTTCCGCGAGGAATCCCGGCGTTTCCAGGAATCCTCAGTTTCTCGGGATCGTCGGTCGCTTTCGCGGAACTATTTATTTCCTGATGCTACAATTTAAAGTCCGTGTTCGTGGATTACAATCGGTGTGCTTTAACAACGGCGGCGGAGGCCGCGATAATCAAGTGCGCGTTAACGGCGGCGGCGGAGGCCGCGATAAGAGGATGCGCTTTAACGGCGTCGGCGGAGGTCGCGATCAGAGAATGCGCTTTAACGGCGCGGCGGAGGCCGTGACAACGGAATGCGCTTGTACGGCGGCAGCGGGGCCGCGATAAATCTCGGCGTGATGCGCTTTGTCAACGGCGGCGGAGGCCGTGATTGCGGATTGCGTGATGCGCTTGCGGTGTGTCTTATGCGCGTAACAGGATCGCGTCGCGAAGGATCGGATTCGCGTTGCAGCTGGGTCGAGAGCACTCGATCCGGGGCGGCTCTGAGCTCCACCTTCCGTGATATTCCCAGCTGCAGGATTAGGCGGATGCACCTGTACCGTAGAATCGAGATCACTCGGCCAAGACGGAGTTCTCTCCACCTTTCGTCCGTGGTAGTTGGTGCTCGGTAGGAATTCTCAGGTTTTCTCTGTAGCGTACAGCTAAGAGCGGATCAGGAGAATGGTCCTTAGATGCCGAAATGAGCCCTTTTTATACCGGCTAATTGCCCGCGTCGGCGCGCGGCGGTATAACCCCTTCCAAACGGTTTTTTCGGTAACGGTGCGGTCAGGCCCGTTCGGAGGGGTTCAGGTTGCGCGCCGAACGCGGGTTTTCGCCGGTCGGCGGTTCGGGCCGTGTCGGCAATGATCGGCGGTATTCGGCCGATTTAAGATCTTAACGGCTCTGGGTCGTTATTAAGTGATTAATGGATTAAAAGGTGGGCGCACCGCGCCCCTGCCTTTGCCTAGCGGGTGTTCTGCCGGGCGGCAGCTTCCGGCTGGTGTTCTGCCGGGAATCGGAACGATGCTCCGGGATGCATCGTTACATCACCCCCCATTTACAATAAATGCCCGAATTGGGGGCATTCGCTTGGTCGGTTGGTCGGCTAGCTTTCGATCGGGCTTTCGCGTTCGGTTTATTTTTCTCTCTCAACGGAGCCGGCGACAGTAGCGGATACGTCCGTCACGAGTAAAGCGGACGATCCACCGTCCGTTGGCCGTGCGCGGCTTATGGCGGCGGGATACATAAACCTCGAAATGCGGAATCTCCACTATGATTCCCGGCTCTACTTCCACGGGAATCGGGGGTGGAGTCAACGGCCCCATGGGCCGCAGGATGGCCGGCGGCTCGGCCCTGTTGGCCTCTGGCTGTACTGGCCGTGGTGGCCTTTCGTATGGGCGAGGTGCCCTTTTCTTCGGCGGTGGTGGCGGTGGTGTCAGGAGAGCCTCCTGTTTTCGCCGGTTCACATGGTCGGACCGCTGGATAACTGACCCGACTTTTGGCGGCCGCGGCGGTGGTGGTGGTGCGGCGGTGTCTGGCGGCGCGGGTTGTTCGACCCGGGCCGTGCTCGCGGCTTCTGCTTCGTACTCCTGAAGCAGGGCGCTGATCTCGTCTATGATCTCTCGGCTTTGCTCCATCTTGCTTGACGGTTCGCTCGGCTGTGTAGCTGCCACCTCATGCTTGTGGTCGGTATCGTCCTCGGGGGGGAGAAGGTTGTTACTGTTGTTGTTTATTTGAGCGGCCTTCATGTCTTGTATGTGAACATGCCTTATCCACTTTCCCCTCTTGCTTCGGAGATCCATAATAACGGGTGATATTATTCGTCTGATCTCGTATGGCCCGCTGAACTTGGGCGCCAATTTGGCGTTGTACGCTGCGCTTTTCTTTGACAGAGGGTGGTCGCGCTTCCACACCCATTCCCCGACGCTCGGTTTCCATGGCCGGCGTCGGAGATCGTAATGGCTTTTCTGGCGGTGAAACGCCTGTGCGAGCTTTACTTTAACGAGCTCGTACGCCTCCGTGAGTTTTTCCCGAAGGTTATTAGGGGCGTCGCGCTCCGCGGTTAGCTGGTCGGTGTCCCCGGGCCCCGGTAGCTCGCGCCCGTAGTTCAGGTAGGCGGGGGTGTATCCGGTGGCGTCGTGGAGGGCCGTGTTGAATGCGAACTGGAAGGCGGGGATATTCTCGTCCTAGGCCCGATGATGTTTTTCCACGTACTGTGTGATCATCGTTTTAATCGTGCGGTTGGTTCTTTCTACGGGATTACATTGGGGAGAGTACGCTGGTGTGGTAACGTGCCGTACGTTCCATGCCCGCAAGCGTTCTTCCAGTTGCTTGGACCGTAGTTGTGTCCCGTTGTCGGATAGTACTGTGTCTGGGCGACCGTGTCGTAGGAAGATGCGCTCGGTCAGTGCCTTAGTGACGGCGTTGGCCGTGGCCCGTCGTAGCGGCACGAGCTCTATCCACTTCGTGAAACGGTCCTGGAGCACGAAGAGCCACGTATGTCCCTGATATGAACGTGGCAACGGTCCGACCAGATCTAACGTCACCTGTTCCCAGGGTCGACCGATGTAGGTTGAATGGAGTGTTCCGGCCGGTCGTTGCTGCGATGCCTTGTGTGCCTGACAATTTCCGCAGGCTCGCACGTAGTTCGCTATGTCGCGAAACATCCCCGGCCAGTAGTATTTCTCGGCGATGCGGGCGATTGTTTTGGTGATACCCATGTGCCCGGCGGTGGGAGCGTCGTGGTATCCACGTAGTATCTCCTTCCGAGCCTCCTTGGGTAGGCAGCGTTTCCATTGCTCGTCTGCTGCGGTATCCTTGAAGTGCAGGCTGTGGTATATGAGACGGTACAGCTTCCCGTCTTCTATGCGGTAGTCGGGGTGTGCAGCGGGGTCGTGCTGCACCCCTTCGTAGATTCGGGGGTACCAGGAACATTCCTAGCGTTTCGTGGCGCAAGTCGCCGGGTGACGCGATAGGGCGTCCGCGACGCGATGGAGTACCCCGCGGCGGTACTTCACGTCGAAATCATATTGCTGGAGCTCGAATACCCAGCGTCCGAGGCGTCCGGTTAGTGATTCTAATTTCTGGAGCCATCGCAGGGCCTGATGGTCGGTTATGACGGTAAAGGAGTAACCTTCGAGATAACTCCATACGTCAGATGCCCCATACGATGGCTAGGCATTCGAGCTCCGTTGCACTATAATTACGCTCGGCCGCATTTAACGTGCGGCTGGCGTAGGCGATCACGCGCTCGCCTTCCTCAAAATTCTGGGTTAAAACGGCGCCGAGTCCGGTCGTGCTAGCGTCGGTTTGGAGGAAAAAACGGCGCGTGAAATCTGGACACGCCAGAACCGGGGCGGAAACGAGAGCGCGTTTTAGCTGCGCGAACGCGGTTGATTCCTCCGCGCCCCACTTCCACCGGGCGTGTTTCTTAGTTAATTGTGTGAGCGGGGCCGCGATCGTGGAGAAACTCAGAATAAAACGGCGGTACCACGAGGCCCCCACGAACTGCCGTATCTGTTTCACTGACTGAGGTTCAGGCCAATTGGCCACGGCTTGGATTTTACCGGGGTCGGTACGGATCCCCTCGCGGTCGATGACGTGTCCGAGGTATGTTAGGCGGTCAACGCAGAAACGGCATTTCTCCGGGTTCAGACGGAGGCGCGCGTTCCGAAGGCGGCGGAAAGTTTCCTCAAGCAGCTCGAGATGCTTTTCGAAAGTCGGGCTAATGATAATATCATCGAGGTAGACGAAAACGTGCGGTTCTAATTCGGGCCCGAGGACCGAGTCCAGTAATCGCTGGAACGTGGCCGGGGCGGATTGTAGCCCGAACGGCATGACTCGGAATTGGTAGAGCCCCTTGCCGGGTATAGTGAACGCGGTGATTGGTCGACTTTCCGAGGCTAACGGCACCTGCCAATAACCGTCCTTTAAATCCAACATGGATAAATACCGGGCTCTCCTTAGTTTGTCCAGCGTCGCGGTGATCTGCGGCAAGGGGTACGCATCCTTATGCGTCACTTCGTTTACCCGCCGGAAGTCGATGCAGAAACGCTGTCGGCCGTCTTTCTTTTTTACGACCACGATGGGCGAACTCCACGGGCTGTGCGAGGGCTCAATAATTCCCCGGGCGAGCATCTCGTCCACCTCGGCATCAATGACCGCTTGCATCGCCGGATTGCGTGGGCGATACCTTTGTTTGATGGGTGTGGCATCTTTTAGTCGAATGTAGTGTTGCGTTTGACGGGTGGGTCCCCTTACTTCCTCGAACTCAGCGAGCTCGTGGCGCAAAAATTCCCGTAAGCGTTTATCCTCTTCGGGGGTTTTCCCCGCCAGACCTCCGGTGGTGCAGCAATGCATGGCCGTTCGGAGTACATGCATAGGCCGGGCGGGTATGCTCAATCGTAACTTCGCCTGGAGGTCCACCCCTATGAAGACTTCGCCGGAGAGGTGCGGCAATATCTCGAATGTATGGGTGGCGGTTCGACCAGCCACCTCGACCGGCAACGTGATTGCCTCCGCGGTGGCGGCTTCCTGGTCGTCGGTCAGTTGGACCCGGCCTTCCCCGGTGGTGACTTTGAAACCCTCCCGTTCTAAGATCTCGGCCACCTCAGCGTTGATCAGGGATGTCTCGGATCCCGAGTCTAACAGGGCTTCGCAGTGAAGTTCCCGATCGTAAGCGCGGTATGCGGTCGCGGTTTGAATTCTATGCGGGGCTGGGAGTGGTAGCTGCGACCGTGGTCTCTCCAGCCCCGGCGCCTTTCCCCGCCGGCGGATGGCACTGCGCGATGAGCATCCCGTCCCGTCCGCATTGGGAGCAGAATTTTTTTCGCCGGGCGCTTACACTGACGGCGGGTGTGCCCGCGTTGTTTGCATCGCCAGCAACATTCCGTCTTACTGTATGCGGCGACAACGGCGGGCTTGGTCTCGGCCTTCTCCCTTTTTGCGGCTTCCTGCCGTTCCTTTACCAAATCTTCGTGTTCGCGGGCGCGTGCTTGCAACTCGGCAATACTGCCGAAATCGCTGCTTCGGATATAAAACTTGTATTCCGGGTGCATGTGATTGTATAAGCATTCGAGCTGCTCGAAGGGTGAAAATCCGCCCGCCCGGCGCATAAGTGTCATCATGACCGTGGAGTACTGCGCGAACGTCTCGTTGGCCTTCTGGTGCCGATTCTCGATTTCGCGGCGCAAGGAGGTGTCGTATCGGTGCGGTAGGAATTGCAATTTGAATGCCGCCTCGAAATCCCGCCAAGAGAACCAGCTGACCCGATGGTTTCGATACCACAGGAGGGCGTCCCCCCGTAAAAGCTCCGACAACCCGCGTAAAATTTGTTCCGCCGTGACTTGGTAATTGTCACGGAGTTCGGCCAAGCGTTCTAGAAACGCGGCGGGATCGCGGCCGTCGAAATAGCAGCCGCTCTTTCGCAATTGGTTCATCACCCGGCTATCGGGCATAGCCGGGGCTGCACCATCGAGGGGGGCATCGCGCGCGGTAGGCGAGGGGCCCGTAACCATCACCTGCGGGCACACGAAGGACGGTTCCCCGTGTTCGCGCGGGTCGGCCGCGAATTCGTCCGGATGGGCGTCCGCATATTCCCGCATGCGTCGGCGAATTTCGTCGAGAGTGCCGGTGCTCTCTAACCCATATCCCGCGGCTAACACGGCCAGTTGTTCCTTCGGAAGCGAATACAGCCACGTCTTCATGACGACGTTGCTGCAACACCCACCACACACGAAAGTAAAAAAAAGAGACAATAGAAAAAAAAACTATCCGTAGTCTCGCGTTTACAAGTAATAAAACGGTCCCTGTTCGGGCGCCATGTAACGGTCGTATTTCCGGTTATTCTCGTGCTGCGGATAGATCGCCGGTGAAAGGTTCGTAATAAGAAAATACGCGATGTGGGTGTGACTGAATGTATATATTTGTAATCGTGTATAAATGTGATGTAAAATGTACAGAGTGTGAGTGTGTGTGGGTGTGTGCGTGTATGTGTGTGTGTTAATCTCGCTGAATAATATTCCACGCGGTAATCGGAAATCGTCCCGAATGCAGTTTTCGTTCGAGATCCGGTCTCGGTTACGAACAGCTGTGCGTGTTTACGACGCGCGAGACAGCGCGTGTTTTTGCTGCGCTTTTTCCGCGAGGAATCCCGGCGTTTCCAGGAATCCTCAGTTTCTCGGGATCGTCGGTCGCTTTCGCGGAACTATTTATTTCCTGACGCTACAATTTAAAGTCCGTGTTCGTGGATTACAATAGGTGTGCTTTAACAACGGCGGCGGAGGCCGCGATAATCAAGTGCGTGTTAACGGCGGCGGCGGAGGCCGCGATAATAGGATGCGCTTTAACGGCGGCGGCGGAGGCCGCGATCAGAGAATGCGCTTTAACGGCGGCGGAGGCCGTGACAACGGAATGCGCTTGTACGGCGGCGGCGGGGCCGCGATAAATCTCGGCGTGATGCGCTTTGTCAACGGCGGCGGAGGCCGTGATTGCGGATTGCGTGATGCGCTTGCGGTGTGTCTTATGCGCGTAACAGGATCGCGTCGCGAAGGATCGGATTCGCGTTGCAGCTGGGTCGAGAGCACTCGATCCGGGGCGGCTCTGAGCTCCACCTTCCGTGATATTCCCAGCTGCAGGATTAGACGGATGCACCTGTACCGTAGAATCGAGATCACTCGGCCAAGACGGAGTTCTCTCCACCTTTCGTCCGTGGTAGTTGGTGCTCGGTAGGAATTCTCAGGTTTTCTCTGTAGCGTACAGCTAAGAGCGGATCAGGAGAATGGTCCTTAGATGCCGAAATGAGCCCTTTTTATACCGGCTAATTGCCCGCGTCGGCGCGCGGCGGTATAACCCCTTCCGAACGGTTTTTTCGGAAACGGTGCGGTCGGGCCCGTTCGGAGGGGTTCGGGTTGGGCGCCGAACGCGGGTTTTCGCCGGTCGGCGGTTCGGGCCGTGTCGGCAATGATCGGCGGTATTCGGCCGATTTAAGATCTTAACGGCTCTGGGCCGTTATTAAGTGATTAATGGATTAAAAGGTGGGCGCACCGCGCCCCTGCCTTTGCCGGGCGGGTGTTCTGCCGGGCGGCAGCTTCCGGCTGGTGTTCTGCAGGGAATCGGAACGATGCTCCGGGATGCATCGTTACAAAAGAAACAAAATTGTAATAATCTCCAGCCAGGGTTAATTGCTTAAGATTAGATTTACCACTTTTATTCCTGTTTGACGTCCTCCGAACCAATGTAACACCCGCGAAAATTCCCTCATATATACTGTGACGTGACGCCTGGCGGCCCGTCACAAGGATTGCGAGATCTGACCGGGAAGAATTTTTGGGCCCTCGTTCTCCCCTGATTTAGGGAGAGAGAGCGGATCTTGGAGGCGGGAATAGACTCGCCTCCCTTGCGTAAAGATTTGTATTTTTTTTGGCGATAATAATATTAAGATAAGGCTACTGTAATGGGGGACGCTAACGGGGTCTCACCCGGTGACTCGACCCAGCACGGAATATCAGGCCAAGAGATACGGGACGAGCGGAGGCGCCCACTGGAAAGAAAACGCCAAGCTAAGTATTCCTCTCTACTCTCATAAATTGTAACATCCATTTAAGATTTCGCTGCCGCCCCTGTAAACCTCCATATACTCAGCAGGTACGAGGAACAATCGGGGAAGGTCGACCAATCAATAAGATCGAACTCCGGAACCCCGAAAACGGAGCCGTTGCGACCGAATTAAGCGCTACCGAAGAACCATAATAATCACGGCGAGCGGCTACCGGAAAAACCCCTCACCCCGGGCTTCAACTGAAGAACCAAGGAAAAATCTGAAAAGAGACAAGGTTGCGGCAGGCGCGCATACGGCCCTGAAGGCCGCAGGATTAATTGAGACGGGTGACGATCCTGAAGGTAGCAGAAGCGCCACAAGTGGCCTAATTATACATTAACTTGCCGGCGTGAATCCGACGGGCCTTCCACTCGTCACTGTTCGGCGGACCGGCGAGGAATACGACGGCCCAAATATATCGATCTTTGAAGCGGATGCCGAGAGCGCCGAGGACCTCACGGAGTCATCGGTGAGACGAGCGTCGACCCCATCAGGCCGTTTATCGTTTAGATTATCAGGTAGAAGTAGCTCGAACAGGATCGCTGCCGAATTGCTGCCGTTAAAAATTCTTTTCGTGAGACGAATTCATGCTTTCGGTAATTGCGCATTAACGTATGGCGGCCGGCCGACATATCTTGTTCGAGCTCAAGTAAAATTAAGTGCCCTCTCTCCCGAGTATGCGCCGACAGTCAAATTAATTGTCTTTCTTGTTACGTTTATTGTGATTTTGTGAAAATCTTTGCCTGTTAAACTTTCGATACGACGAGCTCACGCACAAAGGCGATTGCGATATTCGATAACCGGCAACTACGTCGCGGCGTCGGCTCGCATATTTCCGAGGCTCAAATCGTTTGATACTTTATTGTTAAATATAATTTTTCATGTCTAGATTCAACCGTCCATGTTAGATACGTTAGTAGTCGCTCAACTCTTTCGTTAAAGCAGTAGATCTGAATAATCGATTCGCATCTATAATCGATTCTGTTAAGTGTGCATGTGGCGAGTAGATCTACTATTGTAATTAATTATTTTATTTGCGACAGACGAATGTCATTAAAGGATCCAAAACCGCGGTGTTCATTATTAAAAATTATTTGGGAATTCGTAGCTGCCGAAACTCTAACAGTTTCGTTTAGCGCGGAATTCCGGGACTTTTCTTTTACGCTTTCTTCCTGCCGCGTGACACGTGATACCGCGGTGATCGCGCTCGAATGCCGGCCCGTCGCTGCCGGCTAATAATCTGATAATCAATATTATAAAATCGTTCTACATCTACGCGAGTCTGTGTCTGCCGTTGAAATTTATTCATATGTTAAATATATTAATTCTTGTTACTAAAATATTATGTTTTATTTGCAGCCACCTTGTATTCTCGATACTTCCTTGTGAATTATTAAAACGGACCGCCCCTCTACCAATTTCGAGACGGGGCTAGCCGAGCGTCCGTCGCGGTTTTTCTGAGAGCTTTTCATTTTTTCGTGTGTACTGCCGATACGTTAAATTTTATTAGAGCGGTGCGGATTCCCGCACCTGGCGCCCATATATTTTACTTTGGAGAAGAAACACTTTTCTTTTATATTAGAAGACCGCGCCGAAGGTGTGCCGTGGGCCATTATCACCGGTCATTTAATGTCATTAGCCCTTAATAAATTAACGGTCACAAATTGGCGCCCAACGTGGGGCCCACTATAAAAAGGGCATATCGAAAGTTGTTAACATTATCTTTTGAATAAAATCCGTTAAGTCGAAAAGGAGATCGAGAATAGCAAGGTTAACCTGTTAGTATTAAGCTTGTATATTATTTGCATTTTTTTTCTTTGTTATACTGTGCCTTGTATTATTCGCGTATGTTTGAGGGTCGCAAGCAAATACGATTTTGAAAACAACCGTTTTGAAAGTATCGGAAATTCTCAGAAGCATATGTAATATAGATTAATATTTTTCCCGTACGGGAAACTTTTCGAATATTAGTAATACCGTCTATTTAATCGATTTAATGAAATATCTCAAATTATAGTTGTCGATTGGAAGAAATTTTGGAATTAATTCTAATTAAGGATAATATTATTTTTTTTTACCGGTATTAAAACTTCTGAGATACTGTATATTGGAATTTAACTTTTTAAGAATTTTATTCACTTCTAGAGCCTTTATTATTATTTTTCGGTTATTATTAATGATTGTTGATAACTTTTTGAAAACTGTAATCTTTTGATTAAAAATTTTTTTTTATCATGGCTAATTTTTCGTTTTTATTAGGCTGTTGAAAAGTCAGTATAGAGAATTAAAAGTCAATATAGAGAACCTTATTATTTATCTAATTATGGAATGCTTGCGCACCCCTCTTCCTTTCTTTCACTTACTGGCGCATTAATTGCTGCCTACCGCTATAATATTCGGCTTTATAACTTGTATATTGAGGTGTGCTATTTTTGGATTCTTTTTCTTGTGTATTTTTTTTTACCGTTTGCCTTGTTGGCGATTGAAATTATTTATCTTGATGTATATTCTGTGTATTAATGTGCCTTTCTTTCAGGATTTAATTGCTGTAGTAAAATTCTTATTTTAAACCAATCTTTGCCTTTTTTTATCTGTGGAATTTCGGTGTGATTTTTTAAAAATGAAATTATTTGGAAAAATTATATTAGTGAGGATTGCTTGCTCGGAATTTTCGGAATCCTAGAATGTTTGTCTTCGCGTTAGTGTTTATATTTTTGTGTATTACCGTTCGGAGCGTTCGCCTATTATTTTCGAATTTAACGATTGTCATTGTTAGCTTCTCTCAAGGATCTCTCGAATAAAGCCTTCGCAGTATAACAAATATTTGCGTCCTCGGGGAACCACAGCTTTCGTCGACCGAAATACGTTATATTTTCGACTCGTGTAGTTGCCGTGAGATAACGGACAATTTTGAATTTTATTCCGAGATCGAGTGGTTGCGATGGGGAGGGTCCCGTTAGCGCACGGTGCGATAGCGCACCAACCCGATAGCACACGAAAAATTGACACAATTCCCGATAGCGCACCAACCCGATAGCACACGTCCCGATAGCACACAAAGTAAATCGCGCACAATCCCGATAGCGCACCAACCCGATAGCGCACGGGGTGGGTGCGGGAGGGGGGCCGAAGGCCCCCCTTGACCCCCCCGTGTGTGTGTGTGCGTGTGTGAGGGGATAGTGCTTTCGTGCGCTATCGGGTTGGTGTGCTATCGGGTTGGTGCGCTATCGGGATTGTGCGCGATTTACTTTGTGTGCTATCGGGACGTGGGCTATCGGGTTGGTGCGCTATCGGGAATTGTGTCAATTTTTCGTGTGCTATCGAGTTGGTGCGCTATCAACACGATAGGTTCACATGCTGTCGGTGGACCAGGGCGGAGTTGGAGCGACGGGGTCAGAGTAGTGAGGGTACCATCCCCGCGTTAAGGGCTCGATTAATCAAGCATGAGAACTGTACACTACTGGGATGGGCGACGCCGCGGACACCCACCGGAGTCGATCTGGAAGCGTTCGAACAGCCGGAAGGGGCACCCAGAAGGCCCAGTGATAGGGACGAGCGGTCCGTAGCTGCCGAAGGGGCGGCAGAGGGGGATCGCTCTCGGTTGCGTGTACGACCCCCGCAGATAGAACTACCCCCGCAGCCCGTGGATAATCGAACCACTCCGAGATCGACGTCTTCCGCCATGGACGTTTATCATATCATGCGTCGGTGGAACTTGCAATTTTCCGGCGCGAGAGGTAGTGGTTGATTATGAGCTATCGGAATGGAATTTTAGAGATAGTCCTGCCGTAAGATATCCGTTTGAGTTGCCGAACCAGGAAGAGCGAGTATGCTGTGGACTCCCCGAGTTGACACCTTTGCAGAATGAACGTTTAGGGTCATTTTTGGAGAATAAGATACCGATAGCTGTCGAAAACCCCGGTGTCACCCGTCTCACGGAACATAGTATTGACGTTGGTTCACAGAGGCCGATTAAACAACGGTGTTATTTAGTTTCGCCTAAAGTTCAGGAGGCTATTCCCGATGAAGTGGATAAGATGTTAGAGGCTGGGATTATTGAACCTTCCTTTAGTGAGTGGTCCAATCCGATAGTAATGGTTAAGAAACCTACTGGGAAATATAGATTTTGTTTAGATTTTCGGAAAGTTAATAGCGTGTCCAAGAAGGATGCCTATCCGCTGCCGAACATGAACGGCATTCTAGATAAACTAAGATCGGCGAAGTACATCTCGACTCTTGACTTGAGTCAGGCGTATTTTCAAATACCTCTGGCCAAGGAAAGCAGAGAGATTACCGCCTTTAGCGTACCCGGAAAAGGATTATACCACTTCACGCGAATGCCTTACGGACTGACAGGAGCGCCCACGACATTCCAACGCTTACTAGACAAATTAATCGGGCCGGAAATGGAACCGCACGCGTTCGCGTACCTGGACGACATAGTAATCGTAACGCCCACTTTTGACGAACATTTGGAATGGTTGGAACGTGTATTAGACAAAATCTTCGCTGCCGGTCTCACGATAAATCCGGCGAAATGTGAGTTCTGTCGCTCACAGGTTCGCTACCTCGGGTTTATTGTACAGAGGGACGGGCTGGCCGTGGATCCTGAAAAAGTTCAACCCATTTTAGAATACCCGGCACCACGGAATGTTAAGCAGTTACGCCGGCTCCTAGGTATGTCGTCCTGGTATCGGCGGTTTATTCCGCGGTTCGCGACTCTCAGTGAACCGCTAACAAGATTACTGAAAAAGAATCAACGTTGGGTGTGGGCGGAAGATCAAGCCCGTGCTTTTGAACAGGTCCGTTCACACTTGATGGCCGCTCCAACCTTATCGTGTCCAGATTTTAATCTTCCATTCGTTTTGCAAACAGACGCGAGTTCTGTCGGGATCGGAGCAGTTTTGACACAAACGGCCGAGGGACAAGAAAACATTATAGCTTTCGCGAGTAGAGCATGTCCGATCCGGAGAAGAAGTATTCCGTCACGGAACAGGAGTGCTTAGCTGTCGTATGGGCTATTAAGAAATTTCGACCATACCTAGAGGGTTATAAGTTTACGGTAATAACCGATCACAGTAGCTTGCGATGGTTGCATCATCTTAAGAATCCTACGGGTCGACTCGCGAGGTGGGCATTAGAGCTGCTCGAATACGATTACGAGATAGTGCATAGGAAAGGCGCGTTACACCACGCACCGGACGCTTTATCCCGGATGTATGAGAGTGAGACCGAGGTCACAACTGTAGCTGCCGTAGAGGCAGATATACTCGCGAACACTGCGGACGAATGGTATCGTAAACGTTTCACGGAACTGGCCGACGCGACGAAGCGATACACGGACTGGAGAGTTGTAGATGGTCAAATGTATTATTGTCGACCAAGGGCGATCGTTTCGGACATTGTCGAGGATTTAGATCGGTGGAAATTAGTACTACCGCAAGAACGGCGAGGGGAAGCTTTGAGAGAGGCGCATGACGAGCCGCAGTCCGGACATTTAGGGGTGGAAAAGATCTTTCAGAGACTCGCGGTCGCGTATTTTTGGCCAAACATGTTTAGGGATGTTGCGAAATACGTTAGACAGTGTGACACGTGTCAGCGTACCAAAGTGGAACAGGCTCCCCCGACAGGACTCATGAGCCGCCGCGTCGTGGAGGGCCCATGGACCGTCATTGCTGCCGATATAATGGGACCGTTTCCCAAGAGTAAGTCCGGATTCACCTACATCCTGGTCGTGCAGGATTTGTTTACGAAGTGGGTGGAGTGTTTTCCGCTACGCGCAGCTAACGGGAAAAAGATCTGTGAGGCCTTAGAGGAAGTAGTCTCGCGGTGGGGCACGCCAAAATTCCTGCTTACCGATAACGGTACGGAGTTCGCGAACCGAACCCTGCAATCGTTCGCCGAAGAGCATGGGATCAGGCTCACTACTATTCCGCCATATCACCCGCAAGCGAATCCCGTGGAGCGAGTGAATCGCGTCTTGAAAACGATGATTGTTGCGTTTCTGGACCGCGACCACCGGGAGTGGGATGAGCACTTGAGAGACTTCCACTTCGCCTATAACACGGCTCATCATTCCTCGATCGGAACATCACCCGCGTTCTTAAACTTAGGACGAGAGTTAGATCCCTCTAATAGTTTACGCGATCGTTGCCGAGGGACGGCCGAAATCGAACCGCGGAATCCCGCGGATTGGTCCGAGCGAATGAGAGGATTACGTACTCTATACGACTGGGTGGACGAGAATGTAGAGCGAGCCTACCGCAAACAAGCCACTTATTACGATTTGAAGCGACGCAATGTTGCTTTTCAGATTGGCGATCTAGTATTAAAACGCCACCATGTTTTATCGTCAGCGGCACAGAATATTGCCGCAAAGTTATCACCGAAGTTCCACGGACCTTTTCGCATTAACCGCATGCTTTCGCCTGTTGTGTGTGAGATCGTTAGTATGAATGGCGATTTTGCGGGTAAGGTGCACGTACAGGATCTCAAACCCTACCATATTCCGCTTCCCTAGATAGCTGCCGACGAATAAGCTTCCGAGAGGAACAGAGAGAATGGACGAGTGGAAACATTTCAGGCTCCGGTACCGGGATGCCATCGAGGAAATACACGAACGGTACCCGGGGTTCTGGATAGAACTCCGGGACCTGGCGGAAAGCAGAGACCGTCGCAGGACCACCACCCGGGGAGCGACAGTACCGGATTTTCCCCGTACTAGAGACCAGGGGACCCAGGCCTCCGGAGGAAGGACGCTGGGTCAGCGTCTATTCGAGGTCGCCGCACCGGAGCCCCAGAATACGCGTACGCAGACGGAGGCGGCCGTCACCCAGTCCCAGGGAGTTCAGGCGGACCCCCCCCCGTCTATAGCTGCCGTACCACGGAGCTCTCCCGGAAGGGGACGAGGTCACCACCTACTGCCGGCCTCTCTAAGGCGCCCCGGCTTGGCGATGGGGGAGGACCGTCCACCATCTCCGCCTCACCCGGAGCCGAGTCGTGCCGTCGCGCCACTCGGAGGGGAACCCCAGCGCTCAGGGGCTGTGGTGGCCGTTAGGCCACCAACACGAGGTTCCACAACGTGCTGGAACTGCCGCTCCCCTGACCACCGATACTCCACCTGCCCGTGGCCGAAGGATCGGCAATATTGTTATGGATGTGGTCGGGACGGAGTCACCCTTCGCACCTGCCCTAGGTGCCGAGACGAGTGGAAGGATCTCGGGCCCTATCATCCAGACAGAGGTCATCTGGGCCATTAATAGCTGCCGCCAACCCCCCCCATCTATGTATTATATTTTTTTTTCTTTTCTACCTTCTTTTTGTACCATTTTTTTTTCTTTCCCCGGCTCCTCTCTGGTTGAGAATAAAAATAGATTGAGGGACCACAACATCGCCTTAATCAATTTCTATCCTCCTAGCCCTTTCCTGCTGTTACGCCCCATTAGGATAAGGGATTCCTCTTCACTTCGACTGTACCTTGCTTTTGGTTTGTGGTTGCATGATCTTTGTGGTGTTGTATGTTCGTGACCTGGATGGGAATGACTGCAGGCGCGGCCGTGGAGGAGAGTGGACTAATTTTGAATTTAGGAATTTAGGAACATTAGAAGGCTGACGGCTGTCGACGTTGGTCGGTGGCCGAGACCTCCTCGGTCCTCTCCTAGGAGGGGGGAGTTGTGACGTGACGCCTGGCGGCCCGTCACAAGGACCGTGAGATCTGACCGGGAAGAATTTTTGGGCCCTCGTTCTCCCCTGATTTAGGGAGAGAGAGCGGATCTTGGAGGCGGGAATAGACTCTCCTCCCTTGCGTAAAGATTTGTATTTTTTTTGGCGATAATAATATTAAGATAAGGCTACTGTAATGGGGGACGCTAACGGGGTCTCACCCGGTGACTCGACCCAGCACGGAATATCAGGCCAAAAAATACGGGACGAGCGGAGGCGCCGACTGGAAAGAAAACGCCGAGCTAAGTATTCCTCTCTACTCTCATAAATTGTAACATCCATTTAAGATTTCGCTGCCGCCCCTCTAAACCTCCATATACTCAGCAGGTACGAGAAACAATCGGGGAAGGTCGACCAATCAATAAGATCGAACTCCGGAACCCCGAAAACGGAGCCGTTGCGACCGAATTAACCCTTTTAGGGGCACATTTTTCCTTAACACTTATTATAAAAATAAGAGTGACTACTAGGGTTTTTGGGGTCGCTGATTACGAATCTGAAGTCAGATTTTCAAAATTCAAAATGGTTTTAATATACACATGCTTTAGGCTAATTTTACATTTTTTTTAAGTATATAATAAAAAGTATGTTTGAAAGTTTATAAAGTCGCTAAGTACGATTTGAACACTACAATAACAAAAACAAAAAAAAATCATTCCTTATGTTCCTCCCTCTCGGCGTGACCCAGAACTAACGACGTGGACGTGGGGAAGAAATAGTTCCTTTTTTTTTGTTTTTTTTTATAATTAAATAAACATTTTAATGTGAACGGTTATAATTTATAATAATTATAAATAAATAATAAAAAATTTTTAACAAAATACAAAAATTCGAAAATTTTAAGATTTTTGCAATTTTAAGATTTTTTTTTTATAAAACTGAGCAACGAAAAATTTTGAAAAAAAAATATGTTATAAACCTATATATGGAGAATACGTAAAAAAATTTTCAGAGCTGTAGCCATATGCGTTACCGAGAAACTGATTTTTCAGTGAAAAAACAGCATTTTTTCATGTTAATTGTTTATAACAAGTATTTAAATAAATTAATTATTGCAATTTTACGCCAAAATTTCATAAATTAGGTACCCAAGAGTCTAAAAAATACTTTTGTACCTATAGATAGGGCAAAAGGTGTCAGAAATATGAAAAAAACGAGTAAAAAATAGGTGGGACATATATGTCCCACTGCCCCTGAAAGGGTTAAGCGCTACCGAAGAACCATAATAATCACGGCGAGCGGCTACCGGAAAAACCCCTCACCCCGGGCTTCAACTGGAGGACCAAGGAAAAATCTGAGAAGAGACAAGGTTGCGGCAGGCGCGCATACGGCCCTGAAGGCCGCAGGATTAATTGAGACGCGTGACGATCTTGAGGGTAGCGGAAGCGCCACAAGTGGCCTAATTATACATTAACTTGCCGGCGTGAATCCGACGGGCCTTCCGCTCGTCACTGTTCGGCGGACCGGCGAGGAGTACGACGGCCCAAATATATCGATCTTTGAAGCGGATACCGAGAGCGCCGAGGACCTCACGGAGTCATCGGTGAGACGAGCGTCGACCACATCAGGCCGTTTATCGTTTAGATTATCAGGTAGAAGTAGCTCGAACAGGATCGCTGCCGAATTGTTGCCGTTAAAAATTCTTTTCGTGAGACGAATTCATGCTTTCGGTAATTCCGCATTAACGTATGGCGGCCGGCCGACATATCTTGTTCGAGCTCAAGTAAAATTAAGTGCCCTCTCTCCCGAGTATGCGCCGACAGTCAAATTAATTGTCTTTCTTGTTACGTTTATTGTGATTTTGTGAAAATCTTTGCCTGTTAAACTTTCGATACGACGAGCTCACGCACAAAGGCGATTGCGATACTCGATAATCGGCAACTACGTCGCGGCGTCGGCTCGCATATTTCCGAGGCTCAAATCGTTTGATACTTTATTGTTAAATATAATTTTTCATGTCTAGATTCAACCGTCCATGTTAGATACGTTAGTAGTCGCTCAATTCTTTCGTTAAAGCAGTAGATCTGAATAATCGACTCGCATCTATAATTGATTCTGTTAACTGTGCGTGTGGCGAGTAGATCTACTATTGTAATCAATTATTTTATTTGCGACAGACGGATGTCATTAAAGGAGCCAAAACCGCGGTGTTCATTATTAAAAATTATTTGGGAATTCGTAGCTGCCGAAACTCTAACAAGTTTCGTTTAGCGCGGAATTCCGGGACTTTTCTTTTACGCTTTCTTCCTGCCGCGTGACACGTGATACCGCGGTGATCGCGCTCGAATGCCGGCCCGTCGCTGCCAGCTAATAATCTGATAATCAATATTATAAAATCGTTCTACATCTACGCGAGTCTGTGTCTGCCGTTGAAATTTATTCATATGTTAAATATCTTAATTCTTGTTACTAAAATATTATGTTTTATTTGCAGCCACCTTGTATTCTCGATACTTCCTTGTGAATTATTAAAACGGACCGCCCCTCTACCAATTTCGAGACGGGGCTAGCCGAGCGTCCGTCGCGGTTTTTCTGAGAGCTTTTCATTTTTTCGTGTGTACTGCCGATACGTTAAATTCTATTAAAGCGGTGTGGATTCCCGCACCTGGCGCCCATATATTTTACTTTGGAGAAGAAACACTTTTCTTTTATATTAGAAGACCGCGCCGAAGATGTGCCGTGGGCCATTATCACCGGTCATTTAATGTCATTAGCCCTTAATAAATTAACGGTCACAATACAAAACAACACACATAAAATTTTCAATTATATTTTGTATTTTTAGAAAAAGATCTTTATGTAACCTTGTAAACATATTTCATATCGCTCAATCGACTAATTATTGAATAAATGATAATTTATAATAAAATCTTCATTTAATTTTGCTACCCGTTCTCATTCCTTGAAGTCCGAAATCGCACAGGGTCCCGTCCCGAGTAAAAGAGATTCGATTCTCTTACCGAAAAGGGACCGACGAGCGAAACGGCCTAGGACACTCACAGAGTTAAAGGGACCATTCTGGTCACTGACCTGTGCCAGGCCCCTGACATTGCGCTCGACCCGATCTATACACATGCCCGAAAAGTGTGTCACCGGGTAAGTAGGTTGCGTCCTTCCAGATGGCCCGATCTTTCAAGTGTCTGGACGTAACAATTCGATTTCCCACATTTAGTAAAAAGATTGCTAAGTTTCTTTAGAACTCATGAAAATCTTTACTGTGATGGAAAAATTATTGCATCATATTCGAATTTCGAAACAACATGGTCTGTTGATAGTGCCACAAAAGGAGGTTCTAATTTATTGTCACATATTACAGAAGCGCACATTTATCCAAATAATTTTGAATCAATGAATGTGAAAAGAGCATTCCAAATATTGAGCCACACTTTTGCAGCTGCAATAAAAACAGCCGGTCATGGAAAACAATTAGACACAATTACATGGCAAGCGACAGTTGATTTTGCAGAGCGCTTAAATAAAATTATTGATGCATGCAACGCTTACAGTATTAATATTTCAGTTGGCGGCAAACGACCACTATCGTCTAAAAATCCGGATATTGAAAATCTATTAATAGATTTCGTCGAATGGTGCTCAAGATGGTCTAAGTTGGAAAAAAGCATAAGTCAAGTTCCTTGTTTTAAAGGTTTTGTTGTGACAGTAAGAGCTATTCTTGAAACTTATAAAACACTTTCAACGCAATATGATGGATTTGAACTTGCGATCGGATTATGCAACCAAGACTCAGTGGAACATTTATTTTCGAAACTGAGACAACGCGGAGGATTTAATTCTAATCCAACTGCAAGAATGATCCGATTGTTTATTAGACATATACTTTCTACAGGATACATACAAACTAGTGATAAAGGCAACACTGAATGCCCAGAAAGTGAAGCTCTTATAAATGAACCAAGTCAACTTGTAAAAAGGATCGAAAATATGAATATGAGCAATAACGTAATAGAATATAATGACTTCGAAGATGAAATGGTTCTTGAAAATGACATTATTCTTCTCGAAGAATATAACATGGAAGAACTTGAAAATGTCAACCCGCTTAATACATATGATAAAAATGCTGTCGCATTTTTTGCTGGGTTTATCGCGCGACGAAGCATTGAAAAAAGCAACTGTGACTATTGTTGTAATGATATGATGAAAATTCCTATGGATGAATTGACGGGAAACGAAAAATATATAGAATTTCGCGAATATGAAAATGAAGATGAAGATGCTCCAACAGTAACAAAATTAGTGCGCCCAACGACTTTATATACAAATATTACTAAAACACAATTGATGGCATTTAATCGCACGTGGCAATATCATTGGGCATCTACAAAAATTCTTGAGAAAATTGTAACTGAATGTGTGCATGCAACAAATAAAATACATCCTGAATGGCTAAATGAAAATGAAGCATGTTACGATCATCGAATGCAAGCATTAAAATCAAGAGACACGGTAGTGTCTTGCGTCGAGTTCATCTCTCTAGCAAGACGCGCGCCGTGTCTCTTTACGCGAGACGGGAAATTGAGACCAGTTCAGATTATTTCATATTATTATATTACGATAACCGCTGAACGGATCGAGCTCTTATTAGGCTTAATCGATAGCTTATGTTCGAATTATATAGTAAAAGTGTCTTTATTTTTACTCTACGAGCTGTAGAAGTGGAAATATCGCGATATATAATTCTAAAATCGTGAAAATACGATTAAGAAACGTCCATGTCGTGGTCATCAAACAATATATATAGAACAAAATTTGGCGTACGACTGCCGCTGTCGACACCAGATGGCGATAGATCTGGCGTACGACTGTCGCTGTCGATAATATATACACGTATTAACACACGTACGCAACACATGTTACAACAAGTGCTTTAATGTGTCTTGTACGGTGCAAATGTTTGTCGGAATTGACTGTAAGTAAGTTAATAATTAATTAATCGCGTTTAATACAAATACAGGTGAGTTTTATTGTTTGTGTAAATCTTTTTATCATGCGGGAGATTACCGACTGCATAATAAATTGATCGGTACATAAATTAAATGTGTTATTTAGATCAATCGTATCGAAGACCCGAATATAATGTATATAATAATAATAATAATAATAATAATACTAAATATGTAACTTTAATAATAATAATAGCAATAAATTCATACTATATAATTTCGGCTTTTAATTTTTTTTAATTGTATACATTATATTTGGGTTTTCGATATATAAGGTCGATCCAAATAATTGACATTTATGTACCGATCAATTTATTATGTAGTCGGTAATCTCCCGCATGATAAAAAGATTGACACAAGCAATAATAAAACTCACCCTGTATATGTAAAATGAAAATATCTATGTATTTCGACATGTATACAAGTTCATGTATTAAAGCATTTCACACACATTAAGATAACGTTTATGTCTTTAATTTATAATTTTATATAAACTATTTGTCTTTAATTTATAACTTTATATAAACTATTTGTGTTGCTGAACGTGCATAAGTAAGATTTTGCATTAAAAAGAAAACTAAAATACAAAATTAAGAAACTTTAAATTAATATAAAATTAAGTAAAAAAATTTAATAAAATTAAGTAAAAAAATTTAATAAAAAAAGTAAAAGTGCTACATATTTTTAAAGACATAATAAACTTTATCTTAACATAAAATTAACTGTATAATCACATTAATCCGGTACAATATTGTTATTATTGTACAATATTTTATATTAAGATAACGTTTATGTTTATAATTTATAACTTTATATAAACTATTTGTGTTGCTTTATATAAACTATTTGTGTTGCTGAACGTGCATAAGTAAGATAGACTTTGCATTAAAAAGAAGACTAAAATAGAAAACTAAGGCCGGTATTCATAGTCCGATCTTATATTTAAGATTGTCTTAAGTCTGGTCCGAGGTTGACTTAAACCTTATTCAACCAATCAAATGGCTGCGTAGCATTTCAAGCTCGAACTTAAGACGATCTCAAATATAAGATCGGACTATGAATACCGGCCTAAGAAACTTTAATATAAAATTAAGTATATACTCAGTATACTCGCTATAATAGACACAGCCAATGGCCGCATTCAGCAGACTCAACAGTTGAGCAACATTACTAGATTTTCCGATGTAATTCGACGCTGATTGGTCGGATCTGAAAGGAGAAACTAATCATATTCGATTGCTACTTAATAGTTGAGTCTGCTGAATGCGGCCAATGCTGCTTGTTACTTATGCACGTTCAGCAACACAAATATAAAATCATATACATATAAAAAAAAAGACTAATTTTTAAAGATATAAGAATAGTCATATAAAAAAAGTAAAAGTGCTACATATTTTTAAAGATTTTTTATACAAAAAGAAGTGATATCCCTAAAAAAATACCTTTTAAAAAAAGGTAAAGAAAAAGCGTCGAGTTCATCTAAAAACTATCTCACAAAAAATAGCTATCACAAAAACTAGCTACCTTTATTTACAAAAAGTACTGATATAAAAATTGCGTCAAGTTGGGGTGCAATTTCACTTTAACTTTGTTAGTGTTATTAAATTTTATACATATGTGCTTTTATATAATCCGCTGTTGACAAATAGGTAGAAGTTCCGTTTAAAATCTATTACATTTTTATCATAAAGAAGAACATTTTTGTTAGAGTTGAATCAATTTTAAAAAATAAAAGATTACGTCAAATGATTTTTAAATTTTCTAGAAAATTAAAATAAGATTAAAAAACTTATTTAAAAATTAAAAATTTAAAAAAATGAAAGATTACGTCAATAATTTTTAAATCTTCTACAAAAATAAAATAAAAGAACAAATTTTTTTTAAAATTAAAAATTAAAAAGAATATAAATTAAAAAAATTTTAAATAAAAAAACTCGGCGCGCTACCAATTTGATTGACAATAATAATAAATGAGCAATTACATACTAGTATTATTTCAATAATTACTAGGCAGCGCCGAGTTTTTTTATTTAAAATTTTTTTAATTTATATTCTTTTTAATTTTTAATTTTAAAAAAAATTTGTTCTTTTATTTTATTTTTGTAGAAGATTTAAAAATTATTGACGTAATCTTTCATTTTTTAAAATTTTTAATTTTTAAATAAGTTTTTTAATCTTATTTTAATTTTCTAGAAAATTTAAAAATCATTTGACGTAATCTTTTATTTTTTAAAATTGATTCAACTCTAATAAAAATGTTCTTCTTTATGACAAAAATGTAATAGATTTTAAACGTAACTTCTACCTATTTGTCAACAGCGGATTATATAAAAGCACATATGTATAAAATTTAATAACACTAACAAAGTTAAAGTGAAATTGCACCCCAACTTGACGCAATTTTTATATCAGTACTTTTTGTAAATAAAGGTAGCTAGTTTTTGTGATAGCTATTTTTTGTGATATATGATTACAGTGAAATTATATTCTCGAACGAGATACAATAATCGTGCTGCAAAAACAACTAATATATTTTCAAAAAAGAAAGTTAAAAGATTTTTAAACAAGTAAAAGGTATATTAGAATAAATCATCTTGAGCACCATTATATAAGGAAAAAGAGGAAAAAATATAATAAAAGAAAAATATATCTAATCAAGAATAAAGTAAAAAAAGAAAGCAGGATTAAATATTTTAACAGACGTGAAAGAAGATAAACTAAACATGAAAATAAAAAATAACAATAAATAATAAAACAATGTAGAACGCAAAAAATGCATTATTTTTTAAAATTATATTTGAATATTTTCTTTCTTATTTTTAATATTGTATGTACTTTTTATTTTTGTCATTTAGAAGAAATACTTATTGCGCCTTTGCACTATATGATTGGATTCATTATCAAAAATGTTTGCAAATCATATAGTTTAGCGCAATGAGTATTACATTCTATTAATGAGAAAAATACGCATGAATTTTTCAATTTCATAGAAGATCGCAATCACAGTTGAAATAAATTGCATAAATCGTTATAACTAGCAAGTCTTATCACGATATAAACAAAAGGAAAAGCGGTCATGCTACGAAATTGTAAAATCATGCATTTTCTTATTATCAATGGCAATACAAGGCATATTAATATTAATTAAGTTTTAAGAAAATATAATATAGAAATATATATATATATATATATATATATATATATATATATATGTTGGCATATACGGTATTCTACAATTATATTATAGGGCAAGGTACATATACGAATATCGTCAAATATATAATACACAAGTGATTTTGATAAATCACTTATTAAACAGATATATCTCAATATACAAATAAATAGGAAAAGAGATATCATAAGATATAACTCATTTTTTCAGTTATTTACAGAAAATCTATATTATATAGATTTTTTCGTGATAAGACCTGCTAGTTTTAGATTTATGCAATTGTTTCAACTGTGATTGCGATCCTTGTCTTCGATCGATGTCATGTTTCTTAATATGCCAACAAAAATTATATGTATCATAATAACTTATTATTTATAAAATTCTGAATTCGTTTAATGAATTCTACATTGAAAAAGATAAAATTTAATTATAAATGTATTAAAAAAAAATATATATATATATATATATATATATATATATATACAGGGTGCGCCAAAAGTCTGGATACACCTAAATATCTCACAAACGGTGCATTTTAGAAAAAAATCTTTCAGGCAAAAGTTGTATGGTTTCAAGGGGGACATAAGATGGTACCATTGGTTTGACCTTGAAGAGTCATTTGAAGGTCACGTGAAGGTCACTTCAATTTTTTTAAATGGAACACCCTATATATTTTTGTACACTCTTGTAGCTTATCTCGAGAGATTTCCAAAACATTATAATTAAGTACCTTTTCGTTAAGTACTTTTTGAGTTATGAGGCTTGAAATAATTTCTTAATTTTACATAAACCGTAAAATATCTTGTAAAATATTCATTTTTCGATTATCTTACCTTAATACTTTTATGTAGAAAATATTGAGAGGAATCAATTGGTGTAAAGAAAACACATAGTTGTTTTTAAGAAAAAATATGGAATTGTTAATTGCAAATTACATATTTTTTCTTCAAAACAACTATGTGTTTTTTTTACACCAATTGATTCCTCTCATTATTTTGTACGTAAAAGTATTAAGGTAAGATAATCGAAAAATAAATATTTTACAAGATATTTTACGGTTTATGTAAAATTAAGAAATTATTTCAAGCCCCATAACTCAAAAAGTACTTAACGAAAAGGTACTTAATTATAGTGTTTTGGAAAGCTCTCGAGATAAGCTACAAGAGTGTGTAAAAATATATAAGGTGTTCCATTTAAAAAAATTGAAGTGACCTTCACGTGACCTTCAAATGACTCTTCACGGTCAAACCAATGGTACCGTCTTATGGCCCCCTCGAAACCAAACAACTTCTACCTGAAATATTTTTTTCTAAAATGCACCGTTTGTGAGATATTTAGGTGTACCCAGACTTTTGGCGCACCCTGTATATACAGGGTGATTCTGAACAGACGTTTGTCTTTAAAAAGATAAATTGTCGAGTCTATTCTAAGACGATTTCCCCTTTACTAAAATTGTCTACGAGGCTTAGTTTTTAAATTATTAAATAAAATAGTTCGCGAATTACGGAACGAATACAAGAGGTAGACAGGGACGGCACAACTCACCGTCCGATACAGGCGATCATGTGGGGCGCGCGACGCGATCAGCTGATTGCTGCACACGATGAGTGTAACAATCAGTGTGTGTGTGGGTGTGTGTGGGGTGTATTTATGCACGCGTATCCACACATGCACCGTACTCTCTCTCTCTTTCTCTCTCTCTCTCTTTCTCCCTCTTTCTCTCTCACTCTCTCACTCACTCACTCACTCACTCACTTATTCTTACCTTAATAATGAGATTCTTCATACTGCTGATAAATAGCAGTGCCCAGTGTGTTGCACGATAATAATCGTCGTCGACGAGACGTCGTTTCTTCAACACGCAGTCTGACACAAATAAGCGAAGTTTTTTCTTTCATCACTTTCGACACTTTTACAAATTTACTCGCGCACTTAATCACTCACGATTGATAAAAAGAGGAATTTACCAACGGTTACGGTACGAATTTAATAAACGGTTAACGCATTTAATTATTAATTACACACTCGATTAAAGAAACGCGTTAACAGAACGCGATACTCGATGCAAAGCGCGCGACGTGACGACCGACGACAAGCAGGTCAGGTTAGTACTAGCGCCTCTAGCGCTGCCAAACATAAACGTGTAGCATTACGCGCTAGTACTAACCTGACCTGCTTGTCGTCGGTCGTCGCGTCGCGCGCTTTGCATCGAGTATCGCGTTCTGTTAACGCGTTTCTTTAATCGAGTGTGTAATTAATAATTTAATGCGTTAACCGTTTATAAAATTCGTACCGCAACCGTTGGTAAATTCCTCCTTTTATCAATCGTGAGTGATTAAGTGCGCGAGTAAATTTGTAAAAGTGTCGAAAGTGATGAAAGAAGAAACTTCGCTTATTTGACGATGTGTCAGACTGCGTGTTGAAGAAACGACGTCTCGTCGACGACGATTATTATCGTGCAACACACTGGGCACTGCTATTTATCAGCAGTATGAAGAATCTCATTATTAAGGTAAGAATAAGTGAGTGAGTGAGTGAGAGAGTGAGAGAGAAAGAGGGAGAAGAGAGAGAGAGAGAGAGAGAGAAAGAGAGAGAGAGTACGGTGCATGTGTGGATACGCGTGCATAAATACACCCCACACACACCCACACACACACTGATTGTTACACTCATCGTGTGCAGCAATCAGCTGATCGCGTCGCGCGCCCCACATGATCGCCTGTATCGGACGGTGAGTTGTGCCGTCCCTGTCTACCTCTTGTATTCGTTCCGTAATTCGCGAACTATTTTATTTAATAATTTAAAAACTAAGCCTCGTAGACAATTTTGGTAAAGGGAAAATCGTCTTAGAATAGACTCGACAATTTATCTTTTTAAAGACAAACGTCTATTCAGAATCACCCTGTATATACAGGGTGAGCCATTTTAATTAACGCACGCAATTATTTCGGAAACAAACCATTTTAGAGAAAAATGTTTCAGACAAAGGTTTTATGGTTTCGAGGGGGCCATAAGACGGTACCATTGGTTTGACCTTGAAGAGTCATTTGAAGGTCACGTGAAGGTCACTTCAATTTTTTTAAATGGAACATCCTATATATTTTTGCACATTCTTGTAGCTTATCTTGAGAGCTTTCCAAAACACTATAATTAAGTACCTTTTGGTTAAGTACTTTTTGAGTTATGAGGCTTGAAATAATTTCTTAATTTTACATAAACCGTAAAATATCATGTAAAATATTCATTTTTCGATTATCTTACCTTAATACTTTTACGTACAAAATAATGAGAGGAATCAATTGGTGTAAAGAAAACACATAGTTGTTTTGAAGAAAAAATATGGAATTGTTAATTGCAAATTACATATTTTTTCTTCAAAACAACTGTGTTTTCTTTACACCAATTGATTCCTCTCATTATTTTGTACGTAAAAGTATTAAGGTAAGATAATCGAAAAATGAATATTTTACATATTTTACGGTATATGTAAAATTAAGAAATTATTTCAAGCCTCATAACTCAAAAAGTACTTAACGAAAAGGTACTTAATTATAGTGTTTTGGAAAGCTCTCGAGATAAGCTACAAGAATGTGCAAAAATATGTAGGGTGTTCCATTTAAAAAAATTGACCTTCACGTGACCTTCAAATGACTCTTCAAGGTCAAACCAATGGTACCATCTTATGGCTCCCTCGAAACCATAAAACTTTTGTCTGAAACATTTTTCTCTAAAATGCTTTGTTTCCGAAATAATTGCGTGCGTTAATTAAAATGGCTCACCCTGTATATATATATATATATATATATATATATATATATATATATATACAGGGTGTCCCATTTAAATCTATCTAATCGAATATCTCGAAAATCAAGCCCGGGAGAGAAAAATGTTTCAGACAAAAGTTGTTTGGTTTCGAGGGGGCCATAAGATGGTACCATTGGTTTGACCTTGAAGAGTCATTTGAAGGTCACGTGAAGATCACCTCAATTTTTTTAAATGGCACCCCCTATTTTTTATTACATATCCTTATAGCTGACCTCGAGTGCTTTCCAAAACACTATAATCAAATGTTTTTTCATTGAGTACTTTTCGAGTTATAAAGCTCCAGTTGCAATTTTGAAAAAATTCAAAATATCTCGTAAAATATTCACTTTCCGATAGTCTTACCTTACATGATCTAGCCAGTCAAGGCGAGATCCGAGCATGATCTAGCCAGTTAAGACAAGGTCCGTGTATGATCCAGCCAGTCAAGGCAAGATCTAGGCATGATGCAGCTAGTGAAGGTAAGATTCGAGTATAATCCAGCCAGTGAAGGCAAGATTTGGATATGATCCAACCAGTGAAGGTAAGATCCGAGTATGTTCCAGCCAGTCAAGGCAAGATCTCTATGGAAGGAACTGTTCAAAATTATCTCCATTGGCTTGAATACATAATTCCAACCTATTTTCGAAGTGCCTGACCGTTTTGAGTAAGACAGCTCGCGGTATATTTGCGCAAGCTACTCTTATCCTCTCTATCATGTCTTTTCTAGTTGTAGGCGCATGCTCATAAACCACATTTTTAATATACCCCCATAAATAAAAATAAAGTGGTCAGATCAGGTGATCGTGGAGGCCATGCGATGGCTCCTCGTCGCCCAATCCATCTGCCATTGTATTCTCGATCTAGATAAGCTCTCACTATTGCCGCATAATGAGGTGGCGCCCCGTCTATTTGTATCCACATTCTCTGGCGTGTATAAAGATCAACGTCTTCAAGCAATGGTGGTAAATGATCCCTCAGAAGTTCCAAAAAATTTGCACTATTGACATTTCCTTCAAAGAAATAAGGACCAATCAAGAAACTATTTATAATACCACACCAAACATTCACACTCCAGCGATGCTGATTATCTTCTGATTTTTCAACCTGAATTGCCTGTAAAAAAAAAGAAAGATTCAATGAAAAATAACAGAATGACAAAATATTTTAGAATAAAGTTAATATTAAATTATTATATTTCTCTTTATGCTAAAGTAATAATTTATATTATTTTTAATTAGTTTCCTTATATTTTCCTTATATTTTCAACAAAACAAATTTAAAAAATATGAAACAAATAAAAAAAAGTTAAATAAAATATTTTTTCAAACATTATTATTATTTAACAATAAGCATTAAACTTTTAACCTTGCTTTTATCCTCTGATTTTTTACAGAAATAAATAAAAATAAGAAAATTATAAGTTAATATACTCTAATAAATTCTAATTTCGTTTTAATAAACTCTCATATATATGCAACTTATTGTGTTATTTATAATTAATATATAAACTCTCTTAATTCTAGGCCCAGTTCCACAATTTACTTTAACCGAAGTTTAACTCGTTAAAGGAAGATTTACATTGCGTCCCAAACCCATAGTATCCAATCGAACGTCATACATCGGACATTGAACGTAATGTAAATTCTCCTTTAACGAGCTGAACTTTGGTTAGAATAAGTTGTGGAACTGGGTCTTAGTATATTAATTTTTATCAGAATGTAAAAACTATAATTACAAAATTCAGAATTTTTAATGTAGCAAGATATTTTTAAAAAGATGTTTTTAACAAAGCATTAGTATATTTGAATAAAACAAAAAAATATTGTTTTCTTTGATTTTCTTTTAACATATTAATCATTTGTTTTTAGTAAAACGTTCTCTTATATATTTATGTGCATATTTTTCATATTTATTTTGTGACTAACTTATCTCTTGCACTTTTTCTTTTGCAACTTGAATCTCACTTTCGTATCATTATTTTTTTATTTGGATATACAAATATTTAATTTGATAATGAAAAAGATAATGAAAAAAAATTTAATATTAAAAGAAAACATACAACAAATAAATTTTGAGAAAACAAATATAATTGTAAAAAATTTCTTAAAATAAACTACGAGAGCTTTTTTATTTTTATTGTCCATATTGAACAATCCTTTTCTTTCCAATTCGCTCCTAAAGAGACGGGCGATGAGGTACAAATTACTTGTGTGAAATGTTGTAAACCTAAGTAGGACATCTTAATCGCTTATTTTTTAATTATTGATGTTTTTGAACACTGTATATATATTATGGGTTTTATATAATAATATATTGTACATTCACATTTGCAAAAAAAGACATTGATAAAAAGAATACGTTTGTCAAAGAAATGCAAAAAATATAAGAAAGTAAATAGAAGATTAATTTAAATTTGATCTATAGTTCAATTTTGATCTATAATTACAACACACCATTTGATCTATCATTCAATTTTATTTTACAAATATATATTGGTATTTCATTAAAAAATAACTGTTTATACTTTGAAATGACTTTAATAAAGAAAAGTCATCATAAATTTGATTTTTTGAGTTTACAAAGTGTAGTTTATAATATTGAGCACAAGTACATAAAAGAAAAAAAAACATTCTTTATAAAATAATAATAAAATAACTTTTTGTATAATAATATATACTTAATACGCATATTTGCATACTTCCCTAACAGCACATATAGATACTGAGAATGTTCGAATAATATCGCAAAAGTACAATGCATATATTCTCAGAACATTCGAGATACATACTATGATATACTAAGTATATATTAAGAATGCCCTAATGTCCGCCTATTTTGGTTAATAGTAAATACTGAGAATATCTTGTAATATAATTCATATATGTAATAGAAATACTTTTAATAAATGCAGTAAACGGACACACTATTTCTCATTTTAATTTTAAATAATCTTTTTAGTATTCTGAATCCCAACAAGGAATCCAGAACAACTAAACTACTGAACAAATGAAAAATTTTAAATTAAGTCAGTTTATTATAAATTAAACTGACTAAAAAGAAAAAAGAAGAAACTTTCCCAGATAGCAAAGTCTGTAGAAAGCATATTATGCCAAGTGTCTGCTACCAACTAATGTTAGCAAAAAGGCTACAAATTTGATACTGAAGTTGTTATTACTAATTAAGTTGACAAATTGATGTCAAAAATCGAGCAGAGCCTGCTCACAGAATCTGACGCAGATTGGTGGCAGAAACCAAGCGTGATCTGATAGCAAATTGGCAACAATCTGCATTTGATTCGATAGTTCCTTCGCTTACCGCTATGTGATGTATTTTCTCGCAATCAAATTTCTGTCAGAAATATATATAAAGTCGCGATTATTAATAAAAGATCAAAAATATAGTAACTATTTCTATCACTTTAATTTCTGATATGTGATACAAGTAGATAAGATTCAGAATATTAAACTGATTGGAATCAATAGGATAAACAAAAAATTATTCATTTACTGCCTATTTGAAGCATAAAGGAAGAATTTAATTCTAAATAAATTATATCTCAAGTTTTATAAATTAAATTTAATTATTTTCACCATTTACTTTATTATTAATTTAATTAAATTGAACTAGTCCTTTACTATTAGATATAACTACGATATAACATATTACATATATGTTGTATTAGAAGAAAATTGTAATTAACCGATAACTCGCCGATAGTCTTATTTAGCATCTGTAATAATTAATTTTATTGTATTTATATTACTTATTTATATGAATGATTAGAAGCTGCAGATTCTGCTTGGGATCTGCTGCTAATCTGCCGTCAGATTACGCGCGCGCAGATCCTGCTCGGTTTCTGCCGACAATTTGACGTCAAGTGATGTTAGCAAATCCTGCTCGGTTTTTGCTGACAATCTGCTGTCAGATTCTGTGAGCAGGTTTTGCTAGCAAATCGTGAGCCTATTGCGGACATAACGGATGCCAATCTGCTAGCAACTTTTGTGGAAATCTGTTGCCAATCTGCTGGCAAATTGCGCGCATTTTGCTTACCGGGTTTGGAACTCAAGTTAGTATCAGTCCTTTATATCCATTTCACCGAAAATTATGTACGAGTTTGGTGGCGCGCGTAGCGGCAAAATGAGGAAACACATGCAATATTATAGAATATCCTGAAAATATACGAGAAAGAATATACTAATACGAGATATGCAAAGTATATTCTGAGAATATATGAAAAATAATATACAAGAGATGTTATGAGATTATTCTCAGTATACATCTGTAACGTATATTTACAGTATGAGTATAGAATATTCGAATGATATCATGTGATGTTAGGGTTGATATTAAAAAAAACAATACATCTTAATTTTTAAGAAAAACATAATATAAATAAATAGATGTATGGAATATTCCTTTAAATTTAACATGTTAACCTTACAAACATAAAATAATTATATTTATTAAAAAAAAATAACTATACTTAAGAAAATAACTACTTTTTTAAGAAAATAACTATAATATGTTAGAAATATCACGTAAAGGAACATAACTCATTATAAGACTTAAGTCCATATTCTGAATCCTCTTTTATCGATAAAAGTGCTTGTAAAGTCTAAAAGTGGCCTGTAGCCAATCAGAAAGCTTATAAGCCACTTTTAGAGGCACTTTTATCAATAAAAGGGGATTCAGAATATGGGCCTTAGACTTCTGCTACAATGAGTTGTAAGTCGTAAGCAAATTGACCAACCATGGTCAATTATTTAAAGAATAATCGACTATGGTTGATCAATTTGTTTACGATTTATGACTCATTGTAGCGGAAATTTTTTAATTTTACAAAGCATTGTTTATAACGTAGTAAATAACAGAAAATCCAGCGCTACTAATATATCTAACGTTTGAATCAGAAAAAAATATAACAGAAAAAAATTAATTTGGTTTTGAAGATTTGATTCTTTTTAATTGGTTTTGCAACCAAGATTTTACTTGTGGAGATGATCTATGTCGTAAGCAAGGATTTTGTTTTATAATTTCATGAATTGCTCGTAAAGAAGGTAACTTGCCACTTTTTATATTTTCATCAAACGCTGTTAGCACTACTGTTTTTTCATTTTCGTTCCATCGTTTTCGCTTTGTGCGACCATATGGGGAACCTATAAAAAGATGTTCATTATTTATAAAGGAATATTATTAGAATTTTCGTATCGTATTAACTGTATTAGTTAAAATAGGCACTTATGGAATCAATTTATAATAAATTATAATTTATTTTACACTTTAATAAGTAATTTACTTAATATCACATCATTGATTATTGAATCACATTTTTTATTTTAAATTTTAACAATACAATGATAGTAATCATTGTTAATGAAATAGACTTAATGTATACTGTAGTGTAAATTTATAGATTTAAATCGATTATTGAAATATTACAGGATTGTTAAATTCTAAATTTTAATAACTTATAGTTGATGAAATATATATATAACAAATATATATAATGGTTGATGAAATAATAGGTAGATTTATAATAAATATGTAAATGTATAGTGAAAATTATCTCACTAATTAATTAATTGTTTATGAGTTTTGCCTTTTTATTTTGATACAATTTGATAGTCATTAAATAACATAATACTTACTAGAACGTCTTTTAATTCCTGATGTATCTCCAATTTCCGATGTATTAAATGAGTTACTATCATTTCTTTCTGTAATTAGAATACATATTGCAGTAGTAGATATCTCGCTAATATGTTTGTAACAATACATATATCCAAAAGACTCACAGAGGACTCCAGAGTAGACAGAGGATGTTTTATGTCCTCTGGATGTCCTCTCGATGATTTCTGAACGTCTTTTGGACATGTGCTGTTAGGGGTATATTTTTATAGATTTTTCTTCCATGACTTTCAAAAAGATTTATATAAATGATTACAACGTTCTCATGACTCACATAAAATTAACATTAATACAATTAATAATTTAATAATTTGTACCTTTATTTATAGTTGCTTCTATAATTTTTTCCTCAATATCTTCTTGATTGCTATCCTCACTTTCTGAACTTTGAGAATCACAACCATGAGCCGCTTCTAAATGTTGCGTAATATTCAAAATATCATGACTAATGATGGGTTGCCTGTACACTTCTCTGTGTATTTTCTCAGCATGTCCCATGAAGTTTGCGAGATCAGATATCTCAGTGTCAACAAGTTCCATACTTGCACAAAATGTAGCAATGTGCTTTCTTAGCTTAGTGCCTTGTAATAAATGCGCAACTTTTGCATTACAATCTTCAGAAAATTTTCTCATGAGAACACAAGCTCTTAAGTATTTAAAACGTTTTCGATTATAGGTTGGAAGACCAAAGATGTACGGATTTTCTGCAGGAACTTTAGCATTTGTGCGAAATTTTAGTATTAATTTTATACATTCTAGTAAACTATAATTTAATATCACAGGTACTGTACGACCAAGTTTGCTTCTAATTACAAATCGTACATATTTTTTTGCTGCTTTTTGTGCTTTCAATGAAGTTTTTTTAAAAAGTTCATTAGTCATGTTTAGATCAATACCTTTATATTGCTCAAAATCTGTTATAAACATCCGTTCAATTTCACCAGATCGTCTACGATTGAATAATTGAACTGAGCTTAATGTACATTCTGCCAGTGTTAACTAAGTTTCATATGTGTATTTATTCGATAAATCGTCAAATGATTTTTGTCGTTTACATTTCAAATACATGTATAACTTAGCTATGTCATTTAATGATGGAAGATCATCATTTTTTTATGTCTTTGATGTTGTAAGCGTGTTTCTATAACTGTTTTATTCACACTGGTACCATAATCTTCTGTTAATAATTCCAAAAAGTCTTTAACTAAAGCTTTTTTTTCATCATCTTGACGTTTTATACATTCCGTAATAAGTATATGACCAACTTTTTTTATTAATGTTCCTAACATGGCTGCTGTAGTAGGTTTAGAATAAATTCCTACTTCATCATCCAAACCAGCTACTTTATTAACACTACTAACAACGTCTTCATAAAATTTCGGATGATATATAGACTCAAAATCATTTATATTTTTATTACTCTTTTTAATAGTTAATAGAAAACGACCTAACAGCCTTAAATGTGCACGAATCATGTCATGCTGGTGTTGAAGTTTATATTTAATAGATAATTTGTTACCATATAAAATAATAAGCTTGTCATATCAAGAGACACGGTAGTGTCTTGTGCTAAGTCCGCGCAGCAACAAGACGCGCTCCGTGTATCTTTACGCGAGTCGGATAGTTGAGCGTACTTGATATTTTCATTTCTCATATATACGCTGAACGGATCGAGTTTTTACTAGATTCAATCGATAGCTTGGGTTTAAATTATATAATAAAAGTGTTTTTGTTTTTGCGCTACGTGCTCTAGAAACGCAGCTATTACGACGCAAAGTCGAAATATGAAAATTTTCATTTAAGAAACGTCTCCCTGGTCAACGCTCAAATCTCCAATGCGCATGCGCACAATTCTTAAAATGTACGTTTGACGCATTCGCCAGAAGATGGCGTTAACGGTGCTTATAAATATGCTGTAAAAGGTTAAGTGTGTCACTTCAGGTAATTATATATCAACAACTGTCCGGCTCGCGTATAGATTAATTAATAATTAATAGTTTAATCAGGTAAGAAATAAATAAATCATTATTGCATATGCAGAGATAACTGATATAATCTTTACAAATAACTTGATGCATTGAAAACTAGCAAAAATTGTATTTATTTAGGTACATTCAATTATATATAAATAAATATATTTATTTATATACACTTGAATATACTTATATACAATTCTTGCTAGTTTTCAACGAACCAACTTATTTATAAAGATGCATGTATTATATAAAATAAGTTATCTTGCGTGTGCAATAATTCAGAAAGTATATATATATAGTCACTTCTTCATAATATAAGCTTCTTTACACGCAAACTGTTCTTGCAGTATTTAAATTAGATTAATAATGTTGAATCTTTACACGCAAACTGTTCTTGCAGTATTTAAATTAGATTAATAATGTTGAATCCTATCTGTATTAGTACATATGTTCTTAAATCATTATTGCGTATGCAAGATAAAATATATAATACATGCATCTTTAAGAATAACTTGGTTTGTTGAAAAAGAGTTTCATAATTTCCTAAATATAATTCTTGCTATTTTTCAACGAACCAAGTTATTCTTAATAAAGATGCATGTGTTATACGTTATCTTACATTTGCAATAATGATTTAAGAGCATATGTATATATTAATGCAGATAGAATTCAACATTATTAATCTAATTTAAATATTGCAGGAAGGGTTTGCTTATAAAGAAGTTTACATAAAGAAGTGTCTATATACTTTGTGAATAGTTCAGTCAAGTGAGAAATAAATCATTACTATGTATGCTCTTGAATCATTATTGCGTATGCAAGATAATGTACTCATTGAAAACTAGCAAAAATCTTCACAAATAACTTGGTTCGATGAAATCTTTTTCAACGAACCAAGTTATTCTTAAAGATGCAGGTATTACAAAAGTTATCTTGCATATGCAATAATAATTTAAGAGCATATGTATATATTAATGCAGACAGAGTTCAATACTATTAATCTAATTTAAATATTGCAGGAAGAGTTTGCTTATAAAGAAGTTTACATAAAGAAGTGGCTATATACTTTGTGCATAGTTCAATCAGGTAAGAAATAAATCATTAAAACACATGTTCTTGGATAATTATTGCATATGCAAGATAACTTTTGTAATACATGTATCTTTAAGAATAACTTGATTCGTTGAAAAAGATTTCATCGAACCAAGTTATTTGTGAAGATTCTTGCTAGTTTTCAACAAGTACATTATCTTGCATACGCAATAATGATTCAAGAGCATACGTAGTAATGATTTATTTCTCACTTGACTGAACTATTCACAAAGTATATAGACACTTCTTTATGTAAACTTCATTATAAGCAAACTCTTCCTGCAATATTTAAATTAGATTAATAATATTGAATTTATCTGCATTAATATATACATATGCTCTTAAATCATTATTGCAAATGTAAGATAACGTATAACACATGCATCTTTATTAAGAATAACTTGGTTCGTTGAAAAATAGCAAGAATTATATTTAGGAAATTATGAAACTCTTTTTCAACGAACCAAGTTATTCTTAAAGATGCATGTATTATATATAGTACAAAAAAGAGTGATATCCCTAAAAAAATTACCCTTTTAAAAAAAGGTAAAAAAAAGTGCTAAGTCCGCGTAAAAAACAGTATATGAATTTGCAAAATAGTGTATTATTAACTCTAAAAAACTACTGTAAAAAACCTCTCTCCAAAATAGGATTATTTTAATCTACAAAATAGTTATTTTAATCTGCACAAAATAGTGTTATTTTAAACCGTAAAAAACTGTTCTACAAATTATTTTAATTTTGTGTAAAATATATCCTACAAAAATAATGATATCAAAAAAATTGTGCTAAGTGAAAATAAAAACTTATAAAAATATTTTAACCAAAAAAAGTTATACAAAATAGTTGTTTTAATTTTCTACATTATATCTTAGAAAAATAATGATATCCAAAAATTACGCTAATTGAAAATAAAAACTTAAAATATTTTAACTAAAAAAGATTGTACAAAATAATTGTTTTAATTTCTTACAAATAATATTAAAAAGTTGGCCGACTAAATAAAAATTTTCACTATAAAATATACATTTCTTTTTTATTTCCAATATTAAAAGGAAAATGATATTAAATGAATTGTAATATATCTATTATAAAAAATCGTTGAAAATATGAACAATCATATACATTGCAATAATCATATGCATATATCCTGGTTTAATTAAAAAAAAAAAAAAAAGAAAATGATAATACAAAATACAAAATTAAAAATTATTAAAAAAATTAAAAATTAGAAATTAATAAAAAAAAATAAAAATTTATATAAAAATTAAAAATTAATACATATAAAAAAATTTTAGTTAAAAAACTTAGCGCTGCTAATTTCATTAGCACATTATTCAGCGTAGCAGCGCTAAGTTTTTTAACTAAAATTTTTTTATATGTATTAATTTTTAATTTTTATATAAATTTTTATTTTTTTTTATTAATTTCTAATTTTTAATTTTTTTAATAATTTTTAATTTTGTATTTTGTATTATCATTTTCTTTTTTTTTTTTTTTAATTAAACCAGGATATATGCATATGATTATTGCAATGTATATGATTGTTCATATTTTCAACGATTTTTTATAATAGATATATTACAATTCATTTAATATCATTTTCCTTTTAATATTGGAAATAAAAAAGAAATGTATATTTTATAGTGAAAATTTTTATTTAGTCGGCGTAACTTTTTAATATTATTTGTAAGAAATTAAAACAATTATTTTGTACAATCTTTTTTAGTTAAAATATTTTAAGTTTTTATTTTCAATTAGCGTAATTTTTGGATATCATTATTTTTCTAAGATATAATGTAGAAAATTAAAACAACTATTTTGTATAACTTTTTTTGGTTAAAATATTTTTATAAGTTTTTATTTTCACTTAGCACAATTTTTTTGATATCATTATTTTTGTAGGATATATTTTACACAAAATTAAAATAATTTGTAGAACAGTTTTTTACGGTTTAAAATAACACTATTTTGTGCAGATTAAAATAACTATTTTGTAGATTAAAATAATCCTATTTTGGAGAGAGGTTTTTTACAGTAGTTTTTTAGAGTTAATAATACACTATTTTGCAAATTCATATACTGTTTTTTACGCGGACTTAGCACTTTTTTTTACCTTTTTTTAAAAGGGTAATTTTTTTAGGGATCTTATTGCACGACATACATCATCCTCTATTATTACAGGTAATATCACAGATCGTAATTTTTTATTAGTCGCGCTATGTACTCTACCTAATATTGCACGTCCCAAAATTGTTACACCTTTAGTATGCTTACTAGAACGACCAGTACATCGATAAAAATGTTGGCGAAGTGAAATCTTGGAAAAGAAGCCATGACATTTTGCGCAGGGTAAATAATCTTTAGCTTCCTTATTTTTTGAAGCTTGCGGTCTTCGACAAACGATTAAGTCACCTTTTCCAATATCTTTGTCAGTATTATATTGAAAGTTTCCTTTACGTCTAATTATATCTATTATTTTCAATCTCTCTGTACACTTCTTGGGTAGTATAATGAATTTTTTAACTTCAGCTTCATTAGAATGAATAGTCTCCAAGTGACGAGCTATTTTCGTATATAACTTTTTACAAAAGAGAACAATTTTTTTTATTTTTACTACTGGTAGATGAAGTTGGAATATATAAATCTTTATCATCAAAAACTCCTGCTGTTGGTATTTCTGTTGATTTATTGATTTCCAAAGATGTATTTGATTTATTAGGTGGTTCTTTACATTCTTCTTCATCCTTATCATTATCATCAGAAGATTCTGAACAAGATTCATTTGATGGATAATATTCAGAATCATCATCTGATTCACTTTCCACTACTCCTTTTATTGATAAAAAATGTATCATTATTAACAAATTTTTAAATATAACAGATATAAAAAAATAATATTTTAATTATTCACATTATATAAAACATCGACATATTTTAACTCAGCTTGCAATTGTGTTTACTTGATAAGCAACACAATATTGTTATATGTTTTACTTGATAAACTTGATAATATGTTTCATTCAATAAGCAAAAAAAGGGATAAATTGAGATATACAAAAGAAATGAGTTGTTAAAAAAATAAAATATAAATATTCAATATTTGATCATGTAAGATGTAAAGGGATTTATTAGTACACAATGCATAATGATATATGATAGAAAAATTTTACTTGATCAGATGCCACATACACACACAAATAATCTATTACTGATTATTAAATTCTATCGCATTGTGTACCATCATACCTCTCATAATATCTACATATAGATTCTACGTACTTGGAATGATTTCATTTCTATTTGATGACACTGTTGCAATGTTCGTTTCATCCTTTTGATTATTATTGTTAATATCATCTTTTCCATTATTCTTAGTATCATCTTTTTCACTATTTTTATCTAAAATGAAAAATTATTATAGTTCTCTAAGTTAGCCAATACTTAAAATATGCTTATATTAAAAGGAAATTAATATAAATAAATATATCTTTAAAAAATCTCAAATGTAGCTATACATATACATTAATTTTACCTATGTTTGATATAACAGTAATTATATCTTCTGCATGATTCTGGTTCTCACTATTTTCTTTATTCGAAGCGAGAAATTACAACAAATCTACAAATTAATCAATAAATACACAATTTGACTTATATTAAATATTATATTTGTAGTTATTTTTAAATAATCAACATCTGTATATACATATTGGATCTTACCTGTATTTGATAACTCAAAAGAAATATTCTCAATATCGTTGTACGTTTTACAATTATCTTTATCTAGAACAATTATAAATTTCATTAATTTAAGAATGTAATTTTATAAATTTGCATTCATAGTATGTTATATTATAAATTTATACAGGTAATCTATCTACATAACTTTTTTACGTAACATTTCTGTCTCTACTTATTTTTTGTTGATATATTTACATTTTCAATTTGTACTTCTGTATTAATAAATATTTTATGTATGTTTTAACATTATAAATAAAAATAATATTCTAACATTATAAATAATAATAATAATAATAATAATAATAATGAAAAATAATATTAATGAAAAATAATAATGAAAAAATTACATATGCATTATATACATATATACATTGCATTAAATTTACCTATATTTGATATAATAGTAATATCTTCAACATTATTCTTGCTATTTTCTTTATCCGAAACAAGAAATTGCAACAGATCTACAAGTTAAACAATATATACATAATTTGCTTTTATATTAAATATTATACTCGTAATATATCTGTATTATATTAACAATATTTTAAAAAAATCTAAATTTATATATACATATTGGATCTTACCTATATTTGATGATGCAACAGAAATATTTTCAATATCGTTATACGATTTATCATTATCTTTATCTAAAACAATTAGAAATTTTATTAATTTAAGAATATAATTTTATAAATTTGCATTCATAGTATGCATATATTGTAAATTATACACGTAAGCTCTTTACATAACTGCTTATGCGTAACATTTCTATGTAATCTCTCCACTTATTTCCTGTTGATACATTTACACTTTTAATTTGAATTTCTATATTTAATTAATATTTAATGTATGTTGCAACATTATAAATAAAAATCATTAAAAAACATTATAAATAAAAATCTTTAAAAGGTCCCAAATGAAGAGATACATTAATTTTACTTATGTTTGATATAATAGTAGTTATATCTGCAGCATTATTCTGATTCTATTTTCTTTATAAGAACTGAGAAATTGCAACAGCTCTAGAAATTAATCAATATATATACAATTTGTTTTATATTAAATATTATATTTGTAATTATTAATATTTTTAAAGAATCTAAATCTGCATGTACATATTAGATCTTACCTATATTTGACGACGCAATAGACATATTTTCAATATCATTACGTGTTTTACTATTATCTTTATCTAGAACAAACAATTATAATTTAATAATTAGAAATTTGGCTCAAGTAATCAAAAAATTAAAAAGAAAATGGCATAAGAGCCAACACGCGGTAGTTGGAGCGCAGAGAAGCAACAACACTTCTTTCTTTTTTCAGTATTAGTTTATTAAAAAACACATTATAATAACAAAAAACGTACGTTTCGGATCATCTTTTGATCCTTCTTCAGCGCGATGTTAACAATATATGTTACTGATAGTGACGCGTTACATTGAACGAATTTGTTCTCGACGCGTAGGTGACGCTAAATTGCGTCCCGCGGAGGTCTAGTGAGCGCTCTGCTTCCAATAGTCAATTAAATATACTATAGTTATGCTATGCGACGTCACAGCAGATCTAACAAATCGAGTAAAAATAATAAAATAAATACCGAAAGATATTACACGTGGATAAACTTTTTTGCTTAAATTAATAGTTAGAAGCATGGCTCACCAGATTCCGCGCTTTTTACAATTAATAATATAGTATACCGCTGTGCGCCTCATGTCGGTTAGAGATTCAATGACGAACTGTATAAATATGTCCTCGGTTGTCCGAAAGATGATCCGAAACGTACGTTTTTTGTTATTATAATGTGTTTTTTAATAAACTAATACTGAAAAAAGAAAGCAGTGTTGTTGCTTCTCTGCGCTCCAACTACCGCGCGTTGGCTCTTAAACAATTATAAATTTCATTAATTTAAGAATATAATTTCATAAATTTGCATTCATATACTTATATTATAAATTATACACTAACGTTTCTACACAACTTCTTTTGCGTAACATTTCTATATAATCTCTCTACTAATTTCCTGTTTATATTCACATTATTAATTTGCATTTCTGTATTTTTATTTTTTATAATAAATAATATTTAATGTATGTTGCAATATTATAAATAAAAATATCTTTAAAAAATCTTAAATGTAAAGATAAATTAATTTTACTCATGTTTGGTATGATAATAGTTATATCTGCAGCTAATTCTGATTCTTGATATTTTCTTATAGGAATTGAGAAATTGCGACAGCTTTACAAATTAATCAATATATACATACAATTTGCCTTATATTAAATATTATATTTGTAGTTATTAACGATATTTATGAGGGATCTATATGTTTATATTGGATCTTACCTATATTTGATGACACAATAGAAATATTTTCAACATTGTTATGTTTTACTATTATCTTTATCTAGAACAAACAATTATAAATTTTATTAATTTAAGGATGTAATTTTATAAATTTGCATTCATAGTATGATTATATTATAAATCATGCATGTAATCTCTCTATATAACTTCTTTACGTAACATTTTTATATAATCCGCCTATACTAATTTTTTGTTAATATAATTACATTTTTAATTCGTATTTTTGTACTAATAAATATTTTATGTATGTTTTAACATTATAAATAAATATAATATTTTCAAAAAATGCCAAATGAAGATATACATATGCAGTAAATTTACCTATGTTTGATATCACAGTAGTTGTAACTTCAGCGCTATCCTGATTCTTGCTATTCTCTTTATCCAAAACGAGAAATTGCAGCAGATCTACAAATTAATCAATATATATATAATTTGTTTTATATTAAATATTATATTTGTAGTTGTTAACGATATTTTTAAAGAATCTAAATCTATATATACACATTTGATCTTACCTATATTTGATGACGCAATAGAGATATTTTCAATATCGTTATATGTTTTACCATTATTTTTATCTATAACAAACAATTATAAATTTCATTAATTTAAGAATATAATTTCATAAATTTGCATTCATATACTTATATTATAAATTATACACTAACGTTTCTACACAACTTCTTTTGCGTAACATTTCTATATAATCTCTCTACTAATTTCCTGTTTATATTCACATTATTAATTTGTATTTCTGTATTTTTATTTTTTATAATAAATAATATTTAATGTATGTTGCAATATTATAAATAAAAATATCTTTAAAAAATCTCAAATGTAAAGATAAATTAATTTTACTCATGTTTGATATGATAATAGTTATATCTGCAGCTAATTCTGATTCTTGATATTTTCTTATAGGAATTGAGAAATTGCGACAGCTTTACAAATTAATCAATATATACATACAATTTGCCTTATATTAAATATTATATTTGTAGTTATTAACGATATTTATGAGAGATCTATATGTTCATATTGGATCTTACCTATATTTGATGACACAATAGAAATATTTTCAACATTGTTATGTGTTTTACTATTATCTTTATCTAGAACAAACAATTATAAATTTTATTAATTTAAGGATGTAATTTTTTATAAATTTGCATTCATAGTATGATTATATTATAAATCATGCATGTAATCTCTCTATATAACTTCTTTACGTAACATTTTTATATAATCCGCCTATACTAATTTTTTATTAATATAATTACATTTTTAATTCGTATTTTTGTACTAATAAATATTTTATGTATGTTTTAACATTATAAATAAATATAATATTTTCAAAAAATGCCAAATGAAGATATACATATGCAGTAAATTTACCTATGTTTGATATCACAGTAGTTGTAACTTCAGCGCTATCCTGATTCTTGCTATTCTCTTTATCCAAAACGAGAAATTGCAGCAGATCTACAAATTAATCAATATATATATAATTTGTTTTATATTAAATATTATATTTGTAGTTGTTAACGATATTTTTAAAGAATCTAAATCTATATATACACATTTGATCTTACCTATATTTGATGATGCAATAGAGATATTTTCAATATCGTTATATGTTTTACCATTATCTTTATCTATAACAAACATTTATAAATTTCATTAATTTAAGAATATAATTTTATAAATTTGCATTCATATGCGTATATTATAAATTATACACTAACGTTTCTACACAACTTCTTTTGCGTATAACATTTCTATATAATCTCTCTACTAATTTCCTGTTTATATTCACATTATTAATTTGTATTTCTGTATTTTTATTTTTTATAATAAATAATATTTAATGTATGTTGCAATATTATAAATAAAAATATCTTTAAAAAATCTCAAATGTAAAGATACATTAATTTTACTCATGTTTGATATGATAGTAGTTATATCTGCAACATTATTCTGATTCTTGCTATTTTCTTTAGAGGAACTAAGAAATTGCAATAGCTTTACAAATTACCCAGATAGCCATGAATGTTAAAATCACGTTTAGGTTGAAGCTTTACAGCAAAGTTTGTTTCAATTTTGGCAACAATTGTCTGGCAAGTATTTGTCTTGCTTTGTCTTGTCAAAAAGTTTCGAGCAAATTTGTGACAAAATTTTTTCATCATATGATGCTGTAAATAACACAGAAAGACTTGTCCCTAAATTTTATGCACAGAACAGCACATAATGATGCTATTAACGATGTAATGTAAACTTTACGTCAATAGCAGTAAAATTTGTTATACACAGTATATTAGCAAATTTGGTATAAGAACAAGGCAAATCTTACTATATACGGTAAGATAGCAAATTTACGGAAAGAACATGATAAGATTTGCTCTAACATAACAAGACCCAATATGTTCACGCAAATAACAGAAAATTTTGACGTGTACTGCATAGTAGCAAATTTTGTTGCAAAAATAGGGCAAACCTTGCCGTAGACGATACAACAGCAAATTTGCGGCAAGAACAGGACAAACTTTGCCGTACACGATATAACAGCAAATTTGCGGCAAGAACAGAACAAACCTTACCGTGCACGGTACAACAGCAAATTTGAGGCAAGAACAGAGCAAACCTTACCGTGCACGGTACAACAGTAAATTGATGGCAAGAGCAGAGCAAACCTTACCGTGCACGGTACAACAGTAATAAATTGATGGCAAGAGCAGGCAGCAGGTTTTATATATCGTGCATGTAGCATTTGATAATAAAAATAATTAAAATTTTATTTTAATTATATAATTTAAATATTAAAAAATCTAATTGTTCTTAAATTTGTATGATCGTATTAAAGAATAAAAATCTAATTTAAAGCTCTAATGTGTAACTTCACTAATAGAAATTTATATAATTGGATTAATATTTATTAAAAGTCAGCAACAACAGAAATTTATTCTTATTCTTTTTTATCTTTATTAATATTTTTTTAAATTTTATTATAAAACTATTAATTATACATATTATAAATACATTAATTATACATATTATTATATTAAATTTAATTAACCATTTGTAAAAAATAGACACTGCTTAAATAATTTTAATTAAAATAAAATTGCAACAAATTTTAAGTATTTAAAATTAAAAAGAATTAATCTTTCCTTACTTGCACTAATATAGTATGTAAAAACATTTTTAATGTAATACACATACTTAAAAACATTATTGCACGTCTAAAGAACGTCTAAAAAATATTATTGATAATGTTGTGCATTATACTATATATATATATATATATATATATGTATATATATTGCAATTGTATATATGTATAATATACACACAGGATGAGTCATTTTTATATCAATCCACATAATTTTCTTGAAAATAAAGCATTTTAGAAACAAATGCTTCAAATAAAAGTTGTAGGGTGTCGAGATGAGGGATATTAGGTGGTGTCATTGGTTTGACCTTGAATAATTGTTTGAAGGTCAAGTAAAAATCACCTTCAATAAAAATAAAACACCCTATTTTTCATTGCATTTTTTTATAGTTTACCTCGAAAACTTTCCAAAATAATATATAATAAAATATTTTTTCATTAAGAATTTTTTGAGTTATAAGGATTAAAAGTTTCAACATTTTGAAAAAAATACAAAATATTCTTGAAAAATATTTATTTTTTAATTTATTAATTATTACTTTTACCTTCAAACAAGTATTATTATTCTATTATCGCTATTACCTTCAAATAATAATTATATTATTATGTCCCTCTCGAAACCCTACAACTTTTGTTTGAAATCTTTCTCTAAAATGGCTGCGTTCAGCAGAAAAAGCTGCTTTGCAACTGTTGTAAAATTTGTGAGTCTGATTGGCGTATGCTCTTAATTTTGACTGGATCTATGAGCATACACCAATCAGATTCACGAATTTTACAACAGTTGCAAAACAGCTTTTCCTGCTGAACGCAGCCAATGATTCGTAGCTTATATTTTACTTGCCTCTCTTTATTCTGGGCAGTCTATGGCCGCGGTAGCCAATCAAAACTTTTCCCGCGTAGCGTTGTCGTGTCGTTCGCGCTTTTTCAGTTATTCTTTTGAATAAAACGACTGTGACTACCACGAGGTGATTGCCACAGAAGATATTATTCTGAGAAGATTTGGAAGCGAGCTCTTATATAATATTGAGGATAACCGTGATTGGCAAGAATATCGCAGAAGATATTTTTTTGCAGAAGATTTGTGAACTTTCAGGGTTCAAAAGAACTTTCCAGGTGAGTTCTTTTGAAAATTTTCAACGTGACTGCCGCAAGGTTAAGTCATCGTAGAAGTTTGCAGAAGATTTCTGAGGCTTTCGACGTAAGTATGAAACCGTTTAAACATTCTGTTTCGCGTAAACATTTCCACCGGTTGTCTGCAAGACAACAAAGGCGGATTACTTCCGAAATTAGAAATACTTTGCGTTTAAATATTTCACATAATTCGGTTACATATGAACAGTCAGATAATGTTGCTTTATCTAATAATATTAATGTTGCTAGCAGTTCATATATTAATTATTCATCTTGGGCAGACGAAATTCCTTTGAGCGATATTGCAAACAATATTACAGATACTAATGTGGATAATAATTTATCTCTTAATTATGATGACAGCGAAGATTCTACTTCCTCATCTCTCAGTACTTCTTTAATTGAAGAAACATTTCAAGATCGTTTGGCAACGTGTTTTGTTAACAATAATCTAACTCATGTGCAGTGCAATAATATATTATCTATTCTTCGAACACACACATGTTTTTCTTCGTTACCAAAAGATGTTCGAACTCTTTTACAAACTCCACGTACACCTGCTGTCATATCAAAAGTAGATCCAGGAAACTATATTCATTTCTCTCTTGAGGCAGAAATTATTAAAACATTATCACTTTCTTTAACATCTAATGTACCACATGAATTAGAAATAGATTTTAATACAGATGGATGTAATTTAGACAGATCAGGAAATATTCACATCTGGCCAATACAATGCAGACTTGCAAATATAACAAACACAAAGCCTATTGTAATTGGAATATATTGTGGTGCTGAGAAACCACATAATGCTAATTTATTTTTTGAAAAATTTGTTTCTGATGTTAACGCTGTAATAACAAATGGTATACTTTTCAATGGCAATAAGATAGCAATACGTTTAAGATGTTTTATAGCTGATGCACCAGCTCGAGCCTTTATTCTTAATCATAAAGGCCATACATCTGCAAGTCCATGTTCAAAATGTAAAGTTTCTGGTGTACGATGTGATAGCAGGTATACGTTTGGTGGTATTAATCATCCTCTTCGAACTAATGAAGAATATTTCAGATGTATAGATGAGGATCATCATAAAGATGGCAGAAGTCCATTGTCAATGTTACCTATGGGTATGGTATCACAAATTCCTTTTGAGTACATGCATCTAGTATGCTTGGGAGTGATGAAGAAACTTTTATCTGCATGGATAAGTGGTAAATATTCACGTCTCTCAAAATTATCAGCAAGATCCATCTCTATAATATCTCAGAGATTAGAAAATCTTAAAACATATTGTCCAGCAGAATTTGCAAGACATCCTAGAGCAATTCATACATTTACTAAATACAAGGCAACTGAATTTCGTCAATTTTTATTGTATACAGGTCCAGTCGTAACGCACGGTGTCTTAAATCGACAAATATATACTCATTTTTTGTTTTTGCATACTGCCATGAGAATATTAGTTTCTTCATCACCATCAAAAACACATTTAAACTTTGCTGAACTTGCTTTACAAAAATTTGTTACTCGGTGTGAAAATCTTTATGGCTTATCATTTATTTCATATAATGTGCACGGTCTTCTGCATCTTACAAATGATGTGCGACAGCTAGGTCCTCTTGATACATTTTCTGCTTTCCCATATGAAAATAATATGTCACTTTTTAGAAAATACTGCAGAAAACCTCATTTTCCTCTTCAACAGTTTGCTAATAGAATGGCAGAGTTAAAAGGTCGTGAAACAAATTCAAATCGTGGTCAAACTCATTTTTCGTCTGCACAAGTATATACAGCGTATAATGGAGGTCCTCTTCCGTCTAACGTTAATCCCAACAGCTGTCAGTATCGTAAAATGATATATAACGGAATTTTACTAAGTTTAGATATACGAAATAATTGTTGTATTTTACACGACGGATCAATTTGCCTCATTGTCAATATCTTAGTAGACAAAACCACACATTATCTGGTTGTGAAGAAATTTAAAAAAATAGATTCATTCTACGATGCTGGTATTTTATCCACAGAAGTTCAAATATTTAAATGTTCCGCATTAAGTAATGAAGTTTTTTGTGTTCAATTAAATCAATTTCGTGTCAAATGTTACAAAATGCCTTATTGGGGTGGTTTATCGATAAATGATAATAGTGATGAAGATGAGCCCGAAATTAGCGAATATGTAGTTGCTGCGATTATACATACAGATTTATAAAATAATAATGTTGCATTTAGCTATTCCTGTAGATATAGGTCCGTATTCAGAACGCGCTTACGAAGATGTTAGCGCGTTGTTATCCAACAGAAGTGTTTGTATTATATAAAACAAGTTTTTCTATTGGATAACAACGCGCTAACATCTTTGTAAGCGTCGGAATACAGACCATAATTTATAAAAAAGAAATAGAATCCAGGATGATTAAATACAGGTTAGTATATTAATTAAATACAAGTTAGTATATTTATCATCTTTTTCGTTTAGCTTAATAAAATAGCAATAGTAATTAAATTTTCATAAAACATTTTAGATGTTATCACATTTCTGCCCTTATTAAAGTAGAAATTATTCTTAAAATATATAACAATATATATGTAAGTATACGAAATATTATAATTTACTTTCTCTCTTATTTAATTTACTATTTTCTATAATTATTTTTTCACAAAATAGTCCATACGATCCAAAATAATTTTTTAAAGAATTGTGTATAGTGATTTTGTCGATGTGATTCTATCTCTTTGTATATAATGTTTTTTTGAAACCTTTTTTTTTATTTTTTTTTTTTTGCCTTTTGTGATATATATATATATATATTTTCTGTTTTATATAGGCCCGGAAGGAGGATAGTCCGTGTGGGGCGGGCGAAATTATATATTTTTTTTTTTTATTTTTATTGTCTTTTTTTTTTTTGTTTTTATATTTTCTTATGTTTAATATAATAATTCGTGCTCTTGTTCTTCTTTCTTTTGTGCAATAATGTCCACTTAATATTATGTTAGCCAATGACAAAATGATTATAATCATTCTGTCATTGGCTAACATAATATTAAGTGGACATTATTGCAACATAATGTAGGACAAATAACTTATTAACAATTTTCTTTCCTTGAGGTGTTGTAATTAATGCTATAAATATGTGTATATATATATATGGGGGTGTGTGTGTGTATGTTTATGTTTATATGATATGTATATATTTATAGGAAAAATGACGGATCGTCCCAAACGTCAGAACATCCATAAACCGCGACGATATCAAACGACATCTTCAGAGGAAAGGGAAATAGAAAGAAGTTCAGGAAGAAAAACACCGATGGAGCAACAACAGAGCAGCCAATTAGACGACGATGTCGCTGAATTACGGGGAGTATTAGAGAATGATTCTCCTAATAGAGTTATGCATGTTCATCCCGATCAACCACTTACTTATACACAATCGTCAATTAACAATTATAAGGAACATATCAGTAATACACCACATGTCAATGACACAACACATTCATTTTGCACACAACCTTTTACTCAGACAACACAAACATTCAGTCCCAGTGTCACATCACATGCACCAATAACTTACACACAACTGTCAAATATCAATCACACGACACAAACACATTCTAACAATAGTTTACAACAATTAAACTATGCACCACAAAATTATAATACAGCACAAACATTCACACACGATCCACATGCATCTACTCATACACAACATATTCGTAGTGGATTGAATACACTATATGACCCTAAGTTTCAGCCTTTCAACATCTGGCCAAATGACAGTCATCGTCTAAGTTCTGTACCACCATCATCACAAACTTCAGGAGATTTTTACAATGTTAAGCCGGAAATTGAGTACGATAATAGAATTAAGCAGAAAAATTTTTATAAATATCTAAATATACATACATTGTACTAAATATACCTAACTTATATTTGTATATGCAAATAAATATTCACAGAGCAATACATGGAAGAATGGATCAATTGGCTTCGGAAATTAAGTAAGTTTTGAAGCACATTATACATATATGTACATATAAACACTAAATATCATTTATTTTATATCTAAACATGATATACTATTTAGATGTATTATAGTCAGTATTCAGAACGCACACAAAAGTGTTAACATGTTGTTATCCAATAGAAGAATCTGTATTACATAATACAGATTCTTTTATTGAATAACAACACGCTAATATCTTTGTAAGTGCATTCTGAATACTGACCTATGTGTATATTATTTATATTTATTATGTAATCTAATTATTTATCTATATTATCTTTACAGAAAGATGCATCAGAAATTGGACAAGATATTACAGCAGACGAGCAATAGAAGCCGAAAGCATACACCTGAAAAGCCAGCATTTTTACCAATATCATCAATAGCGGATGTTGAAAAATTTGAAACTGCTAATGATGAAGAATATATGACATTGGTATGTAAAACAAATAAGTTTATCATATATACTTATGTATAATAAACTTTAGTAAACTAGACGTAAAGACACATATATAAATAGAAATATAAATGTAACAATATTTTTTAAATAGGTGAATTATTTGATTTTTATTGGTGGCTTCAATGCCAAAGAGAGCATACACTTATGCGTAAAAGAGATTTTTCAAGATCGCTTAATGACTTCATACACTTGGTTTGGTCGTGAAAATCAACGGCCATTATTTAATACCCGCTTGGTTAAAGCTATTTACGGTATGATATTATTATACTGATACTAAATTTAAGTTATCAATGATATTTTAATACAATGTTTTGCAGATGCTGTATGCGAAAATAAAAATTTTGAAAAGCCGATGCGGGCTACATTCCAAATGTATATGAGGGATGCTGTGCGAACAACCAAACAAAGAAACAGAAATAAAGTCCGTAACAACTTAGATCGTGCACAAAGAGGCCATCAAAATAAAAGAGCACACGATCTATGGAACGACGAACACAACGAACACGAGGACGAGGATGAGATAGCACAATCAGAAGGAACAGAAGAAAATTAGGTCAGTTTTGTAGGAATATACATATATCTTTTATAACATACATTTTATATAACATTTAGTCCCGTATATTGTTCACCGATTGACAATGATTAGTTCCATTCTTTTAAAGAATTTATATATATATATATATATATATATATATATATATATATTCTTTTAAAGAATATATATATATATATATATATATATATATATATAAATTCTTTAAAAGAATGGAACTAATAAAATGGAACATGTAAAAAAAATATATATATATATATATATATATATATATGGACGGAGGGGGGGAGAAGGGGGGGGAAAGAGAGGGCAAGAGAAGGGAGAAGGGAGGAAAGGAGCGATGCCATATTTATATATATATATATATATATATATATATATATATATATATATATATATATATATATATATATATATATTTTTTTAATGTCATTTGTGGTCAATTTTTAAATATATATATATATATATATATATATATATATATTTTTATATATATATATATATATATTTATATATATATATATATATATATATATATGGATATATATATATATATATATAGTGGTATGCGGGGAAGAAGTTATTATAGGTAGGCTGGGGGGGGTATATAAGGCTGTGGAATAACGGATGATATCATGACAGGTACGGAAAAGAAATAAAATATAACATGGTCCTGGAAATAAATATAATATATAATATAATAATAATAATCATTTGATTTTTGGGATAAAATAAAATTACAATATCGAAATTATTATTCAATGATGTTACAGGCGAAAAATATTTTGGATTATGGAATAACGATTTGAAACATGGCAATTTCAATGTAACACTTGATGGCATTTATTATGAAAGAGCTTTTACGCAAAGATGTCCTAAGGTGACTATACATTCACGAATCTCTTCTTAATATAAGAAACATTAAAGATATAAATTATATTGATAATTGAAATGTATATATTGACATTGTGTGTCTGTTCAAGGGTCATGGAGTAATGATATTCGAAGATGGCACGCATTATCAAGGAGAATTCAAATCTGCAGGGATAAAAGGTTTCACTTTTAAAAAATTTATAATGAAGATACCAATAACATTTAAGCCCATTGAAGAGGAAGTTTGTAACAGCATAATGTGTAATAGCGTTTTCCACTGACAGAACTGGTGCGCTCTGAGTGCACATAAAGGTTATCACACACAATTTTATAATGACAAGTAATTAAAAAGTAAAATAATTAATAGTAAGAGCTATTATTATTGTTGTTCAGTATGAATAATGATAATAATACCTCTTACTATTGGTGTATTTTACCTTTTTAATTACTGTATATGTCATTGTAAAATTGTATACGATAACCTTTATGTGCACTCAGTGCGCACCGGTTCTGTCATTGGAAAAAGTTATTACATATAAATCGCATTTTTTAAATAATGTATGTAATTTATATGCAGCTGAATCTATAATAATTCTCCATAAGATTTATAACTATGTACATGAGAAAAAAATAAAATATAGATATGATGTAAAAAGTTACGCAATATGTTAATGTGGATGTATAGATCTATATGTACCTAGTTATAGTATCTCTGATTTCTATTTAATTGTTATATGCCTTTTTTTAAATATAATATTCTTCAAATGATAGCATTGTATGTGTATATACATATGTTTATATACATACATACACACAGTGTGTGTTTGAAAAGTATATATATATATATATATATATATATATATATATTTATTTATTTATTTATTTATTTTTATCAATAATATAATTCTTATCAATATATAAAATAGCAAATCTTATCATACACGCCGTGATAGCAAATTTGTGGCAGAAATAGATAAAAGTTTATCGTAATAATGCGAATCGTATAAATTATTAATGAGTTCCATTAAACAGGTTTTAATAAAATTAATTAAATTTTACATTAACAAATAAATAAAAATAATAATTAAATTAGAAAACAAAAATAAGAACATTTCTAATCTAATTATTTTTATTTATTTGTTGATGTAAAATTTAATTAATTTTATT
>JALHBL010001510.1:0-15763 GCA_023638675.1 Camponotus pennsylvanicus
AAGGTTGCTCAAGTTGTACCACTGCCTAAATCGTACCTTTTAAATATTGGACGTAATATCGCGGCAACAGCGCCACTAGCGGCAAAAAGATTTACTTTTTAGTCAACCATACTGATTCACATATTGTTCGTGTGTCACCGGAAACGTAATCTCTCATCAAAAAGAGTTTATGGGTATTTGTTATAATTTTCTACATATGTTTGGTAGTTAATCTTGCAAGTAAGTTGTTGGTAAAATCAAATTTTTTTATTAAACATAAGTTCTGTAGCATTTACAGAATCGTTTGTACGAAACGAAATCGTATTAAATTTTATCAGTGTGGAGTTATGATTATTTTACATATGAATTGAGTAGTGTTTTAAGTCGTATCCATGCGAGATTCTTAAGTCGTACTGGTATGATTCATAAAATTACTTCTTGCTTTTACCGACTTTCATTTCTTATTGTTTTCATTCTTGTTTTTTGTGATTTTATAGGCCATAATTATGTCAAAGCAAATTTATAATAGTTGGAAAAAAAGAAGATATGGATGAGGCGTTATCCAAATTATCGCAAGGTGTTATTGGTTTCAATGAAAAAAAAAATATGTGTGTGATGAGTGCACTCATTGAATATGAGACATGCATACATATTACTTATAAAATACCCCACACAGCAAAATATATCATAGAGAGATCTGAGGGATATCTAAATATCAGAATATCTGATTTAAATAATGCTACTCAGATATCACTGGGGTATCTATAAGATATCTTCCAGACTGCAAAAATGTATGATTTTTTCATCTGAGATATGATATCTGATCTTGCAACAAATCAGATAGAAAAGATTATATTTTCGTAAAAATATTATTACACCGAAAAAATTGTATTCTTAACTTAAGAATATGCCACTTATCATTAGAATATATACCACTAAAATAAGCGCCAAGAGGATCCTCTTAAGTTAAGAGGAAAATCTTCTAAAGAGATATTCTTAACACACAGAGAAAAATATTTCTTTAGATTTAATAAATTTTGTTGAAGTCAAATAAATTTAATTATTGGTCTAAAAGTTTTTTTCCGCCTAATTTTAAATATAATCTGTTTAATATTCTGAATCCCAACAAGAAATCCAGATTATTAAATAAATTATTTTAAATTCAGCTCGAAATTAAACTGATAAACAGTGATGTCAGAAAGAGAATGCGGCTCAAATGCACACAGAGAAATTGTGTGTGAGCAGCGTCCTCTCTTTCGCACCACTGCTAAGGGAAAAAAATATACTTTAGATCTTACGTTAATACAAGTCCTTTATATACATTTCATGACAAATATTGAATACGAGAAAAATTAAGAGTGATGTCGCCGCGTAGCGGCAAATGAAGAAACATGTCGCGCACACGAAAATCGAGTTGCGACGTAAAAGTCGCAAATTAAGAATATATTCTTTTATTCATTAAGAATATATTTTTATTTATTAAGAATATTTATTAAGAGGACTAATAAAGTATACATTTCAAGAATACAATTTTTTCGGTGTAGAATATTTTGATAATTAAGATATCAGATATTCTGAAGATATCAGATATTCTGAAGATATTCAAGATATTCAGATATCAAGATATCTCAAATACAACAAAAATTTATTGATGAAATGATATCTGATTTACGTCTGAGATATAGATTGCTGTGTGGGACGTTATAATTATTATTGTTGCTTAATTGTATTCTTAGGTACGACTTAAGCTTTTAGGTGGTACCACTTAGGAGACTGGTTTCTTTAGTCGTACCGTTATAAGTTTTTGAAGATTTAGTTTATTTGATGTGACAACATATAGATTTTTTCATTTTGTTATAATAAATGAAAACAATGTTTACACAAGTTTTGAATAACACATTTAGGTTCTATTTATTTGATAAATCCTCACTTTTATACGGTTTTTTTCTTAAGGGGTACGACTTGAGCAACCTTATCCTATATCCCGACGATCCAAAATTTATGGAAGAAGCATACTACGACGCTACCTCGAAGCCGCACGGATATTTATTGCTCGATTTGAAACAATCGACTCCAGACGAATACCGATTTCGCACGTGTATCTTTCCGGAGGATACTCTACATTACGTCTACATACCACGTAAATCAGTCATTAGAGGCGGAAGCGTATAAAAGAACAGTATTCGCACCCGCGAGTTGTAGTTGTACGATTACGGCGCAATGGTGAAAAAAGCAGACCCTAACAAAACATCATCGACGGCGACAGCGAGGAATTTACCGAATAGCGCAATAAAGACTGCAAAACGCCGCATCGGAGAGAGGAACCTGTGTCTCTTAAAAACTCTATGCTATTTGAAAAAAATCAAAGAGCGGCGTTCTTACGCGATGCTGACAATAAATTTGTAAAGTGTATTCAGGAGTGTATTTTCAATACGCTCGAAGGTAACGTACCGCTCGAATCTAGCGAAAAAAAGCGCTTGTCCAAGCATAAAACGACTTTACGACGCATCGCGACAAAGCGGGGTAATTTGAAGACTAAGAGAAAACTATTGGTACAACGCGGAGGATTTTTACCCTATATTATCGGCCCTATACTCGGTGCTTTATTATCACGGATTATCGGCGAGTGAAAAAAAGACAATTCTTTATATCCTTTGTGAGGAAAAATAATAATATTTGGAAAAGTATTAAAAATGGAAAAGGCTAAAAAAATGGTTTTAATTTCTACGGAAAATCTCGAAAAAATGCAACGAATGCAGCAGCAACAAAATCAACAGTCGGAAAATGTTAATAATACGGAAAATGATAATAATAAATCTGTACGGACACCGGGAACCCCTTTATCGCGACTCGATGCGGAGATGTGTCGTATTCTCAATCTCTCGACTCCCACCGACGAGGGTGAAAGATGGAAAATGTATAAAGAAGTACTTCAACGTTATCTTTACTTTGTTCGGAATGCGAAAAAGCGTTTTCACAAAGATTCGCGTGGGGCTTTAAACGGCGACGGCGATGATGAAACCGAGCAGGACGAGGACATGTACTTGGAAGATGACGATACCGCTGAATTTACGCGTACTTTAATTAGTAGCGTTGGAGATGGGGGAGAAGGTGACGCTAATAGTTTCGGGAAAAAACGCGATCAATCGGCGGAAATGATTAAAAATATAATCGAAAGCGTGCCGAAAACTTATCGCTACAAAGCTCACACGCTATTGAAATATTTACTCGATGCCCCGTCGTCGAAGATCGGTTGGGATAGACAAGGACTCGTGACTATAAACGGTGCGGTTGTAACGGGTTCGAATATTAGCGATCTCATAAATGACGCGATACGCGAGAGAAAAACAGTAAAAGCAATCGGAAGAGTTCAGTTTGCGCGATTACTGCACGACATAAACACACCTTCCAGTCTCATAGGAAATCGTAGTTTTTTACACGCGGGCAAAATAGCTCGTCATATTAAAAGCAGCGAATTAGCACCTGTTACTTCCACTCCGAAAACTCGACGTTCATGCAGCAGGTTAAACGAGACGGTTGTATCCGAAGGAGATACGGTATTTATATCTGCCGATGAGGATGAGGATGAGGCCGATAAAACATTAGCAAGTAAGGACGAGAATTCCCCGACAAAGAAAGCAAGAGGTTTATTCGGTTGGAGCAAATTCTAATAATATGGAACTCGAAAAATTATATTACGATCCTTCGCACTACGCGGGTTATTCAGCGACAGACAATTTATCACGAGCGGCTGAGCCGAATTTCTCGCGTAACGAGGTTGTCGACTGGCTTAAATCGCAAGACGCGTACACGCTGCATCGTCCAGTACGACGAAAATTTCCGCGTTTACATTATAATGTGACAAATATCGACGATTTATGGGAGGCGGATTTAATCGATCTTCGTAATCTTAAGAGTTATAACGACGGATATTCCTATCTACTGGTGGTTATCGATGTACTTAGCAAATTTGCTTGGGTAGAACCTTTGCGCGATAAAACTTCGGCGTGCGTGATAAAGACTTTTCAGAACATATTCTCGAGAAACAAGAAACGTTTACCCGTTTACCTACAAACCGACAAAGGTAAAGAATTTATCGCCGCTACTGTACAAAAATTTTTAAAAGAAAAAAATATCTGTTTTCGCGTAGCTCGTAATCCTGATATTAAAGCAGCTATAGTCGAGCGTTTCAATAGAACACTTAAGGAAAGGATGTGGAGTTATTTTACGCATAAAAATACTCGTCGTTATATCGATATTTTGCAGAATGTTGTTCGCGCTTACAATCATACTCGCCATTCTAGCATTAAAATGCAACTCGCGGCCGTTACGTTGGAAAATGCGCGTATCGCGCGAGAAAATATGAATCGACGTTGGAATATCAATGATGATGATGATGATGATGATGCTGGAGAGAGAAAAAATCGCGGACGCAAACAAAAGTGTAAATACAAAGCGGGCGAACTCGTACGCATCAGTAGAGCACAAGCGGCGTTTGAGAAAGGATACGAGGAAGCTGGATGGAGCGAAGAAATATTTCGAATTCATCGCGTTCTCGAGTGGAGAAGACCTCCTGTATACGAACTAAGCGATTTACAGGGCGAGGTTATAGATGGGACTTTTTACGAGCAAGAATTAGCACATGTTATTAAAGATTTGCGAGAGGGAGAATTTATCGTAGACCGTGTGATAAAAACCAAGGGAAGAGGTAACAATAAACAATTACTAGTTAGTTGGCGGGGATATCCTTCTAAATTCGATTCTTGGATACCAGTCTCGAGTTTAATATCAAAATGAGAGGGGAAGAATTTTACATAATCCTCCCGAGCAATAGTAGCATGCGATACTTTCCGGAAAATAAAACAACGTGTTTCACCACCGAATTACCGCAACGTATAGACTTAAGCGGTCGTTGGGAAGTAGCGCTCACGGAGATCCAGTTTCCGTGTAGCTTTTTACATATACGCCCTGGAGAAGGTACATTACAATTCCTCAATGTTGAAAGGAAGAACGAAAAGATAATTCCTGTAGACGATGCCGAAGTACCGCCGGGCGTTTATTCAAATATACGCGATATTATAGAAACGATGAATTACGCGTCCAAATTGGTAAACTCGCATATTGTTTGGGAATTAAAAGTCGGAGGTAAAGTTGCTGTGAAACTTTCTTGCGTAGAAGAGAAATGCGACAAGGTCCATTACGTATATTTTTCCGACAAACTTTGTCGAATACTCGGTTTTGATATAGACGATAAAAAACGTTCACGCTTACTTTTCCCGTCATTTCTTTTTGCACTCGAGGAGGATGCTAACAAGCATATAATAGCCGACAAACCAGCTAGCTTGTTACGAGGCATTCCCGACAAACTTTTCGTCTACTGCGACATTTGCGAGCCTTATATCACGGGTGATGTACAATCGCCTCTTCTTCGAATAGTCGCGCTCAATGTTCGAAATAATTATTCGTTTGCATCTAGCCAGATAACCCATTTTTCGCCCGCGCAATACATCGCTTTGCGTCAAACATGTTTCCGAACAATCGAAATAGATATAAGAGATCAACTGGGGGAAGGTATACCATTCGAATTCGGAACGTTGACTGTGACTTTGCACTTTAGACGTATCGATTAGATATTATAAAATACGCGGAATCTGAGAAAGAGAAAAAGTGCATTTGACCGTTCAGCATCATAATTATTATTATTATTAATGGACTATTACTCGGTATATCGCGACGAATTATAGAACGGAGGCGGTCGCGGTGGCGGAATCCCGCGAGTTTTCGTCGGATCGCCCTATCAGCGCGGTCACGGAATCGGCAGTTTTCTCGGGGGATTATTCAGACGCGTACTACCATATTTAGGTAAAGCCGCGCGAGCTGTGGGGAAAGAAGCTTTACGAGCTGGCGTTAATGTAATCGAAGACGTCGAAAACAATACACCATTTAAGGTAGCGGTCAAACACCGTTTTGAAGAATCGCGGGACAAACTCAAGAGAAAAGCCAAAGAAAAAATAAGTAATCTAATGAAGGGCTCGGGATGTAAGTCCGATGCGAAAATGCATGTAGCTCAGTTCCCTTTTGTCGGGCTTGATAATCACATCGCACGATCCGCAATAACATCGGCTCGTAAGCGACGACGGACGAGTAAGAAAATCAAAGCGGTTGGGAAAAAGAGAACGAGTACAAAAGCACAGAGAAATAAAAAGAAGAAGAAAAGTCGTACAGTTGTAAAAAAAAGACTTAAGACGTCTGCGAAACGACGTAAAATCGGTAAAAAACGTACCGTATCCGATATATTTTCTTAAGTGGTTATATTCGGAGCATTCTAATTTAACGACGGTGGCGAGCGACGGACGACAGCGGGCAAATTGCGATAAAGAAATATGTCTTTTCTTCACACGCATTCGAGCGAGTGTTTAAAGACTGAACTCGATCTCTTCTCTCTACCACCTACGCAAACTAGCATCGAAAGTTCGCAATGGATTCATTACAAACCCGTGACCTTTCTCTCGGACGATTCGCCGATAGAATTCGTCATCCCCGGACACGGAGAAGAATATTTAGATCTCACGCACACCATGCTGAGTCTTCGTCTACGTGTAGAAACAAGCGCCGATTCCGCAAGACAGACTTCAGGAACAAGCGTCGAAAGAATAGCCGTAGGCCCCGTAAATCATTTGCTTCATTCTATCTTCAATCAAATCGACGTGTATTTCAATCAAAAGCTCGTGTCGCCTCCAAACAACGCTTACGCGTACCGCGCGTACATAGAGGCGTTGTTAAATTATTCTTCACCCGCAAAAACTTCCCATCTAACTTCCTGTCTATGGGACATGGACACACCTGGACACATGGACGATCTGTTGGAATCAAATCCAGGCAATCCCGCTCTCGCGAGACGCGCTCGTTACATTTCCGGGGGAAAGGCGTTAGATCTCGTAGGACATCTCCATTGCGACGTTTTCAATCAAGACAAATTTTTAATTAACGGTGTAGAAGTACGGTTGAGATTCGTTCGTTCGAAAGATTCGTTCTGCCTCATGGAAAGTAGCGGAACATCGAAAATTCACATTCTCGATGCTACCTTGCTCGTTAGAAGGGCGAAAATAAGCTCGGGTTTGTTACACGCGCATGCTAGAATGATGAGTAAAGTTACAGCCAAGTATCCGCTCACGAGAGTCGAGGTTAAAACATTCACGATTCATAGCGGCGTTATGGGTGAATCGTTAGATAATGTAATACTCGGTCAATTACCGAAGCGAGTAATAGTCGGTTTCGTTAGTAATAAAGCGTTTAACGGTGACAGAAAATTAAATCCGTTTAATTTCAAGAACTACGGAATAAATTTCTTTTCGCTGTACGTCGATGGCACGCAAATCCCCAGTAGGCCTTTGCAACCAGCTTTCTCCGAGGAGGAACCTCTTTACATCGAAGCTTATCAAACGCTTTTCTCGGGAACGGGCATTCATTTTTTGAACGAGGGAAATTCTATAAGCAGAGACGATTATTTCAAAGGATATACTTTATTCGCTTTTGATCTTACTCCCGATCTATCCGCTAATTGCGCTGGACATTGGAATCTCGTCAAACATGGTAGTTTACGATTAGAAGTGCGATTCGTAAAGGCACTTTCCGAGACGGTTAATTGTATTATCTATGTCGAATTCGATAATGTCATAGAAATCGACTCGTCTCGTCAGGTCATCGTCGATTTTTCGGGGTAGGATTTTTATAGACGCTTAAAATTGTTCCCCCTCTTCTTCGCTCAAAACGCCGACATCAGTGCGCAACGTTTCGAAAAATATTCAGTTTCGTTGGAGACACGCTCGGCGTCGTTGTTTCACATAGAGCCTCGCGTCGAATCACATAAGTTTTACGTAAGATGGATGTAGTCGTTGATATTCAGGGTTTCCGCGATGCGAAGAAAAAGTTTATCCCTAAGGAGGTTGCTGTTGTAGCGATTGACGCTCCAATCGTCAATCATTGGATTATGATACCGCTGCATTCGTTTGCTGAATTACCCGAAAAAATAAGGCAAGAAAACAACTGGCTCACGCGAAATCATCACGGCATTGAATGGTTCGATGGCGAAACTAATCCGAAATATTTTACATCGCAACTACGGCAAATTACAAGATGCGTGCGTCACATTTATGTTAGAGGAAACGAGAAAGCGAGTTATTTGAGGAATCTACTTTCTAGAAATATATATAATTTGGAAGGCATCTCACCGGCATTCAAAAATCTGACGGTAGAAGAAGAGTGCGGACATCACGGATTTCGAAAATTCGGAATCTTTCATTGCGCATTACGCAACGCTTACAAATTAAAAAGCTGGATAGTTGCGCAAAATAATTTCAACAGCGACGGAGACAACATTACCCAAACGACTTGTAGTTCTCCCGAAATTTTGATAGTAAACGACGACGACGACGAGGATAAAAATGAAAATATTAAAGCACAATCAAATAATAAAATAGAGAAGAAAAATCTGCAAAAAATCGAACGTACGGCTATTAACCGCTCCACGCAAACAGACATTGAAAATCCGTTAGCTGTACAAGCCGAAAATAAGCCACCAAAAGAAATTATTCAAATAATACCGTTTGTTCGCTCGTCTTCACTGCAAACAAATGGACTCTCGCGAAATTCTGCAAGCATTGCGTCAGCTAGATGCCAAACATGTGGGAGTCTATCCTGCCGACAGATTGCCGATGGTGTGGACGAGGTCGACGACCATCGTCGCTAATACGGACAATCATAATCGCCCTGGAGAACACTGAATCGCTTTCTTCCTCGACGAACACGGTACAGGGACATACTTCGATAGCTACGGAATACCGCCCTTGTATCCGGGTTTTTTCCTACGTCTCCGACGAAATTCCAACATTTATCGATGGAATACCGAACAACTACAAGGACTTTTCTCTCAAACCTGCGGACGCTACAGTTATGTATTTTTATATTATATGTGCAACGGTTACGATCTTGATCGGTTTCTTAGTCTTTTTTCTGAAGATTGCGAACATAACGATCGTTTAATCGTGCAATTATTTCGTAAAAATTTTTCTCCGGGAAAAAGAAACTTGTAAAATATTGCGTTATCTGTATGTGTGGGTGTGATGTCACATTTAATCTTATAATTTCAAAAATAATAAGTTACAAAATGTAATACAAATGTAATAGTAATAATAGTAATAAGAATAATAGTAATAAGTATAATAGTAATAAGAATATTATCTTATAAAACCAGTGCCAATAAATGCGCGACTTTTTGTCTTAAATCGACTAATATTTTTCTCATTCCCCTCATCCCCTCCTTTATACGGCTGTATAGCGTCCCAAACGCCCGAACCTGCGAACCTGTACATCCCTGTCTTTATCACCTTTTCATACCTTCTATTTTTGTCAATGCGATGACGCCAATGCGGTGGCGTCACCTACCGCCGTCTACCGCGTCACAAACGTACCCGCGCGTGCACGCTCCGTCTGTTGCAGCAACGGTAGGGTGGGGATCATGGATGGACATAAACCTAACGTAACCCCAATGTACCGATTCTTCTTCGCTACACTACGACCGCCATTTTGTCGGGGTGCCGCCGTCTCCTTTCCCTCCGTGGCCATATTGTCTGCTCCTACCCACGTGCTATATTTTCTCTCTCGTTTCCCTCAAATCCGCGCCAATCAGAGCCTGGGCCACTACCGGGCGAGCCAATCAGAGCCTGGGCCACTACCGGGCGAGCCAATCAGAGCCTGGGCCACTACCGCGCCAGCCAATCAGAGCGCTCCTTCGTCTCAGACAGGCCACGCCTCCGGCGCCAGTGGGCGAGTGGTGGGGGTTTGTTTTGACGCCCCATAGTGGCCCACTAACTACTTGCGAATAGAGTAGCATAGTGTGTCAAATGGAATCAGGCATGATCGATACATATACATAAGAAACAAAACTCATCGATTTGTTAAAATTTATCACGTGCCCATCTCCGCGCTAGCAAAAATCTTTGGTCCACTTACTAGACTTTCAAGGATGAATCTATGATCTTGTGAAAGCTGGTACGATTCTAGAAGAAATTATTTTCGACCCTTATTTCCCGCGGTACCGGCGACACTCAATGAATAATGTCAATGAAAAAAAAAGATTGTCCGCATACACGCGTCACAAATATTTGCTCGTGCATATGAATGTGCGATTCGTAGACTGCAGAGACAAGAAAGTGCGAGTCCGGTATTACTCTATCTATGTTCCACAAAACGATCCAATCTTTGTTCCATGACGCGATATGGTATCTATAACGTCGCATATCTTTGCATCATCTCACCTCCTTCGTCATTGAAGCCCACCTATTCGGCGGATCACGCTATCATATGAGTAACCTGCATTCAGCATAGATAACATGACATATTCCTGCAGCTAAATAACTAGGTCAAGTTCATCCCGGAGACGAGATAATATAGCAAACACACGGAAGTCTTATTTCGTCACGGTCACAATCGCGCTGGAAAGTTATGTAATATTTCCGCTAAATTTATTGGGAGTTAATGATATTTATTGCTTTTAATTAGAATTTTTGTTGGTATAATTTTATTAATAATTCTGGTAAATATATTCACCTTTATACATGCTTCCCTCCACTAATGATTTTGATCTTGACATATGTTCTCAAGGTCATGTCCCTGATTAATATGCAAAATAAAATGCGCTTTAATTTCTTAGGATTTTAATTATACTGGGTAGGATTTTAATTGTCCTGCAATGATACTCGATGCGTTTGTATTATAAGAATACTTCATACATGATTATAGATTTTCTTATTGCTCTGCAAATCTGAGATATTTAAATTGTACTAATAATTATGCAAATGAGAGAAAGTTATATTTTAATACGTAGATTAATATATTTTATTGATATTATAAAAACAAGCTGAATTCTGAATAATTAATATAGTAACTCAATAACTATAAAATTATATTTTAATATTTATTTATTTATTTTAACATCTCTTAAGTTTTTTATTATATTAATAATGTATATCAATATATGTACATTAGTATTGCATTAATTATTATTTGCTAATACACATAAATTAATATATGTATATTAATGTGTAATATATATGTGATTTAATAGTGGATAATAATATAGTATAGATTTATAATTTTAATATAATATAAAATTATTATAAATGTTGTATATAATAAAATATTATATGTGTAAGTAATATTATAAAATACTGTACACATAATTAATATTTAAATATACTTGTATATAAATATTAATCAGTGAGTTATATTAACATATATTATTAATATTAAACGTTATAAGGAAGGCTCGTTTAAGACAAAAAAATCGCAGGTGATAATGCGTGTTTTAATAAATCTATAATTTAAAAAGAAAATAATTACTAAAACATACAAACGTTTCGGTCCTCAGTGTGACAATAATTATTTTAATAGAACATATAAAAGGATTACTAGAATAAATCGACAAATATAAAAAATTGAACCATATGGAAAGTAGCACTGTACAGGTCGAATGATAAAATTTAAAAAATAAACATCGATCGCGATCGAGTCGGTGAACGTAATCGATTAAATTTAAATTAAAAGTAGATAACACGCCAAAATTAACGGAAAATTCTTGTGATGTAAGACGTTGTCTATTCGTTATAAAATTCGTACGATGTTGAACCAATTACATTCCTCACCATCCTTCGCAATAGACGACGGTCTGTTTTCTTAAATTCGCAATAACGTTTGTTCCTAGCAAAACCGTTGGTTCCCAAATTTACGCTCAAACATCCCAACGAAATCTATCCCGCATGACGTTTTGCCAGAGAACGCATGTTAAAGGAAGGGATTTTTCAGTAGTTAATGCTCAAGCGACAGTCCCATGGCAAACCAATGGCTTAATAGCTGTAAAGGAGGAGGCTGATTTTTTTCGAAGCACGACATGAAATTTGAAAATAGACAATGATACAGGTTAAGAATTTTATTTTTCCCTTTAGCCTCTAAGAGACTTTTTTGAAAAAAGGTTGGTCCTAAAGAAGCCTTCCTTATAGCGTTTGATTTATCGTTCGGACCAATCACACGTAGTTTTAATTATTATTTTTATAATTAATTCAATTTGATCTTTGTTATTAATATTTTAAATCTTATAAAAATTATTCACACATGTTAAGGATAGCTGGTCCTTTGTTACAAATATTAAGAATAAGTTTATTGATGATGATAATATTATGATATCTTTGGATGTCAGTTTATTATTTACAAATATTCCAAAATCTGGTCATAAATGCCATTAAAAAACGTTGGGATGATATTGTTAAGAAAACAAAATTTAATTTAGCTCAGTTTTTATATGCAATAGAATTGATTTTAGATTCAACTTGCTTTGCCTTTGATGGACGTTTTTATGAACAAATCTTCGGCAGCCCGATGGGTTCTCCGTTATCACCTATTTTAGCAGATATGATGATGGACGATCTGGAGACACAATGTTTAAGTTCTTTGAATTTTACTGTTTCCATTTATTATAGATTTGTAGACGATTTTTTTGCCATAGTGCCACGTATAAAAATAGACGAGATTTTAACGACTTTTAATAATTATCACCAACGCTTGAAATTCACTTATGAAATTGAAGTTAATTCGTCTATCAGTTTTTTAAATGCAACTGTCATTCGGTTTGATAACAGACTTATTACTAACTGGTATAGGAAACCTACGTGGTCTGGGAGGTATATAAACTACCAATCCAACCACCCGTTGAAATATAAAATTAATACTATATTTATAATTTGGTTGACCATGCAATTTTTATTATCTAATGACAGTTTCCAACAAAAAAACATTGAGTTAGTACATAATATTTTACTCAATAACTGTTTCCCTGAACATATCATAAAACGACACATACAAAAAAAAGAATTAATTTTTTAAACAATCGTGACCACAACAAGAACGTTGACGCAAATCTTAAACATTTCGACAGGACATCTTTTATTTCATTACCATACGATAAAGATGTGAGTCATGACTTGTGCCGTTTATTGCGAGGCAGTGGCTTTAACGTTGTCTATAAAATAACAAAAAAACTAAATACCTTAATAAAACGTGGTAAGGATATTTTACATAATAACGATAAAACAAATATTATATATAAATTAAATTGCAAAAATTGTAATGTGTCATATATTGGGCAAACAAAAAAGCATTTACGTACTCGAGTGAAAGAGCATTTTAGCAATATAAAATTGCATGAAACAAATCATTCTGTTATAAGTAAACATAGATTAGAATCAGGACACGAATTTGACTGGACGAAACCTAATATATTACACAATGAGAAATATGTACGAAAGAGAGAAATTGCTGAAATGTTTTATATTAAAAAATCCAATAACTCAACCAGCCTACAGAAGGACACGGATAATTTAAACAACATCTATGACAAAATAATAAAGATCGTGTAGTTTATTATTTTGGATTTAACATATTCAGTTTTTGACAAAGTCTCACACTGACATAACGTTTTATCTCTCTTTTTCAAATTTGGCAAGACGTTAATGATTTTGTAATTGTGATATGTAGAGTTTACAAAATTAAGATTTACATTGTTATATTCTTTTATCTGAACCGTAAGTTATTCAAATTGTTCACAGTCAATTCATGTCTATTGCTGTTTTTATTCAAACCGCCAAAAAATCAAAAAATCTAATTATCGATTTCAATATTCCAGTGTATACTTGAAAAGGATCACAGCCATATGGTCGAAACGTCGTAATTTTTAACAAATAAACAAGAATTTTGGCTAGTTTTGGTCGATTATATATATTTTTTAATGATCCATAAAAATTATTCTTTACGAATGTGTTTCATTAATGTACTACTAATGTTTTTAATTTAATAATAAATTATATGGCATAATTCTTGGAGCACGCTACTACTATTCCACAGTATAAAAAAATCTTTCTCAATTTTAATTTAAAAATCTGCTTCGTCATAAGAAAGACACGATTATTGATTTGATCGATTTAAGGGATTTGAGGGATCCTGTTGTTCCATTCATATATCCACCATATAAATTTGAAAGAGTGAACAAAAGCCTAAAAAATAATAGTTATTCATTATATTCTCTTATATACGATACTGTAACATTATACTCTAGTGTTAATAAGTTACGTTTTTTCATTAACTTGCTCCAAGACAATTTACCGATACAAACTCGTAATAATATAGTTAATAAAATTTCATTTGAATGTATATTGTAAATTATAAAAATTCTCAAATTTTTGGTAAAGGAATACTACTTTTAAATAGTAAGATATCTAGATATTTCTAGATATTTTTATATTCTACGTAACGGTAACCTCTTTTGTTTTATGTCTGTTTCTACCAACGTCGTTTAACTTTAATCTTAGCTTAACTCACTCTTTGTCTCCTTCTAACTGTTCCTTTAGAAAGAGACAAAGAATGAGTTAAGCTAAGATTAAAGTTAAGTGGCGTTGGTAGAAATGACCATTAGACCAATGCGAAATAGACGGCTCTGCCTTCTTACGGCGCTCGATCGCTAGCACGAATTTGGAGAGGGACAAACGGCACCGTGCTTTGCTATTACATACCGTTTCTCGATCGAAACGTCTGTTAACGACCTCAGAAGTTGTGTGTTTACATATGACATACACATTTATTGTAATATCGCCAAGTGTTGTTAGTCTTTGGAAGTTTCTCGAAGTAATAAGAAATCATAAGTGCGCATATATATTTTTCATGTTACAATGATAGTGGATAAAACATTAATTTATGTACAATAAAAGTAAAAAAAAACTTAATGTAAGAATTATTGTAACGAAACATACACTTGCATAGAATTTGTGATATATCTCATTATACAGAGTAAGTTATTCAAAATTAAGTTTATTTTTATATATTTGTCTTAATTCCTTCTTTTCCACTAAATCATGGTAGAGACAGTACTGTGTTTAATTTGTCCGTTTGTATTTTCTAACAAAAATATATTTTTACAGATATCTCTAAGATAAAAGTAGTATCATGTTTCTAAAACTATTGTTAAGTAGCAGTTTAACAATCATCGTCGCGGCGGCTTTTTTAACCGACGCTCAGATAATTAAAATATCTCAAGAAGAGATAAACAGGCACACGAATTATATATTACCGCCACAATATGATATCATCGTTACACATATCGAAAAAAATATTCTTGTCAGCAACTGTAGTATACGTATAAGGATTATACATCAAACATCAAGCATTTTATTGTACTTACACGTAAAAGATATTGGTCTAACTGCGTCTTATTATCCATATTATTATTCCAAATATGATATTGAAGAAACGATCATTTAGCCATCGGAAAAATCTATGTATGATATTGAGAAAATACATTGTCAAATATACATTCGCTAATGATCTATTGCCGGGATATTACGTCATAAAATTTGTTTATAATATAACTGAAGATACAGGCCTAAAAAACTTTTATAAAAGAGATGAGCGACAGTGGTAAGTAACTGTTAAAATGTTAAATACTATATAGTAATTTCGCGATGTTTATGAACAAACCCTGGTACAGCATTCTATTTCTATTGAAAAAGTATTTTCTAAGAAAAACACATTTATATAATACATAGACATGTACGTATTTGAAATGTTTCCATTCTTAATTATATGTTTCTTAACATCTTTTAGTAAAACATTTTGCAATTTAATATTACCATTATTATTAAAATGAATGTAAGCTCCAAATAAAAATTAATTTAATTAAATA
>JALHBL010001511.1:0-69288 GCA_023638675.1 Camponotus pennsylvanicus
AACCGGCCTCTCTCATCTACTAATAACACTCGTTGGTTTGGTTGAACCAATCTTCATCAGCATGCTAGACGTGCTTTACACAAATCTCAAGGAGCTTTTTCTTCACATCTTTGAAATACCAATACGTCTTGTAACATGAATTTATTGCTTCAAGTTGTAGAGTAATAATATTCAAAAATGAATCCGTTGGTCTTGATAGCCATTCTATTTCAGGATCATCTTCGTCTTCATGTTCATATTCACGTAGCTGAATATAGATTTCGTTATCGTTTAATTCTTCCATCGGTGTTTTCAAATTTTTTTCACGGCAGCTGTCGCACTTTGTATTCTTGTAGCCGTAGCGAGCAATATATCCTGCGAAATATGAAATTGCATTTCTTTCATATGCCTCTGAATGTAAGTTCTCCTTGTTGGTCTTTGTTATTTCATCTAGATAATCGGAATTCTGTTCTGAATATTTTGTAATTTCTTCAAAGGCTGTCGCAATGAGATTATCACAGTCGTGATCCATTTCAGTTAAACAAGTTAATTCTTCTTGTAATGGAATATTGTTATTTTCCATTTCACCACGAACTACCGATGTACCATCCGTTAATGGAAACGTTTCTTGACAGGATACATTTCCTCTGTCGCTTCCATAAATATATCCACTTGATAAAATATGCCGCAACGTTAACCGTACCATTCTAGCAGTTGGATTACGGTTGAATCCTCCGCGTCCTCTAATTTTTCCAAATGTATGTTCTACAGAATCTTGGTTGCATAGTGCAGTGGCAAGCTTGAAATCCAGATAGTGTTGTTTAATGGAACGATACATTGATAAAATTGCTTTCACAGTCGTAATCATTCCATCAAAGCACGGAGGTCTCGATATCTTGTTGGGGGAAGTACTCCACTTTGAACACCATTCAACGAAAGACGTTAAGAATTCTTCAACCATTGCATTATCATCTGATAACGGACCCTTTTCTCCTTTCCAATTATTTAAATGATATACATTCATAGCATCTATTATTTTATTCATTTTGTAAACAAATTCTGCAGATGCTTTCCATGAAGAACTTTTTAATGTATTGCTTTGCCCTGCTGTTGATATTGCTGCAGCAAATCTTGCACTTAACATTTGAAATGCTCTTTTCACATTCATAACTTCAAAAATGTTTGGGTAAAAATGCGCGTAGGTAATGTGATTCAATAAATTTGAAGTATTTAATTTTCTGTCAATTTGCCATGTTGCAAATAAGTCATGAAAAGACATAATGATTTCGCCATTCACATAAATATACTTATGAGATCTCAACTGGCTAATCAACCGCTTGATAAGATGAGGCCAATCAAAAGAAGCAAAATAAGTTTCATTGTTCAATTGAAAAGACGGTTCATGTGGAGAAATTTTCCAAATATTAAAAGCTTTTCTATTTGCTCCACTTTGATCACATGTAATTATCTGTACATTTGCTCCTACATCTTTTAATTTTTGTAAACATATCTCGGTGAGTTCAATAATCTCCTTATGTGTTGAACTTTTTCCAGTCAAAAAGTATGCTACTATTTGCCGCCAAGGATTTTCCGCATTAATGCTATCAAGGCAAAATAGTAAAATATGTCCCGCTGGTTCATCGCGTCGTCCCAGGGGTCCGAGATCTACTAGTCCTTCGATGATATCATATTTTCGACTGTATTCTTCAAATTTTTTAATTGACATCTCATCGAATTTTAAACAGCCAACTCTTTGAGAAGGTGGTAATTTGGACAAATTTTCTCGAATTTTATAAAATATTTCTTTGCAAAATCCTGGTCGAATTTCTGTTTCAGATATCCAATTTCTGACAGAAGATTCTGATGGGAGATTTAGTCCAGCCTTTCTCATCCGTGAATATGCACTTGCGGAATAATAAAACATTTGTTTTGCTAAATCTTTTTCTTCTTTTGTATATTCTTTTCGCCCCTTATGTAACTGAAGTTTTATCATAGTTCTCGCAACTGGTTTTAAACATTTCTTTCCATCTAAAAATTCATTTATACTGTGTTTGCAAACGTTCTTGTTTTTCCGAATTGCAATATTGCGATGTTTCAACATAACAGTCATATTTTTTTGTTTTCTCTTCCTCTCTATAAGAAGTTTTTTCAGTCTTAAATTTTCTTTTTTTAATTTTTCAATTTCGGAGAATTCATCTTCATTATACACTTTTTGAGGAACAGGCTTTTTTTGCGTTTTTACTCGCCTTTTTATCATGTTCGCTTTTACTTCTTTCTGCGAGTAATTATCCAAAAATAGTGGAAGTCGATTTTCATTATTAAACCACTCATCGTCTGCGAAGTCATTTCCGAAATTGCAGAAAAGTTCTTTTCCGGAAGGGTAACATCTCTTACGTGTCGCTATTTTTATTGTAGCTACTTCTTCATTTGTATTGTTATTTTTGACTTCTTCAACGTTTACTTGAAATTCGGCATGCGTTTCGACTTCCATTGGAATGCAGTCTTGATTATCCGAATGGTTAACATTTTCTTGTATAATATTTTCATTAATTCTGCCTTCTGTATTTTTTTCAGCATTATCTTTGACAAAATGTGGAATCTCAGTATCCTTTGGGGTCCATGGTATGGGATTTTTTCTAATATGTAATTTCGTACAGCTTATAAAATCTTTATTAAAGTGGTCTGCACATAATCCTGCTTTTTGTATTGATGCTGGAGACCACTTAAGTAACTTTTCATTACCTGTTTAAATATAAATCTACAGTTAAATTTATACACTGAAAAAAACATTACGCATTTTAATAATACCAAATAGCAAACAAATTCGTAAAAATGTTTTTAAAAAGTTTAGAAAGCATTTTTTAAAACATTAAAATAATTATGTAACTTTTTATTTATTAAAAAAATTTTAATTTTAACATTGAAAAAAATGTTTTTTACATGTTTTAAGAATAATTATTTTTTACTTAAAAAATTTATTTTACATTTGAAACCCACGATTTTTTTAAAATAAAAAGATGTTTATACTTAAACAATATATTTTTAATATTTCATGATTTAATAGATACGAGATTTCAGCACATACACATACGCAAGCACGTGTTTTAAGTTGATTCGTGTTCGAACTTTTCGTCGAATGCCCCTTGTAAGTAATATTTTTTTATACTTGAAATTTTTAGAAATATTTTTGTTTGTTATAAGACCTAAAGAAAGACACATGTTCGATCAGTGTAAGTAAAAATAGTAATTCAGGGATCCTAGGTTTCAAACTTAGGCTGTTAATTTTTTTTGTTTTTTAATTTTTAAAATTTTTTAATTATTTTATACATGTAATATATGTATTATTTATTACATAGAAATAAATACTCGGCAAATATGTATTGTTAGATACGCATATATATCTTTATATATTTAAAATACATAAAATGAACGTAATATAAATAAAGTATTTTTATAGAGGAATATTTTTAAAAATATTTTTACTTTTTAAAGATATAATAAATAATTAAAAAATAAAATAAATAAAGAAATAATGTTTTTTTTTATTTTTTACATTGCGCCGGTTGATACAAATTATAAAAACATGAAAAATATTCTATTGTAAAAATATTTTCTTTATATTACGATTATTCTATGCATTTTAAATATATTAGAAGATATATTCGTATCTAACAATAAATATATGCCGAATATTTATTTCTACGTAATAAATAATACATATTATATGACATATAAAATAATAAAAAAATAAAAAAGATTATGATAGCTCGAGTTTTAAATCTAGGATCCCTGGATTACTATTCTTGTGCTTTTCCGTTGCGCTAGCGGCACTGATTAAACATGTGTCTTTATTTAGGGTTTATAACAAACATGAAAATTTTAAGTATAAAAAAATATTACAAGGCGCATTGGACGAAAAGCTCGAATACAGATCAACTTAATTTTAATACAGATTCACCACGAGAAAGGAGATCAAAATTGATGAAAGTCAACCGCAATCTTTCCTTGATAGTGTACTTTAAAAAATTTTAATTAAATTTCATTAAAGAAAATTACTTGAAATTTTTAAGACAGTCGTTTCTTCATTTTTCACAAAATTCAGCTTTTTTGTTATCATCAAATATTTTTGGTATTTTCAAGAATTTTGTTCACTGAAGATCAATGGCCGGCAAGATAAGGTCTTTAATTTGAGATCAGCAAAAGCCAATAAACATAAAAGAAGAAGAAGAAAAGAATTTTGTATTTTTACTTACCGCAATTTCTTATCCAAATGTGTCAAATCTTTCATCAGTCTTCTGTGGAAAACGAAACAATTTACAGTTCTCTGATTTGATATTATTACAGTTTTTGTATGCACATCTGCCGAATATCGTGATTTTCTTCACATTATTATTATCCATTTTGATCTACGAAAAGTACCTGCAACAATCGAAAACAAACCGCGAAACGCCGAAAAAGCACGCAATTTCCGCGAATCTCGTGAATTTATCGAAACTACAATTTCGTTAAACCTGTAGATTCGTAAAATCGGATCACTACACACACACACACACACACACACGTCACACTATTCACAATAATTATTTCAATAACAACGATAAAAAATCGTAAGATATTGAAAATCGGAAACACAATGGGAATTCGTTCTGTGAGACACAGTCTATGTGATCACTCAAGAACGCCAGAAGCTTGTGAGCTCGCCGCGATGAGGCAAAACAATTGCGTGTCGATTTCATTGTGCGTTAATCTGTTGAAACGCGGCGCTTTAATTTTTCCGACGTTTCCGCTTCTTTAAAGATCTTATCTTTTCCCGTTTCAAAGATCTTTGCCGCGAGCAAAGTTTGAAAATGGATTATTTTATACTATTTAATTTTTATACTTTATAATTTGTAATCCTCGATAATTTCAAGAATTTTCTGTTTGAAAATTATTAATTTTCTATTGCCAATTTGTTTATTTTTTCGCTTCTTTTCTCACAGACTTTATTCCATTGCACTTTTGCTTACAGTTTTCAGTAAACAATTTTTTATCGTAGTTACTGAAAATTATTATTGGGAATTATATACTTGTGCAGTGACCTGAATAATCTATAATTTAGTCGAAATTGTAGATTTAAAAAAAAAATCACGAAATTCGCAGAAATTGCGTGCTTTCTCGGTATTTTCCGTTCGCGGTAGGCAGTTTGTTTTCGATTGTTGCAAGCGTTTTTCTTGGATTAAAATAGATTATGACAATGTGTGAAGAAAATCACAAAATATTCGACAGATGTGCATATAGAAATTGTAATAATGTCATATCATAAAATTGTAAATTGTTTCGTTTTCCACAGAAGATTGATAAAAGATTTGACATTTGTATAAAAAACTGCGGTAAGTAAAAATACATTTTTGAAAATATGTACCAAAAATATTTGATGATAATGAAAAAGGTAAACTTTGAAAAAAATAAAGAACAAAAATTGCACTAAGAAATAAATAGGCTATGTGAGCCATACGGATGTAAGGCGCGTTATATCGAAATTTAATTAAAGAATTGAGAATTAATTGCAACATTAAAAGTCTTGGAAATGTCGAAACAAATTTTTCGTGCCTCGTGCACATTTAAAAGTTATATCGAAAAATTAAATTTCGATATAACGTGCCTTACATCCGCGCAAAGCTCACAGCCCATTTATTTCTTATAGTTTATTTTAGTATAAGGAGCTTTTAAATTCTTAATGTTAAAAATGTCAAGTAATTTTCTTTAATAAAATTTAATTAAAAATTTTTGAACACCGTGTTGAGTAATAAAATAACAAATGTATAATGTGCAAAATATTTAAAAAGATTTATTTCACATTTAAAATAATGATTTTTTAAATAAAAAGGCATTTCATATTTAAAAAAATTTATTTTTAATATTTAATAAATTTTATATAAAGGGCGATCCTGAAAAACGTTATGTCTGTAAAATGACGTATTCCTGACACCATTCTAAGACAATTTTTCCTTTACCAAAATTTGATTTGAAGCGTAGTTTTTGAATTATTAAAGGAAGTAGTTAACGTATGACGGGTCGAATACAAGAGGCAGGCAAGGGTGGCGCGATTCACCGTCAGAAGCGGGTGCTTACGCGGGGCGCTTGCTGCGATCAGCTGGTCGCTATACACATACAGACACACATGCGAACACATACATTCTCTGTCTGTCTGTCTGTCTGTCTGTCTGTCTGTCTGTCTGTCTGTCTGTCTGTCTGTCTGTCTGTCTGTCTGTCTGTCTGTCTCTCTCTCTCTCTCTCTCTCTCTCTCTCTCTCTCTCTCTCTCTCTCTCTCTCTCTCTCTCTCTCGCTCTCGCTCTCGCTCTCGCCTCTCTCTCTCTCTCTCTCTCTCTCTCTCTCTCTCTCTCATTCGCTCACTCACTTTTTTTTTTTTTTTTTTACGAGAAAGGGGAAAATGCATTTTATGCATACCCACCGGTCGATCCATTGAGTTATGTGGGACTCGAGTACCAAGTCGAATTACCAACTCGGTACTCCCTACCCACTAAAAACCCCTCTCTTTTCACGAATTTTCTTTGACATACTGTCCCTCTGACTTCCCGAGATCTGTTTTCACATAACGTCAAAAAATAGTTATCATTACCTTGTTCGATGACTTTTGATGTATTGCTGTAATTACTTGAAGGAGAAATGAATTTTCCGATAGATCGTACGTTCTCAAATTTAACGTAGATATCACGTTGCAAAAGACAAGAAATCCACACTAAATTATTAACTGAAAGTTTTTCTTCTTTCTCTCTCATGAACTGTATTCTTTTATAAACTTTAACGTAATCACATTTATTTACTCACTCGATGAGACGAGAAATTTACTAATGACTGTATCACTAATCACTATTAATCACTGTCAAATAATAACTGTTGGCGATTAAAAATCACTCGATGAAAGAAACACGCGCGGACACGTTAGTACACGACGCGACGACGCGACAATGCGACGATAATTATTCGGCGACTGCAAGCAGTTTTTTGTCATGGTAGGTTGCGGTAGGTCAAGGTACTACTGGCGCTATCGAACGCGATCATGTGTTCGATTGAAGAATGCGGTAAACATAATAAACATTCAACATATTAATATTATTATTATCATGAATGTGTGATATCCATACATCGTATGATATCTATTAAAAAATTAATTAGATTAAATAAGTGTTTTTAAAATATTTATTACTTTTACTATTATCATGTAAAATATTAATATTAAATATTTATTTAACTATTTTATCTATTTATTTATTTAATTATCTATTTCACCTATTTATTTTTTACTATTTATTATCAATGACCGATTTTCGATCATTGATAATAAATAGTTAAAAATAAATAGGTGAAATAGATAAATAAATAAATAAATAGATAAAATAGTTAAATAAATATTTAATATTAATATTTTACATGATAATAGTAAAAGTAATAAAATTTTAAAAACACTTATTTAATCTAATTAATTTTTAAATAGATATCATACGATGTATGGATATCACACACATTCATGATAATAATAATATTAATATGTTAAATGTTTATTATGTTTACCGCATTCTGCAATCGAACACATGATCGCGTTCGATAGCGCCAGTAGTACCTTGACCTACCGCAACCTACCGTGACAAAAAACTGCTTGCAGTCGCCGAATAATTATCGTCGCATTGTCGCGTCGTCGCGTCGTGTAATAACGTGTCCGCGCGTGTTTCTTTCATCGAGTGATTTTTAATCGCCAACAGTTATTATTTGACAGTGATTAATAGTGATTAGTGATAGAGTCATTAGTAAATTTCTCGTCTCATCGAGTGAGTAAATAAATGTGATTACGTTAAAGTTTATAAAAGAATACAGTTCATGAGAGAGAAAGAAGAAAAACTCAGTTAATAATTTAGTGTGGATTTCTTGTCTTTTGCAACGTGATATCTACGTTAAATTTGAGAACGTACGATCTATCGGAAAATTCATTTCTCCTTCAAGCAATTACAGCAATACATCAAAAGTCATCGAACAAGGTAATGATAACTATTTTTTGACGTTATGTGAAAACAGATCTCGGGAAATCAGAGGGACAGTGTGTCAAAGGAAATTCGTGAAAAGAGAGGGGTTTTTAGTGGGTAGGGAGTACCGAGTTGGTAATTCGACTTGGTACTCGAGTCCCACATAACTCACTGGATCGACCGGTGGGTATGCATAAAATGCATTTTCCCCTCTCCCGTAAAAAAAAAAAAAAAATTACAGGTGAGTGAGCGAATAGAGAGAGAGAGAGAGAGAGAGAGAGAGAGAGAGAGAGAGAGACAGACAGAGAGACAGACAGACAGACAGACAGACAGACAGACAGGTAGACAGAGAGAGAATGTATGTGTTCGCATGTGTGTCTGTATGTGTATAGCGACCAGCTGATCGCAGCAGGCGCCTCGCGTAAGCACTCGCGTCTGACGGTGAATCGCGCCACCCTTGCCTGCCTCTTGTATTCGACCCGTCATACGTTAACTACTTCCTTTAATAATTCAAAAACTACGCTTCAAATCAAATTTTGGTAAAGGAAAAATTGTCTTAGAATGGTGTCAGGAATACGTTATGTCATTTTACAGACATAACGTTTTTCAGGATCGCCCTGTATATGTAAACTTCTCTCTCTCTCTTTCTCTCTCTCCCTCTCTCTCATACACACACACATACGCACGCATAAATTTAACGCATAAGAAAGATTTTGTCCAACTTGCCAAAATATATGTTTATAAAATAAAACAATATAGACGCAAATGTACAATTAATTACATGTGATTCAGACGGAGCAAACAGAACAGCTTTTAGTAATTGAACAATTTCTTTGCAACGCACGGTATGTCAGTGGCAGGGATCGGCAAAATATTATAATATTAAAAAATTAATATTACTTGATTACTCAAATAATCAGTAATCAATTTAGAAAATTTTTTTATTATTTGGATAATTAAAGTAGAAAATTATTTAATTACTTGGGTAATCGGTAATCAAAGTCAAACATTATTTGATTATTTAAATAATCAGTAATCAAAATAAAAAATTATTTGATTATTTGGATAATCAGTAATTAAAGTAAAAATTTCAGTAATCAAACTTAAAAATTTTTCAATTATTTAGTAATTAGGGTCAGATGTTCTTTGATTATTTAGTTTTTAGTTAATCAAAGAACATCTGACCCTAATTTGATAATTTATATAGTTAATCAATGAACATCTGATTCTATATAATTACTGAATAATTAAAGTTTTTAAGTTTGATTACTGAAATTTTCACTTTAATTACTGATTATCTAAATAATCAAATAATTTTTGACTTTGATTACTGATTATCCAAGTAATCAAATAATTTTTTAAATTGATTACTAATTATTCGAGCAATCAAGTAATATTAATTTTTTGACAATTTTTTGTCCATCTTTGGTGAGTGGGTACGAGCGGGGGCCAAATCTCTCACCTCTCATTCGTTTCATAATCGATTAGCCTGGATTCGCACCAGGGGCAAAGTCTGTTGGTAAAATCAAAGGAATTTAGCCTGGACTCGCACCAAGGGCAAAGTCTTTCGGTAAAGTCAACGAAGTTTAGCACGGACTCGAACCAGGGGCAAAGTGTGTCAGTAAGGGGCAAAGTCTGTGGCACAGAAATGGCGGTCCAGTCTTTATCTAGGCCTTTGGCTATCTGTCTATTAATCTGTGTCAAGGATATCCATTGGACATCCATATAAAATCCACATATCCATATCTACTGAAAATCTACCAGATATCCAGTGGATATTCATATACTTCCACGAGCTTCACGCCGCTAGGTGGCGAAAAGGAAAACGCCTAACCCGAAAGTGGGAGTAGTCCATCTAAGACAGTATATAAGACCGCAGCACAGGTCCCACGAGTCACGGTTTATCGGTCAAAGAGCGTAGACTATTATAGCCGCATGTCCTCTAGCTTTCGCGAGGAGCTCCAGAGCTCCATATAATTAACCGCAGACGGTTAACTTTTTTTTAAATTCCGTTATATATGGTATCTATATACAGAACATTAAAACAATATCCATTCAAAAATAAATATCAATATATACGTAATAAATGTATCTATATATAATAAATATCCACTGAATATTGTATAGATATTTACAGGATATTGGTTTACATATCCTGTAGATATTTATGGAACATTGAATAAATATCCACGCAGAAATCTGATGAATATCCAGTATACATACAATGGATATCTACAGAAATATCCACTAAATATTGTATGAATATCTAGTGGATATTTATGTAGATATCCTATGGATATTTATGAGTTCTCGAATGGAGGACATCTGGATATCTAAAGCACGTCTAATAAATGTTTCCTATATATTCGTGGATATCCCTAATGCCCATTGAGAATATCTAATAGATATCTAATAGGTATTATTTTCTGTGTGGGATTAAATGTCTCATATAATATTTTTTAATAATGTTAGCTTGATATTTTTTTATACGTAAAATGAATAAAAGAAATGGTTTATAGTGCATATTTTTAGCATTTTATGCTACAATTGCATTAAATAAATTTACAAGCTTTATACAATCAAACGTTAACAGGTTGCAGCTAAACAAACTATCGATATTTCTCTAAAATATATTTAGAAACATATAAATAATACTATTGGCTATGTATCAATATTCAAAATTATGGTATTCATAAGAAAACTTGTTTAAATTTTACTTTATGTCTTTTGATGTATTTGTCAGCGGATAGTATGCGACATATTTTATGGTATCAGAATATAATTTCTTATACATCCAGAACTGTTATATATGTATAAAATTAAAAAACAAAAAAATTATTTCTCTTACTATACATTATTTGTTTAAAACGATTCTCTTCATCCTTCCTGTGTCAAAAAATACTAAGCTAGAATGATCAAAAAGATTTTTATTATAGATATCTAGATAAACAATTAACATTGTGTGAAAAAGTATATCGATATGAAATATGAGAAATATTTAAAATAAATTAATAAAATATTCACTCTTAGATAATCATGTAATTATCACTATATGAACAATTATCAGAAATGATATTATTAAAACTTTTAGCTATATGCAGGTATCATTTCAAACAAATAAATTCTTGACACACGCAAACATTGCTCTTATCGGTCTTTTCAATAAAGATTTTCCGTTGAAAAATATAAAAGATGTAATAGAATAAGAGAATGTATTGTATTGTACAATACAATGTATTGTACAATATTTAGTGGCACGAATTAAGTTTACCACCTAATAGATTTCATTCATCTAAAAGTTTTAATAATATCATTTCTGATAATTGTTCATATAGTGATAATTACATGATTATCTAAGAGTGAATATTTTATTAATTTATTTTAAATATTTCTCATATTTCATATCGATATACTTTTACACACGTTAATTGTTTATCTACATATCTATAATAAAAATTTTTTTGATCATTCTAGCTTAGTATTTTTTGACACAGGAAGGATGAAGAGAATCGTTTTAAACGAATAATGTATAGTAAGAGAAATAATTCTTTTTTTTTAATTTCATACATACATAACAGTTCTGGATGTATAAGAAATTATATTCTGATATCATAAAATATGTCGCATACTATCCGCTGACAAATACATCAAAAGACATAAAGTAAAATTTAAACAAGTTTTCTTATGAATACCATAATTTTGAATATTGATACATAGCCAGTAGTATTATTTATATCAGTGCTGTCACTTACTTGCAACTTTCGGCTAGATTTCTTAGCTTACGCCTACTGTTCCCCTCTTACCGCTCGCGCTGCTCGTAACTAAGGAGCGCTCAGGAACGTGCGCGTCACTAATGTAATGTGGCAATCTATCTATCTAAGTTCTCTTTATTGTAATTACGTTTCAAAACACAAATATTGTAAATTGTTACAGAACATATACATAATTAATAATAGAATAATTATTTTTATTATTAAAAAACAATAAAGAGATAGATTGCCACATTATATTTGTGACGCGCACATGACTGGGATTACCGCGCTCCTTAGTTACAAGCGTTCGGCTGCGCGGTTGCTAAGGCGCGCGCGGTAAGAGGAGAGCGATAGACGTGAGCTAAGAAATCCGGCCGAAAGTTGCAAGTGACAGCACTGATTTATATGTTTCTAAATATATTTTAGAGAAATATCGATAGTTTGCTTAGCTGCAACCTGTTAACATTTGATTGTATAAAACTTGTAAATTTATTTAATGCAATTGTAGCATAAAATACTAAAAATATGCACTATAAACCATTTCTTTTATTCATTTTACGTATAAAAAAATATCAAGCTAACATTATTAAAAAGTATTATATAAGACATTTAATATTATTGCAAAATGTTATTATAAATTTATGTGAAAGAAATATTTTCCTATACAATTCGTAAATGTATTATATATTTCTCATATATATTTATAATTGTAAAAAATATTATGTAAAAAGCCTGAAAATAAAACACATAAATAACGTCGTCACACGTATCAAGAAGCGAGCAGCGTCGCGTGTCGTCCGTCGCTTATAGCTTGGTAAAAAAGGAGACAGTAAAACATATTTCTGTCCTCTTCTATAAACCTAGTTGAGTCGAGCGCCGAACTCACATGTACGCGGCTTTCGCTTGTGTGCGCTTGTGTACGCTCCTTTAGCAACTTCGCAATGTCTGCAATCTGGCGCCACTGCCGTGCCTCGTGCCTCGTGCCGGCTCGTGCTCGCAGGCTCGCACTTGTTCTTTTGTCCTCGTGTGGTGCGTATATCGAGATCCACCAGATTCTACGTATATATGATCCTACACGATAAGAATATAATGCGCAAATGTAAGTAATATAATATCTTTCTCTCTTATATTATTCTTTTTATCCTTTTTCTCTTCGTTCTCTCTACTTTGTTATACTCTTTTGTCACTTCAAATAAAGTAATTAACTAGCAATGAGAGTAAAGCATTAGTTAGACGTATATACACATATATATATATATATATATATATATATATCCAGGGCGATCCTGAAAAACGTTATGTCTGTAAAATGACGTATTCCTGACACCATTCTAAGACAATTTTTCCTTTACCAAAATTTGATTTGAAGCGTAGTTTTTGAATTATTAAAGGAAGTAGTTAACGTATGACGGGTCGAATACAAGAGGCAGGCAAGGGTGGCGCGATTCACTGTCAGACGCGAGTGCTTACGCGGGGCGCCTGCTGCGATCAGCTGGTCGCTATACACATACAGACACACATGCGAACACATACATTCTCTCTCTCTGTCTCTGTCTCTCTCTCTCTCTCTCTCTCTCTCTCTCTCTCTCTCTCTCTCTCTCTCTCATTCGCTCACTCACCTGTAATTTTTTTTTTTTTTTTACGGGAAAGGGGAAAATGCATTTTATGCATACCCACCGGTCGATCCATTGAGTTATGTGGGACTCGAGCACCAAGTCGCATTACCAACTCGGTACTCCCTACCCACTAAAAACCCCTCTCTTTTCACGAATTTCCTTTGACACACTGTCCCTCTGACTTCCCGAGATCTGTTTTCACATAACGTCAAAAAATAGTTATCATTACTTTGTTCGATGACTTTTGATGTATTGCTGTAATTGTTTGAAGGAGAAATGAATTTTCCGATAGATCGTACGTTCTCAAATTTAACGTAGATATCACGTTGCAAAAGACAAGAAATCCACACTAAATTATTAACTGAAAGTTTTTCTTCTTTCTCATGAACTGTATTCTTTTATAAACTTTAACGTAATCACATTTATTTACTCACTCGATGAGACGAGAAATTTACTAATGACTCTATCACTATTAATCACTGTCAAATAATAACTGTTGGCGATTAAAAATCACTCGATGAAAGAAACACGCGCGGACACGTTACTACACGACGCGACGACGCGACAATGCGACGATAATTATTCGGCGACTGCAAGCAGTTTTTTGTCATGGTAGATTGCGGTAGGTCAAGGTACTACTGGCGCTATCGAACGCGATCATGTGTTCGATTGAAGAATGCGGTAAACATAATAAACATTTAACATATTAGTATTATTATTATCATGAATGTATGTGATATCCATACATCGTGATATCTATTTAAAAATTAATTAGATAAAATAAGTGTTTTTAAAATATTTATTGCTTTTACTATTGTCATGTAAAATATTAGTATTTGTTCGAAAATCATAAAAATCATTCCAGTTGAGAATTCGCATAAACAAATATCCGCATTGTTTAACGTTTATCGTACGAAAATCGTATAATTCAAAATTAACGGGCGTCGAGAAACTTCTCGAGATCTCTATTTTTCAAAAAAAAACGACTGTTCCCGTTATCTCTCATTTTTTCCATACATAAGAAACGCGTGTCATAAACGTTCACAACAACAACCATCAACAATGTCAACCGTCGACAAAATCAGCGCTGCGTAAGGGCATGCGCGCCCATACGTCACGATCAGTTGATTGCCAATCAGCTGACAGAAAAAGGTTGCGCGCATGACAATTAAAGAATTGTCTACGTCGGACCTCATCGGCGGCCAATTGTACGTGGCGCCCTGAGGTCACCGCCAAAGTACAAATTTTATTGGGCCACGTCGCAACGGGCCCAAAAATCCGATCGCCTTATAACGGGCACCGCACGCAAGCAAGTGGAAGTCTCGCACTTTACGTTCAACCGCACCTTTTGTTAAAACCGCTTTGTTAAAACCGCTATCTCAGTATTCGACCGCTTGCTCACTTGGACTTTCGCTATTCTTTTCGTTAATAGTTTTTCGGAAAACCGCTTCGATCAAACCGCTGTGTAAAAACCGCTCTAATCTGAAAGTAGATCAATTTCAGACTGTATATACATATATATATGTTTTCTTAATTTATAATTGTGGTGTCGTGCAATAAAAACCAAAAAACACAAAAAATTACGTGTCGTGGCTCGTCTTTATTAGTTAATCGTGTGGTGTCCTCCAGTAAAACTTTGTCGCATCGCGCCTTTCACAACGACGCGTTCATCCGCGAACATTTTCTGGTCCTTCGAGCCGGATCATCATCCGCATCCGCAGTTCGTGGGTGAAATTCACGTGTGTCGGCCAGTGCGCGAACCTGAACAAAAAGACAACCAGTAAAAATGAGTGTCGACTTGAAAGCGTTGCTCGAAGCACAGAGCGACATCCACGGGCGAATGTCTCGCTCAGTGGACAATCTGCGCAAGATGGGCGACTCAAATATCACCGCCGAAGTCATCCAAGCTCGCCTACACCTCCTTGAGACGCTGTGGAACAAGTTCGAGGCCCAGCACGAGCTCATCAGGACAGCGCTGAAAGATAAATATCTAGAGAGTGAGTACGCAAAGGCTGACTATCGATATTGCGGAATCAACTTACGTAACGCAGTGGAGCACGTTAGTCGGGTACGCGAACAAACTCAAAAGCGAGCCGTCCAGCGCGCCCAAGACCGAGGCTCACCAGGAGCACGCGCTCAAGACATCGTTGCCGCGGATAAAGCTCCAGACGTTCTCTGGCGCGTACGGAGATTGGCCAGCGTTCCGCGATATCTTCCTATCCATAATAGGGGACAATCCGTCAGTCTCCAACGTAGAGAAGCTGCACTACCTCCGTACTAGCTTACAAGATCCTGCGGAAAAATTAATCCGGTCATTACCAATTGTCGGGGGCATCTATGAGCGCGCGTGGACGATTCTGAGCTCGCATTACGAGAATGAGCGGGAACTCATTCGCGTCAACTTCGCTGCTTATACCGCCGTGCCAAAAATGAAAGCCGCAACCGCCGACGAGCTAAGTCGCATTTATAACGCCGCCACGACTGCCATCAACGCTCAGGAGAGCATCGATAGGCCCATTGCCACGCACGGGATGGACCTTTTCAATCACCTGCTCGTCGAACGATTCGATCCGCTAACTCGGATGGAATGGGAGTCCTCCATACGCGGTTCCGTCGATCCGCCGAGTAATGCCGTCCTGATGGATTTCATGTCCACGCAGATCCTCACACTCAACGCCGTGCAGCCGAACTCCGTTGCGAAATCCGGAGGAACATCCAGATCCGCGAAATCGCATTTCGTGAAACGCACATCCGACTCCTCGACGTGCGCCGCATGCAAGGGCAAGCACTCCCTCATGCAATGCACCGAGTTCAAGTCGAAAACCGCGAGCGATAGAAAGAACTTCGTAGAAGCAAACAAACTGTGCTTTAATTGTCTTGGCAATCACTTCCTGGCCAAATGTCAGTCTGTGAAGACTTGCTTCACGTGCAAGTCACGACACCACACACTACTCCACGACGCATATGCACCATCCGACGGAGCGAGCTCACTATCGGCCAAACGAGTCGCGTCGGACCGCAAGGCGATCCTCCTCGCCACCGCACGCGTCACCATCACGGATCACCTGGGGAGGCCTCAAGACGTTCGCGCGCTGATCGACCAGGGATCGGAAGTCTCTCTGGTCTCCGAGACCTTGGCGCAACGCTTGCGTCTGCCGCGGATCCGCTCCTCAATGGTCATCGCCGGGATTGGAGGAGCATCCGGAGCAACTCGCGGAAGGCTATCCCTGAGCCTCGTCTCTGGAGTGACGGGAGCCACGTTTCCAGTCATGGCGTATGTCCTTCCGCGACTCTCGACGTACCAGGGTCCCATCGTGCGAAGTACCATCACATGGCCACACATTCGCGGTCTCTCTCTGGCGGATCCGCAGTACCTCGACCGAGATCCCATCGAATTATTGCTCGGCGCGGACGTGTACTCCGCCATCCTTCAAGATGGTCTTCGCAAGGGGCGCAAGGACGAGCCCATCGCGCAGCGAACCTCACTCGGCTGGATCCTGTCAGGAGGTAACAGGGCCACGACCCAGAGCTGTCAAAATACCCACCAATGTTCGGTCGATCACCAGCTGAACGACCTGGTGCAGCTGTTTTGGGAGCAAGAAAGAGAACCCGCCGCTCCCGTCGCTCTCACCTCCGAAGAGAAGAGGTGCGAAGACCTCTTCACCCGCGAGCACACACGCACCAACACCGGACGGTACGTTGTTAGGCTGCCGTTCACCGGAACACCGCCTTCTCTCGCCGAGACCCGCAAGCCGGCCGAGCGTCTGCTCAATACAATGGAGCGCCGCTGCACAAAGGACACTCGATTCGGCAATCTCTACCGCAGTTTCATGCAGGAGTACGAAGACCTGCAACATATGGAGGTCATTAGCACCTCATCCGCATCAAAAACCACCGCTAAGTGCTACTTACCGCACCATGGAGTGCTACGGGAAACGAGCACAACGACGAAGCTCAGGGTCGTGTTCAACGGCTCACAGCTCACGACTTCGGGCACCTCTCTCAACGCCAATCTCCTGACGGGCGCCAACCTCCTGCCAGTTCTTGCCGACGTGCTCCTCCGTTGGCGCTGGCACCGCCATGTCTTCGTGACAGACATGGAAAAAATGTACCGCCAAATCCTCATTCACCCGGAGGACCGCGACTACCAACGGATTCTCTGGCGACACCGTGCCGCCGACGACGTCCGTGAATACCGCCTACAAACGGTCACGTATGGTCTGGCGGGAGGGTCCCGTTAGCGCACGGTGCGATAGCACACCAACCCGATAGCACACGAAAAATTGACACAATTCCCGATAGCGCACCAACCCGATAGCACACGTCCCGATAGCACACAAAGTAAATCGCGCACAATCCCGATAGCGCACCAACCCGATAGCGCACGGATTCACTTTGCAACTTTTCACGCGAAGCGAGGGGGACGGGGTGGGTGCGGGAGGGGGGCCGAAGGCCCCCCTTGCACCCCCCCGTGTGTGTGTGAGAGAGAGTGCGTGTGTGAGGGGATAGTGCTTTCGTGCGCTATCGGGTTGGTGTGCTATCGGGTTGGTGCGCTATTGGGATTGTGCGCGATTTACATTGTGTGCTATCGGGACGTGGGCTATCGGGTTGGTGCGCTATCGGGAATTGTGTCAATTTTTCGTGTGCTATCGGGTTGGTGCGCTATCGCACCGTGCGCTAACGGAACCCGCTCTGGTCTGGCTTGCGCGCCATTTCTCGCCATACGGACCTTACGCCAGCTCGCCGACGACGAGGGTCTGCGATATCCACGTGGAGCTGTCGCGCTACGCCGCGATACTTACGTGGACGACGTCGTCACTGGAGCGAGCACCATCTCGGAGGCCACCACATTGCAGCGGGAGCTACGCAGTCTCTGCACGGCGGGCGGGTTTCCGCTTCGGAAGTGGGCGGCCAACAACATGAGCATCCTGGCTGCAGTCCCGCACGAGCACCGGCTCACCAGCTCACCGCACTCTTGGTCACACGAGAGTCACGCGACACTAGGTTTGCACTGGCACCCGGCCAGTGACCACTTCACTTTCTCAATGCAGGCGCGTCACTACACGGAGCTCACTAAACGGCGCGTCCTGTCCGAAACCGCACGGCTTTTCGATCCGCTAGGTTGGCTCACTCCAGTCACCATGCGAGCCAAAATTCTGATCCAGTCCGCCTGGTTGAAGAAGAGACTGGGACACGCCTCTCCCGTCGGCAGACGCACTAGCGTGGACGAACCTCCTCTCCGATCTTCCGCACCTGAACGAGATCAGGGTCTCCCGCTGGTTAGCCAGCGACGGACCGCACGCACAGGTCAAACTCCACGGGTTCGCCGACGCCTCGGAGCGAGGATACGCCGCGGTGGTGTACCTCCGCTCCATCACTGGAGATCACACCGCACTTCACTTACTAGCTGCCAAGGGCAAGGTCGCTCCTGTGAAGCCAGTGTCATTGCCGCGACTCGAGTTGTGCGCGGCCACTCTATTGACGAACCTCACTCTTCACACGCGCACTCTTCTAGGTCTGTCCACAGCACCAGTCTTCCTGTGGTCTGACTCCAGGGTCACACTGCACTGGATCCAGGGACACGCCTCCCGCTGGAAGACCTACGTGGCCAACAGGGTGTCGCGGATCCAGGTCCAGCTTCCCGAAGCTCAATAGCGCCATGTGCCGGGACGAGACAATCCGGCCGACTGCGCCTCCCGAGGAGTCCAGCCAAGTGACCTGGTCAGTCATCCACTATGGTGGACAGGACCATCCTGGCTGCTGGGAAGCGAAGCACTTTGGCCAAGCAACGACTGCGTCTTGCCAGACGCGGGACTGCCGGAGCAACGAGCCGTCAGCTCGCTCAACGCCGTCGGCAAGGCCATCAACGAGCCAGACATTCTCCTCCGCTTTTCATCGCTGCACCGGCTGCTCAGGGTGACGGCTTGGAGTCTTCGATGGCGACAAAAAACCGTCCAGAGGACGCACAACCCCGCTGACACCGCACAAACTCTCGAGCCACACGAGATCGAAGACGCACTTCTACGATGGGTTCGAACTGCACAAGCACTGCACTACCCCACAGAAGTCTCATCACTGAGCAAGGAACGTGCCTTGCCACCACGCAGCCCGCTCACAAGGTTGAGTCCTCATCTCGACGTCAGCGGCGTAATGCGAGTCGGAGGCCGACTCAAACACGCCATCCTGTCTCACGATGAACGGCACCCGATCATCATTCCGCCGGACTCCTGGTTGGCAAGGCTCCTAGTGGATTCCTGCCACCGTAGAACTCTACACGGAGGAGTGCAGCTCACCCTCGGGCTACTGCGTCAACGATTTTGGATCCCGCGAGGTCGAGCCATCGTCAAGAGATCCATCCATCGATGCGTCACGTGCACGCGATGGCGAGCCACCGTACCGCAGCCACTGATGGGCAACCTCCCTCAGGAGCGAGTGACTCCGGCGCGTCCATTCCTGCGTACCGGGGTGGACTACGCCGGTTCGATCCTCATCCGGACCAGCAAGGGACGAGGCCATCGAGCAAACAAAGGTTTCATCTCTGTCTTTGTCTGTCTCAGTTCCAAGGCAATTCATCTAGAGGTTGTCTCCGATTACACGGCTGAGGCGTTCCTGGCTGCCTTCCGTCGCTTCGTTTTCAGACGGGCTCTGCCACGAGGTGTTCTCGGACTGCGGCACTAACTTCATCGGAGCAAGCCGAGAACTTCGAGAGATGTTTCGCGCCTCAACTGCCGACGGCCGTCGCATCGCACAGGCAGCAGCTTCAGATGGCATAAGGTGGCGGTTTAACCCGCCCGCAGCTCCTCACTTTGGCGGACTTTGGGAGGCAGCCGTCAAGTCGACGAAGCACCACCTTCGAAGGGTCATCGGCGAGGCAACGCTCACCTTCGAGGAGATGACGACTCTTCTCACACAGGTGGAGGCGTGCCTCAATTCGCGCCCGCTTCAACCACTGACCGACGATCCGGACGACTTGACGGCACTCACACCCGGTCACTTCTTGATCGGGGCTCCACTTCTGGCCGTCCCCGAGCCGTCGCTTGTCACCGAGAGAGATAACACGCTGTCACGATGGCAGCTTCTCCAAAAAATGCGCGATCACTTTTGGGAACGGTGATCGCGCGAATATCTCCAGACGCTGGCCTGCAGACCGAAATGGCAGAGGAACGAGACCGGCCCAAGCGTCGGCGACCTGTGCCTCCTGCGGTCGGAGACAACACCTCCAACCCGGTGGCCACTCGCCCGAATCACGGCACTGCACCCGGGAGACGACGGCGTAACACGCGTGGTCACCGTGCGTACAGCATCCTCGGAGTTCGTTCGGCCACTCGCGAAGATCATCCTCTTGCCAAGAGCCGACACCGCAGCCTCTTCAACGCACTCGGATTCGTGAGCTCTTATAAACTCCGAATTTTTTCAAATGTTTCATCCGCATTGTATAATATTCACTCACATTATGTTTCACGGTATCATATTTCCGGGAATCGTACCGCGCTTAATCACAAGTAATATATTCAGGCACATTCAATATCATGTGCGATCCGCGAGCCGTGTTATCAGTCTCTTTTTTTCTTTTTTGTTCTCTCTTTTGCGTCACAATTTCACGTTCACTTTCACATTTCACTGCACTCGCGAGATTATTCACAAATTCACTGTACATTTTCTCATTATTCATCACTGTATAAATCTCATTACTTCCACACGATACTATTCTTGCGAAAGACACGAATAAACTGAACAACACGTGTCTTTGTACTACGTCACGCATTCCATTCATGATCACTATCATCAACTCATCAATCGGACCGTTCGCGACACCTGCCCGCGCCCGAACACACACACGAATTTCGTCACGTACTGACGAGGCGGGCGGGATGTTCGAAAATCATAAAAATCATTCCAGTTGAGAATTCGCATAAACAAATATCCGCATTGTTTAACGTTTATCGTACGAAAATCGTATAATTCAAAATTAACGGGCGTCGAGAAACTTCTCGAGATCTCTATTTTTCAAAAAAAAACTCGACTGTTCCCGTTATCTCTCATTTTTTCCATACATAAGAAACGCGTGTCATAAACGTTCACAACAACAACCATCAACAATGTCAACCGTCGACAAAATCAGCGCAGCGTATGGGCATGCGCGCCCATACGTCACGATCAGCTGATTGCCAATCAGCTGACAGAAAAAGGTTGCGCGCATGACAATTAAAGAATTGTCTACGTCGGACCTCATCGGCGGCCAATTGTACGTGGCGCCCTGAGGTCACTGCCAAAGTACAAATTTTATTGGGCCACGTCGCAACGGGCCCAAAAATCCGATCGCCTTATAACGGGCACCGCACGCAAGCAAGTGGAAGTCTCGCACTTTACGTTCAACCACACCTTTTGTTAAAACCGCTTTGTTAAAACCGCTATCTCAGTATTCGACCGCTTGCTCACTTGGACTTTCGCTATTCTTTTCGTTAATAGTTTTTCGGAAAACCGCTTCGATCAAACCGCTGTGTAAAAACCGCTCTAATCTGAAAGTAGATCAATTTCAGACTCTGTATATACATATATATATGTTTTCTTAATTTATAATTGTGGTGTCGTGCAATAAAAACCAAAAAACACAAAAAATTACGTGTCGTGGCTCGTCTTTATTAGTTAATCGTGTGGTGTCCTCCAGTAAAACTTTGTCGCATCGCGCCTTTCACAACGACGCGTTCATCCGCGAACAATATTAAATATTTATTTAACTATTTTATCTATTTATTTATTTATTTATCCATTTCACCTATTTATTTTTAACTATTTATTATCAATGATCGAAAATCGGTCATTGATAATAAATAGTAAAAAATAAATAGGTGAAATAGATAAATAAATAAATAAATAGATAAAATAGTTAAATAAATATTTAATATTAATATTTTACATGATAACAGTAAAAGTAATAATTATTTTAAAAACACTTATTTAATCTAATTAATTTTTAAATAGATATACGATGTATGGATATCACATACATTCATGATAATAATAATACTAATATGTTGAATGTTTATTATGTTTACCGCATTCTTCAATCGAACACATGATCGCGTTCGATAGCGCCAGTAGTACCTTGACCTACCGCAACCTACCATGACAAAAAACTGCTTGCAGTCGCCGAATAATTATCGTCGCATTGTCGCGTCGTCGCGTCGTGTAGTAACGTGTCCGCGCGTGTTTCTTTCATCGAGTGATTTTTAATCGCCAACAGTTATTATTTGACAGTGATTAATAGTGATTAGTGATACAGTCATTAGTAAATTTCTCGTCTCATCGAGTGAGTAAATAAATGTCATTACGTTAAAGTTTATGAAAGAATACAGTTCATGAGAGAAAGAAGAAAAACTTTCAGTTAATAATTTAGTGTGGATTTCTTGTCTTTTGCAACGTGATATCTACGTTAAATTTGAGAACGTACGATCTATCGGAAAATTCATTTCTCCTTCAAGCAATTACAGCAATACATCAAAAGTCATCGAACAAGGTAATGATAACTATTTTTTGACGTTATGTGAAAACAGATCTCGGGAAGTCAGAGGGACAGTGTGTCAAAGGAAATTTGTGAAAAGAGAGGGGTTTTTAGTGGGTAGGGAGTACCGAGTTGGTAATGCGACTTGGTGCTCGAGTCCCACATAACTCAATGGATCGACCGGTGGGTATGCATAAAATGCATTTTCCCCTTTCTCGTAAAAAAAAAAAAAAAAAAAAAAAAAAAATTACAGGTGAGTGAGCGAATGAGAGAGAGAGAGAGAGAGAGAGAGACAGGCAGACAGACAGACAGACAGACAGAGAGAGAATGTATGTGTTCGCATGTGTGTCTGTATGTGTATAGCGACCAGCTGATCGCAGCAGGCGCCCCGCGTAAGCACTCGCGTCTGACGGTGAATCGCGCCACCTTTGCCTGCCTCTTGTATTCGACCCGTCATACGTTAACTACTTCCTTTAATAATTCAAAAACTACGCTTCAAATCAAATTTTGGTAAAGGAAAAATTGTCTTAGAATGGTGTCAGGAATACGTCATTTTACAGACATAACGTTTTTCAGGATCGCCCTGTATATGTATATACATATATGGTAATTATATACATTAGCGATTCCTCACCGATTTCAATGACCTTGAAATATGTTGTCGGGAGCATGATTCTGAACAACTTTTCCTTATACATGTTACCGCCGCTCGGCCTGTTTCCGAGATATTTATAAAAATATTTTACGGTTTTGCATATTGTCACCATTATGAAATAACTTTTTTGCACCATGTATTCAGTTTTTGACAAAGTAATAATGTTTACCAAAAAGAGTTGTAAAGCGAGATCCTACCGGCGGGGTGGTTGCGGGAGGGGGGGGCGAAGGCTCCCCTTGCACCCCCCCTCGCGCGCGCGCGCGTGTGTGTTTGTGTGTGTGTGTGTGTACACATACATTTCGGATATTTTTTAATTGATTAAATTGTATTAAATTTTATACAAATTAAAAAATATCAGAAATGTATGTATGTATATTACACACACACACACACACGCGCGCGCGCGCGCGCGGGGGTGCAAAGGGGCCTTCGGCCTCCCCTCCCGCAACCACCCTGCCGGTAGGATCTCGCTTTACAGCTCTTTTTGGTAGACATTATTACTTTGTCAAAAACTGAATACATGGTGCAAAAAAGTTATTTCATAATGGTGACAATATTGCAAAACCATAAAATATTTTTATAAATATCTCGGAAACTAAGGCCAAGCGGCGATAACATGTATAAGGAAAAGTTGTTCAGAATCATGCTCCCGACAACATATTTCAAGGTCATTGAAATCGGTGAGGAATCGCTAATGTATATAATTACCATATACAGGGTGTATAAAAAAGGTCGGAACCCTTGAATATTTCGAAAAATATAAGTTTTATCAAAAAATGTTTCAGACAAAAGTTGTAGGGTTTAAAAAGTTCTATTTACTGGCAATATCATTTTGACCTTGAAGAGTCACTGGAAGGTCACGTGAAGGTCACTTCAATTTTTTTAAATGGAACACCCTATATATTTTTGCAAATTCTTGTAGCTTATCTCGATAGCTTTCCAAAACACTATAATTAAATACCTTTTCGTTAAGTACTTTTTGAGTTATGAGGCTTGAAATAATTTCTTAATTTTACATAAACCGTAAAATATCTTGTAAAATATTTATTTTTCGATTATCTTACCTTAATACTTTTACGTACAAAATAATGAGAGGAATCAATTGGTGTAAAGAAAACACATAGTTGTTTTGAAGAAAAAATATGTAATTTGCAATTAACAATTCCATATTTTTTCTTAAAAACAACTATGTGTTTTCTTTACACCAATTGATTCCTCTCATTATTTTGTACATAAAAGTATTAAGGTAAGATAATCGAAAAATGAATATTTTACAAGATATTTTACGGTTTATGTAAAATTAAGAAATTATTTTAAGCCTCATAACTCAAAAAGTACTTAACGAAAAGGTACTTAATTATAGTGTTTTGGAAAGCTCTCGAGATAAGCTACAAGAGTGTGCAAAAATATGTAGGGTGTTCCATTTAAAAAAATTGAAGTGACCTTCACGTGACCTTCCAGTGACTCTTCAAGGTCAAAATGATATTGCGAGTAAATAGAACTTTTTAAACTCTACAACTTTTGTCTGAAACATTTTTTGATAAAACTTATATTTTTCGAAATATTCAAAGGTTCCGACCTTTTTTATACACCCTGTATATGTCTAAGGGATGTTGCAGGGACCTTTTAGATAATATATTGTATATTTCCAGGACCTTTGGCTATTGCCAGGTCGGACCTGGATCTTTTTTCAATCTAATGTACACTTTCAGGTCCGACCTGGTATTACACATGTTATCGATGAAAAAATGAAATTTAACGAAAACTAGAAATTTATTCTAATTTCATTAAAAACAACATCATCAGAATAAATATTCATATGTTTAACTTCTCATGTCGTCCTTTATGTACAAAATAATTTTTTTTTCCAAATTTTCAACTTTTTGTTAATCATAATGTAATATGTATATTTTCGGGACACATGCCGCAGTTATATGGACATTTTAGGGACCATGTATATATTATGTTTCAAATTAGCAAACTAACATAAAATATTATTGTTATACATTTATTTTACAAAAATATATTATCTTCACCTTAAAATCTGTGAAAATTGTGTGCTCTATCTTCACTTTAAATTCCGTGAAAATTGTGTGCTTTTATTATAATATAAAATATTACAAAGTTTATATTTATTTATTTCATCGTTTTAGCATATTAAAACATTAATTTAACAAAAATTAGTTCATTGACGTAATTATGTAGTTGAAAACTAACAATTTCAGTGAAAAATGTACTATGCTAATGATTCTGTCATAAATTATGTTTCAAGAATCTCTCGTCTTATATCGTTAAAAATAAAAAAAAAATCTCATGAAATGGACGTAAAATGTCATTATATTCAAATCTGGACGTTAATCAGGACGTGAATATGTACTATATCAACGGTCCCGCCAATAACAAAAATTGGCGCCAAAAAAACTGCTTGCGTTTTTTCGAAAAGATTTCCACAATTTCATCGTTTCAACATATTATATATTAGTATCCATTATTATTAACAAAATCAGTTCATTGACGTAATTTTGTATTTGAAAATTAACAATTTTAGTAAAAAATGTACTACCCTCCTGATTCAGACGTAAATTATGTTTCGAGAAATAAAATATACGTTAAATGTCAATATATTCAAATCTGGACGTTAATCAGGACGTGAATATATATTATATCAACGGTCCCGCTAATAACAAAAATCGGCGCCAAGAAAACTGCTTGCGTTTTTTAGGAAAGATTCTTACTATTTCATCGTTTTAACATATTATATTTTAGTTTCTATTATTATTTAACAAAATCAGCTCATTGACAGTAATTATGTATTTGAAATATAACATTTTCAGTGAAAAATGTACTACGCTCCTGATTTTGTCAAAAATTATATTTCAAGAATCTCATGTCATATCGCGAAATATAAAACTAAATCTTATAAAATGTATGCTAAATGTAATTATTTTCAAATCTGGACGTTAATCAGGACGTGAATATGTATTATATCAACGGTCCCGCCAATAACAATAATTGGCGCCAAAAAAACTGCTTGCGTTTTTTCGGAAAGATTCTCAATATTTCATCGTTCTAACATATTATATGTTAGTGACTATTATTATTTAACAAAATCAGCTAATTGACATTAATTATGTATTTGAAAGATAACAATTTCAGTGAAAAATGTACTACGCTCCTGATTTCGTCATAAATTATGTTTTGAGAATCTATTCTCTTATGTCGCTAAAAATAAAAAAATAATCTAATGAAATGTACGTAAAATGTCATTATTTTCAAATCTGGACGTTAATCAGGACGTGAATATGTATTATATAAACGGTCCCGACAATAACAGAAATTGGCGCCAAGAAAATTGCTTGCGTTTTTTCGAAACGATTCTCATTATTTCATCGATTGAACATATTATATGTTAGTGTCTATTATTATTTAACAAAATCAGCTCATTGACATTAATTATGTATTTGAAACATAACAATTTCAGTGAAAAATGTACTACGCTCCTGATTTTGTCATAAATTATGTTTTGAGAATCTATTCTCTTATGTCGTTAAAAATAAAAAAAAATCTAATGAAATGTACGTAAAATGTCATTATATTAGAATCTGGACGTTAATCAGTATGTGAATATGTATTATATCAACGGTCCCGCCAATAACAAAAATTGGCGCCAAGAAAACTGCTTGCGTTTTCTCGGAAAGATTCTCACTATTTCATCGTTTTAACATATTATATGTTGGTGTCTATTATTATTTAACAAAATCAGCTCATGGACGTTAATTATGTATTTGAAAGATAACAATTTCAGTGAAAAATGTAGTACGTTCCTGACTTCGTCGTAAATTATGTTTCGAGAACCTCTTCTTATATCGCGAGAAATAAAACAAAAATATAATAAAATGTACGTAAAATGTCATTATATTAAAATCTGGACGTTAATCAGGACGTGAATATGTATTATATCAACGGTTCCGCCAATAACAAAAATTGGCGCCAAGAAAACTGCTTGCGTTTTCTTGGAAAGATTCTCACTATTTCATCGTTTTAACATATTATATGTTACTGTCTATTATTATTTAATAAAATCAGCTCATTGACGTTAATTATGTATTTAAAAACTAACCATTTCTGTGAAAAATGTACTACGCTACTGATTTTGTCCTACATTATATTTCAAGAACCTCTTCTTATATCGCGAAAAATAAAACTAAATCTTATAAAATGTATGCTAAATGTAATTATATTCAAATCTGGACGTTAATCAGGACGTGAATATGTATTATATCAACGGTCCCGCCAATAACAAAAATTGGAGCCAAGAAAACTGCTTGCGTTTTTCGGAAAGATTCTCAATATTTCATCGTTCTAACATATTATATGTTAGTGTCTATTATTATTTAACAAAATCAGCTCATTGACATTAATTATGTATTTGAAAGGTAACAATTTCAGTGAAAAATGTACTACGCTCCTGATTTTGTCATAAATTATGTTATGAGAATCTATTCTCTTATGTCGCTAAAAATAAAAAAATAATCTAATGAAATGTATGTAAAATGTCATATTCAAATCTGGACGTTAATCAGGACGTGAATATGTATTATATCAACGGTCCCGACAATAACAGAAATTGGCGCCAAGAAAATTGCTTGCGTTTTTTCGAAACGATTCTCATTATTTCATCGATTGATCATATTATATGTTAGTGTCTATTATTATTTAAAAAATCAGCTCATTGACGTTAATTATGTATTTAAAAAAAATGTAAAAAGAGGTGCTAAGTCCGCGTAAAAACTGTTATGTGTTTGCAAAATAATGGTTTGTTACGTCCAAGGGACTTCACGATTCTTTTCTTTCCCATAACTGGCGCACACGTGCATGACTTCCAAAAAATCGTTAATGTCAGTTAAATTGGAATAGGATTCTCAGTAAGTGCTCCAAAAACGACAGACAGATATTAACGGGCTATAAAATCATAAAGTAGCATCCGGTCACAGTCAAGACGCCAGCCAGTCAGCCGAATTTGATATTTTTCGATCACTTGAAAACTCATAAAATCCAAAAAGCTATAGAAAGTAAAAGAAACTATTCATGAAAACGCGAGTGACCGGATGTCGCGACGCGACACACGTACCCATCTTAATTTCAAGGGGGTAGTAAAAGTCATCCCTTGTCTTTAGCAGACGCATCCTGCAAGACATAAATTACTACCACCTCCGATACTGAGAATCCTAGGTCTCCCCGTTTTGGAAGATGCTCTCCTATTCGCGAACGAATGTAATAAAATTCTGATTTGTTACATTTGTTCTAAACGCTCGTAAGAAGGGGCAGGGAAGAGACGATGGAAATCTAATGAGAGTTTCTATTCGTTAACTTTCCTCGCTTCTCACCCTAGGAGAGGGTAGTCCAAAAACGATATATAAGCGCGAACTTCGAACAAATCTACACACTTTTTAAGTATTCTTGATCCTCAAGTCATTAAAGGTCATTCAGCTACTTATTCAATATATCTCAACATTCTTGCATTATTAAATCATTATTCTCGAAAATCTCGGGACTATTCATATTAACAAAAAAGGTAATCTCGTCGAGTCTGTGCGCGTTTTTAACAACAGTGCAACTATACTGCCATTTCCGACGCCAAGAGCCCCAGCAACAGTTAGCGCTAACCGCAATCTCGTCTCCGAAGCAAATAGTAAGTCTTTTCTTGTTTATGATCTCCCTCCGTTTTCTTCTTTTTACTTACTGTAATCATTTCCCTAGTGGAACCCGTGTCGAGGAAATCCACTAAAGCCAAAGCAAAGCGACTCCGATACCGTCGCAATCGCCGAACCCGCAGATTACTGGCTCGGGCCGTGGCCGACCCTTCTTTCGTACTAGATTTAGACGAAATAAACGCGAATCTTCCTATCACCCGAATCTTCTTGAATAACATCCAAGAAGATACGCGAGACTCTTCATATCTCCCTCCTCAAACTTCTCCAAATTACTCCCCGTATCTGTCTCCTGGAGCCCTTGCTCCTAGTTAGTGCTCTCCCGTGTACGACACGGAACAACTCAACCATCCACCTGACTTTCCGCAACTGTCGCCCTTTCCTTCTCCACCCCACGAACCAACTCCTGATCCTCACCTCTTCTGTCCTCCCGCTCTTCCTCCCCCTATTTTCTCCTGTATCAATTTTAGCGATCGAACTGTCGCAACAATTCTCTCCTCAACCTACCCTCAATACACAGATCCCATTCTACCAGGTTCTTTCACCTTGGGACCTGGCCCCATACACATTCCTAGTCTTAAGGCTTATCTCCGCACCGCTCCTCCCGATATTTCCATTCCCTGTTTCACCCCTTTACCAACCCCATAGCCTTTCCCATAGAATACTTCCGAGAAAGATATCCTCCCGATTTTGATTAGATCCTCTTCGTCTCGCACACACATACACACACACTCACGCACATACACTTACTCGCTTATTGTTACAGAATCATGTATCGATTTATGATTAAAATTTTTGTATAATCTTTCTCTATCATGTATAATAAATTCATTTAATTTTATTCTTTCGCGTTGAACTCAATTGATCCCTCACATCTCCCACGCTCCTGAATCGCACTTGGTCCCGTCCCGGGTAAAAAGGATTAAATTCCTTTACCAAAAAGGGGACCATCGAGCGGTCATTTGGACCAGAAATAGCGTAAGATCGACCCTTGCGGTCGTTGACCTATTTTTGGACCTCCCGCAGGCTCGCTCGATCCGAGACATCTGCCCTTAAGAGGATGCCGGACCTTCCTTTTTTACCGATAAAATTTTGTGCACGGAATACTTTTTATTAGCTGCACAGAATAATAAATACTTTTCTACAATTAAATTACACATAGCAACAAATATGAGAGCGAACCATTTTATGTTCAAAATGAAAAAAAAATAGAAAATTACAGTTTTCTTATCGGCTTCTGACATCAACTCGTAACAATATTAGTTGAATATAAAAATTTTGCAGTTTATACGTACAAAATAAGAACGCACTCAACTCGGAATTTCTTAAAGAAATATAAATGAACAGTCAGAAATGCGTTTAGAAGCGTAATAAAAATAATTTCCGTGCACAAAAATTTCGTGCATATGTGTGTGTGCGAAATCGAGGCATGTGAGTAAAACAGTCCTGTAAATTAGTTGCTTGCTATCGCGACAGACGGCGCTATAATCGGTTTGTGTGACAAGGAGAGACAATCATATAAGTCTGTTCTTTTCTGCTGCACTAGTGCAATTAGTTAGAGTGAAAGAAAGTTTATGTTTGTCTCTTTCTAACTTATTGTAGCAATGCAGCTGAAAAGAACAAGATCCATTATTTCTTTCATGCGTGTATGAGTAATAAACATGTATGTACAGTACGCGTCAACGATATTGCAGCTCGCGTAAATTTTTTCTCTTTGTCGACCATTCTCTCTCTCTCTCTCTCTCTATCTTCTCTTTTCTTCTTTTTCTTTTCAGATTTTCTTTCTCTTTAGATCTTTTTTTGGTTAAAAAATCAAGGTGATTATTTCAATAGTTTTTTAGAATGCTATTTATTGTATTAATTTCACAAAGAATATAGAAAACGTATTAATGTAACACAGAATACATAAAGAATAGTATAATTAAAAGATACATAAAGAAAATTATAATAAGAATACATATTATAATTATAAAAAAGAATAGATACTATGTAATACATACTTAATTATAGAATACATAAAGAATACTATAAACAAAATCATAAGATTATTGGCATGCAATTGTAAGATATCTCTCTGATGCACGTTTCTTTTCTTTCTGATATAATGACTTGTATTACCAATAAAATGTTAAAAAAGATTAATACATATAGACAAATATTTTAATGTAATTACTAATGTTATCGCGAAATATTCACTAAGTATCACAATAATTTCTAAATAGACGCCATAAGTTTACAAATAAATATCTGACGAAAGATATTAAAAATTTATATGTATAAATATAAAATCTGAACATCATGGTGATATTCAGAATTTATATTTATAATTTATATATATAAATTTTTAATATCTTTCGTCAAATACTTATTTGTAAACTTATGGCGTCTATTTAGAAATTATTATGATACTTAGTGAATATTTCGCGATAACATTAGTAATTACATTAAAATATTTGTCTATATGTATTATTTTTTTTTAACATTTTATTGGTAATACAAGTCATATCAGAAAGAAAAGAAACGTGCATCAGATAGATATCTTACAATTGCATGCCAATAATCTTATGATTTTGTTAATTATAGTATTCTTTATGTATTCTATAATTAAGTATGTATTACATAGTATCTATTCTTTTTTATAATTATAATATGTATTCTTATTATAATATTCTTTATGTCTCTTTATAATTAAAAGATACATAAAGAATATTATAATAAGAATACATATTATAATTATAAAAAAGAATAGATACTATGTCATACATACTGTAATTATAAAAAAATAGATACTATAATAGAATACATAAAGAACTATAATTAACAAAATCATAAGATTATTGGCATGCAATTGTAAGATATCTCTCTGATGCACATTTCTTTTCTTTCTGATATGACTTGTATTACCAATAAAATGTTAAAAAAGAATAATACATATAGACAAATATTTTAATGTAATTACTAATGTTATCGCGAAATATTCACTAAGTATCACAATAATTTCTAAATAGACGCCATAAGTTTACAAATAAATATCTGACGAAAGATATTAAAAATTTATATGTATAAATATAAAATCTGAACATCATGGTGATATTCAGAATTTATATTTATAATTTATATATATAAATTTTTAATATCTTTCGTCAAATACTTATTTGTAAACTTATGGCGTCTATTTAGAAATTATTATGATACTTAGTGAATATTTCGCGATAACATTAGTAATTACATTAAAATATTTGTCTATATGTATTATTTTTTTTAACATTTTATTGGTAATACAAGTCATATCAGAAAGAAAAGAAACGTGCATCAGATAGATATCTTACAATTGCATGCCAATAATCTTATGATTTTGTTAATTATAGTATTCTTTATGTATTCTATAATTAAGTATGTATTACATAGTATCTATTCTTTTTTATAATTATAATATGTATTCTTATTATAATATTCTTTATGTCTCTTTATAATTAAAAGATACATAAAGAATATTATAATAAGAATACATATTATAATTATAAAAAAGAATAGATACTATGTCATACATACTGTAATTATAAAAAAATAGATACTATAATAGAATACATAAAGAACTATAATTAACAAAATCATAAGATTATTGGCATGCAATTGTAAGATATCTCTCTGATGCACATTTCTTTTCTTTCTGATATGACTTGTATTACCAATAAAATGTTAAAAAAGAATAATACATATAGACAAATATTTTAATGTAATTACTAATGTTATCGCGAAATATTCACTAAGTATCACAATAATTTCTAAATAGACGCCATAAGTTTACAAATAAATATCTGACGAAAGATATTAAAAATTTATATGTATAAATATAAAATCTGAACATCATGGTGATATTCAGAATTTATATTTATAATTTATATATATAAATTTTTAATATCTTTCGTCAAATACTTATTTGTAAACTTATGGCGTCTATTTAGAAATTATTATGATACTTAGTGAATATTTCGCGATAACATTAGTAATTACATTAAAATATTTGTCTATATGTATTATTTTTTTTAACATTTTATTGGTAATACAAGTCATATCAGAAAGAAAAGAAACGTGCATCAGATAGATATCTTACAATTGCATGCCAATAATCTTATGATTTTGTTAATTATAGTATTCTTTATGTATTCTATAATTAAGTATGTATTACATAGTATCTATTCTTTTTTATAATTATAATATGTATTCTTATTATAATATTCTTTATGTCTCTTTATAATTAAAAGATACATAAAGAATATTATAATAAGAATACATATTATAATTATAAAAAAGAATAGATACTATGTCATACATACTGTAATTATAAAAAAATAGATACTATAATAGAATACATAAAGAACTATAATTAACAAAATCATAAGATTATTGGCATGCAATTGTAAGATATCTCTCTGATGCACATTTCTTTTCTTTCTGATATGACTTTGTATTACCAATAAAATGTTAAAAAAGAATAATACATATAGACAAATATTTTAATGTAATTACTAATGTTATCGCGAAATATTCACTAAGTATCACAATAATTTCTAAATAGACGCCATAAGTTTACAAATAAATATCTGACGAAAGATATTAAAAATTTATATGTATAAATATAAAATCTGAACATCATGGTGATATTCAGAATTTATATTTATAATTTATATATATAAATTTTTAATATCTTTCGTCAAATACTTATTTGTAAACTTATGGCGTCTATTTAGAAATTATTATGATACTTAGTGAATATTTCGCGATAACATTAGTAATTACATTAAAATATTTGTCTATATGTATTATTCTTTTTTAACATATTTTTCTTTTTTATTGGTCATCTATAACTTCCACTTCCAAGGCTTCTCGGCTTCCAGGAGTTGTATATATTCTGTAAAATAAATCATAATAATCATATATTAATCATATGAATATTTATATAAAACTATTACATATAATATATGTAAATATAAATATACATACATTTTTTTCAATATTGGAAGTATGATGCGGATGATGCTGGCAAATATTCCGATTGTACAGACGATGCGCGCACATATCCTGATTGCACTGCCGGTGCGCGCACATATCCTGGTTGTACGGGCGGTGCGTGTACATATTCTGGCTGTACGGATGATGCAGGCACATATCCTGCTTGCACAAGCGGTGCGCGCATATATCCTGATTGCACGGTCGGTGCGTACATATATCCTGGTTGTAAGGGCAGTACCTGCACATATCCTGATTGTACGGGCGATGCGTGCACCTATTCTGGTTGTACGGGCGATGCGTGCACATATTCTGGTTGTACAGGCGGTGCGTGCACATATTCTGGTTGTACAGGCGGTGTGTGCACATATCTTGGTTGTACAGGCAGTGCACATATTCTGGTTGTATGAGCGGTGTGGGTCGCAATGCACGTCCACGTGCGGCATATTTTTGTTTCTTCTTTTCGCGGGTTACTGCTCTGCGAACCGCTTCATTAATGCGCTGTAAAAAAAATATATATTAATATAAAAATAAAATGTATTGATAAATAATCGACGCACAATACACATATGCACACATACATACAAGTAATCTTCCCAATCATATATTTCCCTTATAATTTATTAAAATATTATGATATTCACCTTGTTTATGTTTTGTTCCTGCCTCACGTCCCCTAGTACCGACGCCGTCGCCGTCGCCGTTGATACTCTCCCGTCGGTGGTCAGCGGCGTCGTCGCCCTTGACACTCTCTCGTCCGCTGATAACGGCGCCGTCGCCGTTGACACTCTCCCGTCCGCTAATAGCGGCACCATTGTCATTGCCACTCTCCCGTCGGCGGATTGCGGCGCCATTGTCATTGCCACTCTCCCGTCGCCTGATAACGGCGCGATTGTCATTGCCACTCTCCCGTCGCCTGATAACGGCGCCGTCGCCGTTGACACTCTCCCGTCCGCTGGTAGCGGCGCCGTCGCCGTTGATACTCTTCCGTCGGTTGGTAGCGGCGCCGTCGCCGTTGACACTCTTCCGTCGGCTGAAGACGACGCCGTTGTCGCCACCATCCTCACTTTTGCTGATAGTGGTGACAACGACATCGTCTCCGTCGTCTTTCTTGATCTGATGCTGCCTTCGCTTCTTGCTGAAATAAATTTATAATTATATATATATATATATATATATATATATATATATATATATTCGCACAGGAGAGAGAGTGAGACAAAGCGAGGAAAAGAGAGTGTGGGAGAAGAATGAGAAAAGAGTCAGAAAAAGAGAGAGAGAGAGAGAGAGAGAGAGAGAGAGAGGAAGAATGAGAGGAGAGAGTGAGGAAAATAATGAGAGAAGAAAATACGCTAAGAAAACTATGAAAGTGTATAAAATATACTTACGTCGAGGCATCGTTCCATTCTCAACGACGCACAACAATGAACAACTTCTTGTCCAGTGTTGCCAGAAAGCAGACGCGGCTCACACGCACACGGTCAGCGAGGCACATGTGCGTGTGCGCCGCGTCTTCTATCTGGCAACGTCGCCTCAGTCCACTTTGGAAAAAAAAACGATCTGGCCGATTCCGAGATTCGGCATTGCTGCGTTCATTTATGTATGTAATAAAACGCGAGCACGTGCGTCAATGACATCACTGTTATTTTTAGATTGCACTGAGCGATTTCTTGAGCGATTTTTGCTCGTTTTCCAGCGATTCAACTCCTTATAAATGGAAATAATAAAAATTATAAAAATTGTTATTATACTTATACCATTTAGCAAAAAAAATCAATAAAATTGAAATATATTAAAATTAATATTAATTGAAATATATTAAAATTAATATTAATATTAATATAATATTAATTTTTAAAACATCAATAAAAATAAGTTTTAATATTTGTTGCACAAGTTATTTACATATTTTTGAATTATAGATCATATAAATTTATTTTTTTATGGTGTAAGGAAAAATACTTATGTAAATATACATATTTGTTAAGAAAAAATATTTATTAATGGAAAACAGCAAAAAAATGTAATTGCAATTACATTTTTGTTTTACTGTTTTCTGTTAATAAATACTTTTTCTTAATAAATATGTATTTTTACATAAAGCATTTTTCTGTACATAAAAAAAATAGATCTATATAATCTATAAATCAAAATATGTAAATGACTTAACCGTTCTTTTTAATATCGATCTTTGGAAAATTTATTGAAATATAATGAAATTTTATTTATTTATTTTTTTGCTAAATGGTATACCATAATTAATAATTTATATTACTTGTTTTAATATAAGTGTAACATAAATACCTGCATTTAATACATTAAAGTACACTGCGATCTTGGCGTCAGGGTAGCGGACTGGGCTTGTCACCACACGGACTCGGGTTCAAATCCGAGCCGGCAGCGTTATCGCATGGTGCGATTTTCGTCGCCGTTATCAGCGTAAAGAGAGTGTCAACGGCGACGGTATTTATTCCCCCCCCCAATCAGGATATGTGCACGCACCGCCCGTACAACCAGGTTCAAGGTCGTTTTTTTTTCTTTAATTATAAAAGAAAAACCATAATATTTATAACGAATTTATTCAATACTACTCCTGTTAGAAATATTATCGAATAATATAAAATATAAAAAATAATATAAAATATAAAATAAATAAATATATATACATATGTATACATGGTTCCATCTTTCTGCAATTTATATAGTTACATATACAATTCATATTTTATATAAATATATTCATAGTACATGTACATACACATGAAAAAAAATTAATTAAAGAAAAAAAAACGACCTTGAACCTGGTTGTACGGGCGGTGCGTGCACATATCCTGATTGGGGGGAGGGGGAATAAATACCGTCGCCGTTGACACTCTCTTTACGCTGATAACGGCGACGAAAATCGTATGCGAAATGTACTCCGAAAACTCGAGTCCGTGTGGTGAGAAGCCTAACGCGCTTCCATGATCCCAAGATCGTAGAGTACTTTATGTTATGCGGGTATTTATGTTGTATTACTTAAAACAAGTGATATAAATTCAAATGTTATATACCTATATGTCATTTAGCAAAAAGAAAGAAATTAAATATAATTATATTAAAATTAATGTTTGAAAGATGAAATGCATAAAATAACGGTTGTTTTACAAGTTTTATTTACATATTTTCGAATTATACATCATATAGATATATTTTTTTATTGTGTAAGGAAAAATCCTTAATGTAAAAATACATATTTGTTAAGAAAAAATATTTATTAATGGAAAACAGCAAAAAAAATGTAATTGCAATTTACATTATTGTTCTGCTGATTTCTATCAATAAATATTTTGTCTGAACGAATGTATTTTTAGATAATGATTTTTCTTTACACAATAAAAAAAGTAGATATATATGATCTACAGGGTGGCCGATTTATCTGGACATTGAAATATCTCGAAAACCAAGTCCGAGAGATAAAAATGTTTCAGACAAAAGTTGTATGGTTACGAGGGCGCCATAAGAGGGTATCATTGGTTTGACCTTGAAGAGTCATTTAAAGGTCATGCGAAGGTTACTTTAATTTTTTTCAATGGAACACTATATATTTCTGCATATTCTTGTAGCTCATCTTGAGAGCTTTCCAAAACACTATAATAAAGTATTTCTTCATCGAGCACTTTTCGAGTTATGAGACTTGAAATAATTTCTTAATTTTACGTAATCCATAAAATATCTAGTAAAATATACATTTTCTGATTATCTTACCTTAATACTTTTATGTACAAAATAATGAGAGGAATCAATTGGTGTAAAGAAAACATACAGTTGTTTGTAAAAAAAAATAAGGAATTGTTATGCAACTTACATATTTTTTCTTAGAAATAACTATGTGTTTTCTTTACACCTCTCATTATTTTGTACATAAAAGTATTAAGGTAAGATAATCGAAAAATGAACATTTCACTAGATATTTTATGGTTCATGTCAAATTAAGAAATTATTTCAAGTCTCATAACTCGAAAAGTGCTCCATGAAGAAATACTTTATTATAGTGTTTTGGAAAGCTCTCAAGATGAGCTATAAGAATATGCAAAAATATATAGAATGTTCCATTTAAAAAAATTGAAATAACCTTTGCATGACCTTCAAATGACTCTTCAAGGTCAAACCAATGGTACCCTCTTATGGCGCCCTCGAAACCATACAAGTTTTGTCTGAAACATTTTTCTCTCGGGCTTGGTTTTCGAGATATTTCAATGTCCAGATAAATGAGCCACCCTGTATAATTCTAAAACATGTAAATAATTTAGAAAACAAATACTGTTATTTATACATAAGGCGTGCGCAAAAAGTACCGGCTTGGTTAAAATATCTTGAAAACGTTTTTGAAAACAATTGTTCATACAAAAGTTGTAGGGTTTTATATGGCGCATTACATAGCAATATTATTATGATCCTGGAAAGCATGGTCAAGATAACATGAAAGTTCCTTGTTTTTTTTTAAGGAAACCTGTTTTCCTGTACATATTCTTGTAGCTTATCTGAAAAGCTAAAAGCTGTAAAAGCTCAAAACACTGTAATAAAGTATTTTGTCATTGAGTACTTTCGGAGTTATGGAGCTTGACATAATTTCTTAATTTTGCATTAACCATTAAATATGTAGTAAAATATTCATTTTTATCTTATCTTTACTTTTATGCACAAAGTAACGAGAGGAATAAATTGGCGTAAAGAAAACACAGTTGGTTTTAAAAAATATGTAATTTGCAATTAACAATTATATATTTATTTTGAAAAATGTTCGTTATGTTGTGCATACAAAGATAAAATAAACGAAAAATGAATATTTTACTACATATTTTATAATTTATGCAAAATTAAGAAATTATTTCAAGCCCCATAACTGAAAAATTACTCAAGGAAAAAATAATTTATTACAGTATTTTGAAAAGCTTTCAAGGTAAGCTACAAGAATATGAGTAGGTGATTCTATGCCGGTTCTAACCCAGGGATCTCAGGGGGGGTGAGGCGCGAGGGGGTTCTCCGGGGCGCGGGGGTATGACGTCACGCGGGACGGAGGGGATTTCGGAGGTGGCGCGCGTTGAATGTTTTATCGCAATGATAAGCAATATTATATTACATACGCGGTTGATAAACGATATAAACAGTAGTGCATATACCGATGTCCGATTTATAAACAATATAAACAGCAGCATTTCTTTGAAAGACAACGCGTGTGAGGAGAACGCGTGCGAGAGAGAGGGAACGATAGCGCGAGATGATCGCGTACGAGAGAGAGAAAAAAGGTAAAGACTTATAACTAGCGCAAAGGATGGAAATATGTGCAAAGAAATTACATCATGATTTAGTAAACTTGAAACTCTTTATTCTTCTTTTTATACATATTTTTCTTACGTACTATGTGGACTAAAAACTAAAGCTGCCAGCTCGCAATCGACGAGTTGATGCTTGTTGAAAGCGTCACTCGCGCGTATTACATTCGATACTTCTTTAGGATCCGTTACAGTGGACGCGATATTGGAGAATTGCGTAAATTTGACATCGACTGTCTCGGTCACTCTAACCAATCGATTAAAAGTTACATCTATGCAATCATCGAGATCGAACATACGATGTAAGGTCGATTCGATCATCATCATGCGTACATCTGAAGATTCGAGACTTATGAGTTTAGCATCGTTAATCGTATGAACTCGCACTGTGAGCGGTCCAACACTTATAAAATTGTAGATGTCTTGAGAGCCGTTCCGAAGGAGATTTAGAATATTATGACGTTGCTCGTAGAGTCCCTTCCACGTTTCGAGAGATAATATCAGTTCCTTTCCCCGATGATCTCCTATGACAATCACCACGTAACTCGGCGGACCCACGTTGATACCAATTTCGAGGAATTTGAATTCCGTAGCTGTCAATGCGTATCGTCTACTTAGTATACGAACCGCACGACGCTCCACTGAAATGCTACGGGAAAAATTAAAATTAAATAATAGTAATAATAATACAATTTGTAAAAATAGAAAAAAATAGAAAGAAGTTAAACGAAACTTACTCGTCACATTTGTTCTCAAACGATGGAGTTTTATCACGACGCGGCACGTAATTATTCACGTGTCTTCCGACGCCGCCGCTGCTGCTGCTGCTTCTCTCGACGTAGTACATTTCTCTGGGGTTATGAAAAGTGAACGGTTAACGCGACACTGATCGTACAGGAATTAACCGAGTATACGTGACGCTCATCTTCCAAAAGTATAATGTGGTGGGGGATCAATGGTTCTAACGCTCTGAAATTTAGGAGAAGGGGAGGCGGCGCTCGGACAAAAGAATTCTTAGAAACGCAATGAAGGATTAGGGTGGGGAAATAAGAGATAACACATATTAATGTTTACATATTTTATTTTTCTTGCAATTCTTTCTGGCGTTGCGACCACCAGTTAAATATTTTGAATACATTTTGTAATGCGCAATTCTTAACATGTTTTCCACATCGCATACTATTGGTAATATCTAATTTATTTAGAGAATCAATATCTTCGTAATCAGCATCCAAGGTTTCAATGATATAGTCGTTTCCCGCATCGTCTAGTATATCGGTCAGCCATTCTCGCTTTTCAAGTCCTTTAACGTACACGACAGACGATTCTTCTTCTTCTTCTTCTTCTTCTTCGTGTATCGTACCAACGACAGCTGTTGTAATTACACGCTGAGCCAAGCCATACGGAACGTTTCCGTCTTCCCATTGTAATCCGTGATGATTTCTAATCAGCCATGAGACTTGACATCGCTCAGATTTTGTAAGCACTCTCCACGGTACGGGACTTGCGAAAAAGTAATGCGAGAAAACATATCCCTTTCTCAGGATTGCCGCTTCCTTCACGACAAAATTTCTCCCGACAATAAATCCCTGCAGATCCACAAACGTTGGTACGAACATGACGAGATCTCCCGTCGAGAGGAATGACGACACTCTAAAACCAACGCCTCGCAACACTGATTTATATCCTGCTCCTCTTCCCCTCTCTCTTGTGTCGCGAATACTTAGGTGATTTTGCGTACAACGTTGGTCAACGGATTGTACTGGATCACGCGATCGTGTATGATGAGACAGTACGCAGTGGTATTCGTCGGCACGTTCTCCTTACACTCGAATTCCAATCTCACGTCCACGGTTGCGCTCTTGACCGATTCGTTTTGTCGAGAACAATCGAACGCCAACGAACGGGCCAGGAACGTCTATCGAACGACTATCGAACGCCAACGAATGAGCCAGGAACGTCTATCGAACGTCTATCGAACGCCAACGAATGGGCCAGGAACGTCTATCGAACGACTATCGAACGCCAACGAACGAGCCAGGAACGTCTATCGAACGCCAAAAACGCCAACGAACGGGCCAGGAACGTCTATCGAACGTCTATTGAACGCCAACGGACGCCAACAAATGGGCCAGGAACGTCTATCAAACGTCTATCGAACGCCAAAAACGCCAACGAACGGGCCAGGAACGTCTATCGAACGTCTATCGAACGCCAACGGACGCCAACGAACGGGCCAGGAACGTCTATCGAACGACTATCGAACGCCAACGAACGAGCCAGGAACGTCTATCGAACGCCAAAAACGCCAACGAACGGGCCAGGAACGTCTATCGAACGTCTATCGAACGCCAACGGACGCCAACGAATGGGCCAGGAACGTCTATCAAACGTCTATCGAACGCCAAAAACGCCAACGAACGGGCCAGGAACGTCTATCGAACGTCTATCGAACGCCAACGGACGCCAACGAACGGGCCAGGAACGTCTATCGAACGACTATCGAACGCCAACGAACGAGCCAGGAACGTCTATCGAACGCCAAAAACGCCAACGAACGGGCCAGGAACGTCTATCGAACGTCTATCGAACGCCAACGGACGCCAACGAATGGGCCAGGAACGTCTATCGAACGACTATCGAACGCCAACGAACGAGCCAGGAACGTCTATCGAACGTCTATTGAACGCCAACGGACGCCAACAAACGGGTCAAGAACGGCAGTGAACGACTATCGAACGTCAACGAACGAGCCAGGAACGTCTATCGAACGTCTATCGAACGCCAACGAACGGCCCAGGAACGTCTATCGAACGCCAACGAACGGGCCAGGAACGTCTATCGAACGTCTATCGAACGCCAACGAACGAGCCAGGAACGTCTATCGAACGTCTATCGAACGCCAAAGAACGTCTATCGAACGCCAAAGAACGTCTATCGAACGTCTATCGAACGCCAACGAACGTCTATCGAACGACTATCGAACGTCAACGATGGATCGGCGATCGGAAATAACCGAGGAAGCGAAGAAACAACATAGTTTAGAGAAACGGCAGTTGGTGAACGAACTGCACGCACCGGCGAGAAAAAATTTTCCCCGAAGACACGTCATAGTGCGGGGATACGATGACCTGTGGCAAGCCGACATCGTCGAGATGCGTCCGTATTCTCGTTTCAACAGAGGTTACCACTACATACTCACAGTCATCGATGCGTTGAGCAAGCACGCGTGGGCTGTGCCACTCAAGAGTAAAAGCGGAAGCGAGACAGCTGACGCTATCGCTGAGATAATTCGAGATAACAAGAGGTGTCCGAAAAACATACAGACCGACAAAGGGAAGGAATTTTATAACGCCGACGTGCAACGGCTCGTGCGAAAACATAACATTAATCACTATTCTACGCATTCGGTATTGAAGGCATCGATCGTTGAGCGATTCAATCGCACGCTGAAAAACGACATGTGGAAGATGTTTACGCTGAATGGATCTTACAAGTGGATCCACTTGTTGCCGCGACTCGTATCGGATTACAACGCGCGCAAGCATCGAACGATCGGTATGCGACCCGTCGACGTTACCCCCGCGATCGCTGAAAGACTCTTGACTACGGTGTACAACCGCGTAAATATCGCGGGTCCGGCGAAATTCAAAGTAGGTGACTCGGTACGCGTTAGCAAGTACAAGACAATTTTCGAGAAAGGTTACACGCCAAATTGGACAACCGAGGTGTTTAAGATCGTTAAAGTGCAACATACTAATCCCGTAAGCTATTTACTCGAGGACTATCGCAAAACATCTATCGCCGGAGCGTTCTACGAGCACGAGTTGCATCGCGCGAATTATCCGGACGTATATCTCGTGGAGAAAGTACTGCGCAGGAGGGGTGACGAGGTTTACGTGAAATGGCTGGGATTTGACAATTCGCACAATTCTTGGATACATAAGGACAATATGATTTAATTCATACAAATTGTATTTATTTTTAAATTTAAGAAAAAATATGTACAACATATAAAAAATATACATGAAATATATAAAATACAAAAATCTTTATTAATGCATCCTTTCCACAATAATCGTATATAATACAATATATGAAATACATATACATAAATAATATTTCATCTAATAGTATAATCACACACACACACACACACACACACACACACACACACACAATCGTAACATATTGTAAGAGAGATGGATAGCGGGAGAGCTACGGGTGATAATTAGAATAAACATATGAGAGTAAGCGCGTTTCAAGTATCACATTGGAATGAAAACAGTGGAAAGAGTCTATGATAGAGATGAAGGTGATGAGCGTTTAAGAAACAGAGCAACCGTCAGTATCGAATTGGATAGCAGTGAAAAGAGTATCGAGCAGAAAGAAAGTCTAACAGAAGTGTCTAACAGAAGGAAATTGAACAGAAGCGAACAGAAAAAGGACATACAACGTTAAATAGAATATAAAAAAGAAGGAAGGTAAGAAATAAAGAAACAGACAATAAGGAATAATAATACAACGGATAATAATATTATTAATTTTCTTTTTACATTAGCATGTGCCCCCCCCGTGACATATAGACCCGCCCCGCGGTTCGACCCGCTGCTCCGCGGATTGCGGAATGCACAGTGTGTAAGGGTCTATGGTCGCACGTTAAGGCTTCTGGAAACGCAATATTGCCTCGTTTGCTTTCCGAATCTCCCGGATCGTTATATAAAACCTTTTTCACGACATCGTTTTTACGAAGGACCCTTCACAGTGGAGCGCTGTAAACGATGCAAGCGGTCGATATCTGTGGTGCAGCCCATCTATGAGTGTGAGGAATGCTTCCCCATGTATATAAGTGTATATAACATGTTAAAAGAAGCCGATTATAATATGAATGAACTCCGAGTAGTACATTATGATATGGATGCGTGTGAAGTGATTAAACTACATTTTTTAACATACCCTATTGCTGCCGCCGATGACGAAACAATGCCTAATTTAGTGGAAGATTTTAATAACATGCAATTATAATTATAGTAATATTATTACTATTATATTTTATTATATTAATTTTACCTTTTATTAATTCTAACTTTTTATAAGTTTTACCTTTTAATTATAATTATATTAATATTATTACTATTATATTTTATTATAGTAATTTTACCTTTTATTAATTTTAACTTTTTATTAATTTTACCTTTTAATTAATATTTTTAATAGTATCCACACACACACACACACACACACACACACACACACACACACACACACACACACACACACACAATGTATTAACACATACACATTTTTAATAAATTTATATTTTTTACTTGTATAAAAAAACATTTATTTATACACCTTTCGTTGCGCTCCCATCCTTTGGCATCTCTCTCTCTCGCGCGTTAATCATAAGTCTCGCGATATCTTCGACATGTTTTATTATTCTTTCTCTCTCTCACACTTAGATATAATACGTATAGTAATTCTCTCTCTCTCTCTCTCTCTCTCTCTCTCTCTCTCTCTCTCTCTCGCATGCGCTATGATACAAAAATGTACACGGTTAAATAATTTTATATTTTATAAAGTTATCCTATAATGTCCCCACGGTAGAGTATCGGTGGTTTCGGGTACGATATACCGCTTATCGTCGTACGGGCTCAGAGCAATTTTCGTCTCGCGGACGGTATATACTTCGTGCAATTTTGATCTTATACAGGACTGTTGTCGCGTCATTTCGATCTGATCGTGCAAACACCGCGTGTAATCGTCGAATGTTATCGTTCTCGCGACGACGTTGCTCTGAGCCCGTACGACGATAAGCGGTATATCGTACCCGAAACCACCGATACTCTACCGTGGGGACATTATAGGATAACTTTATAAAATATAAAATTATTTAACCGTGTACATTTTTGTATCATAGCGCATGCGAGAGAGAGAGAGAGAGAGAGAGAGAGAGAGAGAGAGAGAGAGAGAGAGATTACTATACGTATTATATCTAAGTGTGAGAGAGAGAAAGAATAATAAAACATGTCGAAGATATCGCGAGACTTATGATTAACGCGCGAGAGAGAGAGATGCCAAAGGATGGGAGCGCAACGAAAGGTGTATAAATAAATGTTTTTTTATACAAGTAAAAAATATAAATTTATTAAAAATGTGTATGTGTTAATACATTTGTGTGTGTGTGTGTGTGTGTGTGTGTGTGTGTGTGTGTGTGTGTGTGTGTGTGTGTGTGTGTGTGTGTGATACTATTAAAAATATTAATTAAAAGGTAAAATTAATAAAAAGTTAAAATTAATAAAAGGTAAAATTACTATAATAAAATATAATAGTAATAATATTAATATAATTATAATTAAAAGGTAAAACTTATAAAAAGTTAGAATTAATAAAAGGTAAAATTAATATAATAAAATATAATAGTAATAATATTACTATAATTATAATTGCATGTTATTAAAATCTTCCACTAAATTAGGCATTGTTTCGTCATCGGCGGCAGCAATAGGGTATGTTAAAAAATGTAGTTTAATCACTTCACACGCATCCATATCATAATGTACTACTCGGAGTTCATTCATATTATAATCGGCTTCTTTTAACATGTTATATACACTTATATACATGGGGAAGCATTCCTCACACTCATAGATGGGCTGCACCACAGATATCGACCGCTTGCATCGTTTACAGCGCTCCACTGTGAAGGGTCCTTCGTAAAAACGATGTCGTGAAAAAGGTTTTATATAACGATCCGGGAGATTCGGAAAGCAAACGAGGCAATATTGCGTTTCCAGAAGCCTTAACGTGCGACCATAGACCCTTACACACTGTGCATTCCGCAATCCGCGGAGCAGCGGGTCGAACCGCGGGGCGGGTCTATATGTCACGGGGGGGGCACATGCTAATGTAAAAAGAAAATTAATAATATTATTATCCGTTGTATTATTATTCCTTATTGTCTGTTTCTTTATTTCTTACCTTCCTTCTTTTTTATATTCTATTTAACGTTGTATGTCCTTTTTCTGTTCGCTTCTGTTCAATTTCCTTCTGTTAGACACTTCTGTTAGACTTTCTTTCTGCTCGATACTCTTTTCACTGCTATCCAATTCGATACTGACGGTTGCTCTGTTTCTTAAACGCTCATCACCTTCATCTCTATCATAGACTCTTTCCACTGTTTTCATTCCAATGTGATACTTGAAACGCGCTTACTCTCATATGTTTATTCTAATTATCACCCGTAGCTCTCCCGCTATCCATCTCTCTTACAATATGTTACGATTGTGTGTGTGTGTGTGTGTGTGTGTGTGTGTGTGTGTGTTTTATTATTTGATGAAATATTATTTATGTATATGTATTTCATATATTGTATTATATACGATTATTGTGGAAAGGATGCATTAATAAAGATTTTTGTATTTTATATATTTCATGTATATTTTTTATATGTTGTACATATTTTTTCTTAAATTTAAAAATAAATACAATTTGTATGAATTAAATCATATTGTCCTTATGTATCCAAGAATTGTGCGAATTGTCAAATCCCAGCCATTTCACGTAAACCTCGTCACCCCTCCTGCGCAGTACTTTCTCCACGAGATATACGTCCGGATAATTCGCGCGATGCAACTCGTGCTCGTAGAACGCTCCGGCGATAGATGTTTTGCGATAGTCCTCGAGTAAATAGCTTACGGGATTAGTATGTTGCACTTTAACGATCTTAAACACCTCGGTTGTCCAATTTGGCGTGTAACCTTTCTCGAAAATTGTCTTGTACTTGCTAACGCGTACCGAGTCACCTACTTTGAATTTCGCCGGACCCGCGATATTTACGCGGTTGTACACCGTAGTCAAGAGTCTTTCAGCGATCGCGGGGGTAACGTCGACGGGTCGCATACCGATCGTTCGATGCTTGCGCGCGTTGTAATCCGATACGAGTCGCGGCAACAAGTGGATCCACTTGTAAGATCCATTCAGCGTAAACATCTTCCACATGTCGTTTTTCAGCGTGCGATTGAATCGCTCAACGATCGATGCCTTCAATACCGAATGCGTAGAATAGTGATTAATGTTATGTTTTCGCACGAGCCGTTGCACGTCGGCGTTATAAAATTCCTTCCCTTTGTCGGTCTGTATGTTTTTCGGACACCTCTTGTTATCTCGAATTATCTCAGCGATAGCGTCAGCTGTCTCGCTTCCGCTTTTACTCTTGAGTGGCACAGCCCACGCGTGCTTGCTCAACGCATCGATGACTGTGAGTATGTAGTGGTAACCTCTGTTGAAACGAGAATACGGACGCATCTCGACGATGTCGGCTTGCCACAGGTCATCGTATCCCCGCACTATGACGTGTCTTCGGGGAAAATTTTTTCTCGCCGGTGCGTGCAGTTCGTTCACCAACTGCCGTTTCTCTAAACTATGTTGTTTCTTCGCTTCCTCGGTTATTTCCGATCGCCGATCCATCGTTGACGTTCGATAGTCGTTCGATAGACGTTCGTTGGCGTTCGATAGACGTTCGATAGACGTTCTTTGGCGTTCGATAGACGTTCTTTGGCGTTCGATAGACGTTCGATAGACGTTCCTGGCTCGTTCGTTGGCGTTCGATAGACGTTCGATAGACGTTCCTGGCCCGTTCGTTGGCGTTCGATAGACGTTCCTGGGCCGTTCGTTGGCGTTCGATAGACGTTCGATAGACGTTCCTGGCTCGTTCGTTGACGTTCGATAGTCGTTCACTGCCGTTCTTGACCCGTTTGTTGGCGTCCGTTGGCGTTCAATAGACGTTCGATAGACGTTCCTGGCTCGTTCGTTGGCGTTCGATAGTCGTTCGATAGACGTTCCTGGCCCATTCGTTGGCGTCCGTTGGCGTTCGATAGACGTTCGATAGACGTTCCTGGCCCGTTCGTTGGCGTTTTTGGCGTTCGATAGACGTTCCTGGCTCGTTCGTTGGCGTTCGATAGTCGTTCGATAGACGTTCCTGGCCCGTTCGTTGGCGTCCGTTGGCGTTCGATAGACGTTCGATAGACGTTCCTGGCCCGTTCGTTGGCGTTTTTGGCGTTCGATAGACGTTTGATAGACGTTCCTGGCCCATTCGTTGGCGTCCGTTGGCGTTCGATAGACGTTCGATAGACGTTCCTGGCCCGTTCGTTGGCGTTTTTGGCGTTCGATAGACGTTCCTGGCTCGTTCGTTGGCGTTCGATAGTCGTTCGATAGACGTTCCTGGCCCGTTCGTTGGCGTCCGTTGGCGTTCGATAGACGTTCGATAGACGTTCCTGGCCCGTTCGTTGGCGTTTTTGGCGTTCGATAGACGTTTGATAGACGTTCCTGGCCCATTTGTTGGCGTCCGTTGGCGTTCAATAGACGTTCGATAGACGTTCCTGGCCCGTTCGTTGGCGTTTTTGGCGTTCGATAGACGTTCCTGGCTCGTTCGTTGGCGTTCGATAGTCGTTCGATAGACGTTCCTGGCCCATTCGTTGGCGTTCGATAGACGTTCGATAGACGTTCCTGGCTCATTCGTTGGCGTTCGATAGTCGTTCGATAGACGTTCCTGGCCCGTTCGTTGGCGTTCGATTGTTCTCGACAAAACGAATCGGTCAAGAGCGCAACCGTGGACGTGAGATTGGAATTCGAGTGTAAGGAGAACGTGCCGACGAATACCACTGCGTACTGTCTCATCATACACGATCGCGTGATCCAGTACAATCCGTTGACCAACGTTGTACGCAAAATCACCTAAGTATTCGCGACACAAGAGAGAGGGGAAGAGGAGCAGGATATAAATCAGTGTTGCGAGGCGTTGGTTTTAGAGTGTCGTCATTCCTCTCGACGGGAGATCTCGTCATGTTCGTACCAACGTTTGTGGATCTGCAGGGATTTATTGTCGGGAGAAATTTTGTCGTGAAGGAAGCGGCAATCCTGAGAAAGGGATATGTTTTCTCGCATTACTTTTTCGCAAGTCCCGTACCGTGGAGAGTGCTTACAAAATCTGAGCGATGTCAAGTCTCATGGCTGATTAGAAATCATCACGGATTACAATGGGAAGACGGATACGTTCCGTATGGCTTGGCTCAGCGTGTAATTACAACAGCTGTCGTTGGTACGATACACGAAGAAGAAGAAGAAGAAGAAGAAGAATCGTCTGTCGTGTACGTTAAAGGACTTGAAAAGCGAGAATGGCTGACCGATATACTAGACGATGCGGGAAACGACTATATCATTGAAACCTTGGATGCTGATTACGAAGATATTGATTCTCTAAATAAATTAGATATTACCAATAGTATGCGATGTGGAAAACATGTTAAGAATTGCGCATTACAAAATGTATTCAAAATATTTAACTGGTGGTCGCAACGCCAGAAAGAATTGCAAGAAAAATAAAATATGTAAACATTAATATGTGTTATCTCTTATTTCCCCACCCTAATCCTTCATTGCGTTTCTAAGAATTCTTTTGTCCGAGCGCCGCCTCCCCTTCTCCTAAATTTCAGAGCGTTAGAACCATTGATCCCCCACCACATTATACTTTTGGAAGATGAGCGTCACGTATACTCGGTTAATTCCTGTACGATCAGTGTCGCGTTAACCGTTCACTTTTCATAACCCCAGAGAAATGTACTACGTCGAGAGAAGCAGCAGCAGCAGCGGCGGCGTCGGAAGACACGTGAATAATTACGTGCCGCGTCGTGATAAAACTCCATCGTTTGAGAACAAATGTGACGAGTAAGTTTCGTTTAACTTCTTTCTATTTTTTTCTATTTTTACAAATTGTATTATTATTACTATTATTTAATTTTAATTTTTCCCGTAGCATTTCAGTGGAGCGTCGTGCGGTTCGTATACTAAGTAGACGATACGCATTGACAGCTACGGAATTCAAATTCCTCGAAATTGGTATCAACGTGGGTCCGCCGAGTTACGTGGTGATTGTCATAGGAGATCATCGGGGAAAGGAACTGATATTATCTCTCGAAACGTGGAAGGGACTCTACGAGCAACGTCATAATATTCTAAATCTCCTTCGGAACGGCTCTCAAGACATCTACAATTTTATAAGTGTTGGACCGCTCACAGTGCGAGTTCATACGATTAACGATGCTAAACTCATAAGTCTCGAATCTTCAGATGTACGCATGATGATGATCGAATCGACCTTACATCGTATGTTCGATCTCGATGATTGCATAGATGTAACTTTTAATCGATTGGTTAGAGTGACCGAGACAGTCGATGTCAAATTTACGCAATTCTCCAATATCGCGTCCACTGTAACGGATCCTAAAGAAGTATCGAATGTAATACGCGCGAGTGACGCTTTCAACAAGCATCAACTCGTCGATTGCGAGCTGGCAGCTTTAGTTTTTAGTCCACATAGTACGTAAGAAAAATATGTATAAAAAGAAGAATAAAGAGTTTCAAGTTTACTAAATCATGATGTAATTTCTTTGCACATATTTCCATCCTTTGCGCTAGTTATAAGTCTTTACCTTTTTTTCTCTCTCTCGTACGCGATCATCTCGCGCTATCGTTCCCTCTCTCTCGCACGCGTTCTCCTCACACGCGTTGTCTTTCAAAGAAATGCTGCTGTTTATATTGTTTATAAATCGGACATCGGTATATGCACTACTGTTTATATCGTTTATCAACCGCGTATGTAATATAATATTGCTTATCATTGCGATAAAACATTCAACGCGCGCCACCTCCGAAATCCCCTCCGTCCCGCGTGACGTCATACCCCCGCGCCCCGGAGAACCCCCTCGCGCCTCACCCCCCCTGAGATCCCTGGGTTAGAACCGGCATAGAATCACCTACTAATATGTACAGGAAAACATAGGTTTCCCTTTAATAAATTAAAGGAGACCTTTACGTGACTTTGAGAATACTTTTCAGAGTAATAATAATATTACTATACAATGCACTATATGAAACCCTACAACTTTTGTATGAAACATTTTTTTCCAAAATCTCGTTTTCAATATATTTTACCAGTCCGGTATTTTTTGCGCACCCTGTATATTGACGCGCTGTCATGTATCGCGGAGCAAGTCGACTCATCTTCGCATGCAGTGATGCCAGAATAGATACGCTGGCAGCACTGTTCACATGCCTGCGCCTGTCTATTGCACAGATACTCCGTATCGCGCGGTGCAGGACGTACGTACATAACAAGAAAAGCGCGCGCGACTGTTATAACACGTTACTGTTATAACCTGATCGTATCGATAAAAGATCGTAGCGATATAGTGAAAAACTAATAAAATAAATTTTTATTTGTGTAGTTTATTTTGTAGTGTTTGAGTTTTTAGTGTATCACAGTGTGTCTACATAATGGGGCGAAAGTATGATAAAATACATTTGCCTCTGACTCGGCGCAGAGCTTCCTTCAAGAAAGGCTGGTTTATAAGGTGAGCATATTTCCATTGATACATATATGTGCATACATATACGAGGGTAGGGTGAAAAGTTTCGGGCCTCACATAGAAATGGCGTTATTATGCTTATTTTTTTGGCGGCGTTGCATGATTTCATATTTCATCAAATTACTCCGAAAGTTTCAAGTCGATGCGTTACTTAATGTAGTCAGTCAAAACTATATGAAGTAACGCATTGACTTGAAACTTTTGTGGTAACTTGATGAAGGATGAAATCATGCAACGCCGCCAAAAAAATAAGCATAGTAACGCCACGTCTATGTGAGGCTCCAAACTTTTCACCCTATCCTCGTATACATACATACATACATACATACATACATGCATACATACATACATACATGCGTGCATAAATAAAATACGTCCATAGATTTTAAAAATAATTATAAATTTTCAGTTAGAAATATTTAAATATATAAATATTAAAATATATAAATATTAAAATATATAAATATAAAATAATATAATAAATGTTTTTTAAAAATTTTAACAATGCTACAGAAAAGAAAGAAAATAGTAATTGAATTGAAAAAATATATATAAAATTATATACATTATATACATATTTTATACATATTTAAAATATTATGTTTTGAAAATTTGTTCCACTGTATTTAAAAATTTAAATTTTTAGTCTTTATTTTAAATTTTTGAATCTTTATTTAAATATAATTTTTCATAAATATAATAAATATATTAAATTTAAATTATTTTCATAAAGATATTATTATAAAGAAGATTAATTTTGAAAAATGTAACAAAAATAATATATAAATAAATTTGGAATTACTGATACATGATATTGAACATTTTATAAATATTCAATATCATATAGCAGTAATTCCAATTTATATATTATTTTTGTAACATTTTTCAAAATTAATCTTCTTTATAATATATCTTTAGTAAAATAATTTAAATTTAATATTTATGAAAAAAATTTAAATTTTTAAATAAAGTAGAATAAATTTTCAAAACATAATATTTTAAATATGTATAAAATATTTACATAATGTATATAATTTTATATATATTTTTTCAATTCAATTACTATTTTATTTCTTACATTTTGTAGCATTGTTAAAATTTTTAAAAAACATTTATTATATTATTTTATATTTATATATTTTATAACAAAAAGTTTATATAATGGGTATTTAAAAAATGTCGCATACGTTCACCGCCATTCGATGAAGAATAAAAATTGAAAAAAAATATGTAATACTATTTTTTTATGTGATAAATAGTTTCATCGCATATTGTTATCAGGTAGTGTGAAATTATAAGAGTAAACGAGCGGCGGAATCACAGCCTTCCGCACTTCACGCGTTTCGCTATTTGCTTACTGTTGCAGTTCTGCGCTGATTGATTGATTACAATAATTACTTGCAATGAAACTATTCATTGCATCGAAAAATAGAATTACACGTTTTTTCTTAAATTTTTATTCTCTATCTAATGGCGCAAAGCGTATGCGGTACTTTTGAATATTTTGTATACCAATGATATTGAAAAAATTACAATTTCTGAAACATTTTTTGCAGTCTTTTGTTTATTTTGTACTTAAAAATAAGTTATACTAAGTAAAATCATTTAAAATAAGATGTATTTTTTTGTAGTAGTTGTGTAGTAGTTGTAGTAGTTAGTGCCAGAGGCGATCTATTCGAGTGCTGGTAATTTTTATTAATACTTTGCTCCAGATACGGTTTGCATGTGCGTTCTGGAAAAAATCCAGAGGCGATCTATTCGTGTGCTGGTAATTTTTATAAATACTTTGCTTCAGTTACGGTATGCATGTGCGTTCTGAAAAAAATCCAGAGGCGATCTATTCGTGTGCTGGTAATTTTTATAAATACTTTGCTTCAGTTACGGTATGCATGTGCGTTCTGAAAAAAATCCAGAGGCGATCTATTCGTGTGCTGGTAATTTTTATAAATACTTTGCTTCAGTTACGATATGCATGTGCGTTCTGAAAAAAATCCAGAGGCGATCTATTCGTGTGCTGGTAATTTTTATAAATACTTTGCTTCAGTTACGGTATGCATGTGCGTTCTGAAAAAAATCCAGAGGCGATCTATTCGTGTGCTGGTAATTTTTATAAATACTTTGCTTCAGTTACGGTATGCATGTGCGTTCTGAAAAAAATCCAGAGGCGATCTATTCGTGTGCTGGTAATTTTTATAAATACTTTGCTTCAGTTACGGTATGCATGTGCGTTCTGAAAAAAATCCAGAGGCGATCTATTCGTGTGCTGGTAATTTTTATAAATACTTTGCTTCAGTTACGGTATGCATGTGCGTTCTGAAAAAAATCCAGAGGCGATCTATTCGTGTGCTGGTAATTTTTATAAATACTTTGCTTCAGTTACGGTATGCATGTGCGTTCTGAAAAAAATCCAGAAGCGATCTATTCGTGTGCTGGTAATTTTTATAAATATTTTGCTCCAGATACGGTGTGCGTTTTTATAAAATTGTTATAAAATATTTCAAGCATTTTTGTTTGCAAAAATTATGTACTGTATTATAATTAATTTTTGTAGCTATTCGATCAAAACTAAACAAAAGACCACTTATTTTTGAGAGATTAAACGTTCATATTTTTTTCAACTTTTTATTATTTTTTAATATTTTACAAATACTAATCCATTAATTTTTCTTTGCAGGCGGCAGTTATTGAGGCAAATCGAAAAAGAAATAAACTCTAGGAATGCTTGCGTTAGTAAGGGTACTAACAATGAATCCATCGATTTTAAGAAATCGGTGGAATTACTTCCCGATATGATGGATTCGAAAGTTAGTGCCCAAAGTATTCAATGCCTAGAGTCAACTTCAGAGTCAGGTATGTATTATGATAATGTTGACAACTGCGACGATAACAAACACTTGTTATCGATAATAAAGACCTTCTAGATCCTTTTTGTATCGAGGAAAATTTGCCCGAAGGCCGTCGCATTGTCGATATTTCTTTTATGTGGAATGAAATCCATAGAACTTTCGATAATCATGCACGAGGAATAGAGTGCCAATTTAAAGATTGGAAACTCATAAATTCTTATCGTCGTGGGCTCATGACGCAATTGTTCTTCAAATGCCAAATGTGCCATTATGAAGCTAACATCTGGTCAGAACCCACAGAGCCAAAAACATTGGACATAAATACGGCTGCTGTAGCAGGAACTATCACAGTTGGAATTGGTTTTGCCCAATTGGAAGAACTGTGTGCAGCTATGAACATTCCATGTATGTCCGATAAAACTTATATGAAATATCGAGAAAATGTAATCGATGATTTTGAGACAACAGCTATGGAAAATATGAAAATAGCTGGCGAAGTTGAAAAGCAACTCGCTCTCGAAAGAAAAGAAACAATAAACGGTATTCCGTATATAACTGTTATAGCGGATGGTAGTTGGATGAAGAGATCGTATGGTAACGCCTACGATTCTCTTTCCGGCGTTGGTGCAATAATTGGTTACCGCACAAAAAAGATTCTTTTTGTCGGTGTCCGCAATAAATTTTGCACGATATGTGATATAGCGGAAAGAAATAGAATCGAACCAAAACACCATAAATGTTACAAAAATTTCGATCGTAACGCAAGTTCCACAAGTATGGAGAGCGATGCCATAGCAGAAGGCTTTAAAAGTAGCCTGGAAATGCATGGAATAATCTATAGAACAATTATTGCCGATGGTGATAGCAGCGTATATCAGACCATCGTTGATAGCAGACCATATCGCGAACAAATGATCACCGTGAAAAAAATTGAATGTACAAATCATTTGCTTCGCAATCTGTGCAAAAAGTTGAGGATTGTAGCAGAAACAACTCAGCAAAAAATGCAAAGAAAGCGTGGTTTCGTCTATCTACGAAATGTTGTAAAAAACAACATTTTGAAGATACGAAAAGAAGTGGTAAAAGCAATCGATTTACGAGGAAAAGAAGAGCAACCTGACCATTATAAGGCTATGGAATTGCAAAAAGATATATTAAATATTCCTAGCCATATATTTGGTGAACATAAACGCTGTAAAGAACGCGGTCGAATTTGTGACTGTGCTGACGAAATGCAGAAAAATTATGTACCGTTTCTGAAGTTGCACGCTTTATCAAAAAATAGAGAGTGCTATGATATATTTAAGCGCTTATTCGGATAGCTTATTGCTGAAATTAACGAATAATCTTGCAGAATCATTCAACTCGATAATCTGCAAAGAAATTGGTGGAAAACGCATCAATTTTGGTAATCGAGGCTCCTATAATGCTAGAATTGCGGGGGCAGTTGTACAATATAATACACAACAAGTTCTCACGCAAATGCATCAAAATATATGTAAAAGTGTTCCTTCCATTATCGAGACTTTGGAAAAGCGACGACAAGCAAAAGTTGCAAGAACCAGAGAATCTCGAGAAATGAATGGAAGGCAAAAAAAGTTTAAGCGGGAATCAGGAACAGATTGCTATTATGGTCCGCAATCACAAAAACCGGATCTCCCACTTGATGTTTTTGAGCAACTTCGTTGCTCGTTGATCCAAAATCATTTGGAAAAGTTGCTTGAAAATGCCAAAAATTGGAGACAAATTGAACGTGATACAATGGAGCAAAGTGAATCTGATTTCCCGTGCAGAAATTTGTTAGGGACGTCCTTACATAACATGAGGCCCCGATTATTATTTATTAGGTATGCCTTAAAAAAGATTTCCTTATTTTAACCTGATAAGATCCCGATCATTATTTATTATGGATACCATAAAAAAAGGTTTCCTTATTTTTTTCTGATGAGGCCCTTATCAGGATTTTTTGACTTTATAAATACTTATTTATTAGGGTTAACTTATAAGGGCCAGAAAAGGATTTATGAAGGATATATCACATAAGAAAAATAAAGGTTTCCTTATTTTTGTCTAATGAGGCCCTTATCAGGATTTGATAAGGATGTTTTGGAAAGGATTTATGAAGGATATTACATAAGAAAAATAAGGATTCAATAAGACCTACTTTGTAGGGCATGATAAGGCCTTTTTATTTAAATTTTATTTATTTTATAATAAGGTTTACTTACTAATTATAGGCTTAGGATTATTTTCTATTATGTGTGATTAAGATTGTAAATGGAGTAAGGGCATAACAAAGAAAGTATTCTTTTTCTGTAATTCAATAGGAAATTGTAAACGAAGTAATTTGTAAGATACATACGTTAAAAGGTATTTAGCAATACCATCAGATTCCATAGAAAGTTGCCATGTTTTAAGTATCTTTGACTTACAAGGGAATTTATATAATAATTTTTTTCTTCCATATTTCCCCTTCAATAGTTAAATTCAAAAGCGAGCCATCGTCTTTATCAAAATGCATAGCTTTTATTTCCATGATTATACCATTATTTAATAGTACCATGTTATCTTTTTTTTCGTTGTTATCGTCATAAAATTCCATTGAATCTTTTTTACATAAACATTATTATTTTCAACTTTTTTTTTAATATTTTATTAGAAATGATGGATAGCTTTTTACTTGTAACTGTATTTTTCTCGTACAATCTGCGGCATATTTGTGACAAAGGTTTATTAGGAGTACGAAGCATACGTTTAATCTCGCCAAGAGTACTTTCAAAAGGAAAGCAACTTATTCTGCTTAAAGAGCAATTAAAATTTATTACATCATCAGCCACGTGTAACAAGTTATGCATATTCATAACTTGGGATTGTGGTTCATACAGATATGGTAATAAGAGAACAAATTTTTGAAGATACTTTTGTGCTGTGCTATTATGTGTTACTGCAAGTTCTTCACTGCAGAAGATTCTGCATGCGACATGCAGTAATAAAAAATGATCATATAATTTTTGTGGAAGTATATTTTTTAAGACAACAGGGCCACAGTACAATAAGAAGAATCGGAATTCAGTTGCTTTCCATTTTAAATAATCAAATATTGCTCTTGGCTTCCGTTGGAATTCAACAGGCATCTGTATGTTAAAAGACAAAAGTCTTCGTGAAATCTCTGTTTTTTGCCGTGAACTCAATCTGATTTTTAATGAGCCTTTCATCCAAAAATTAATTAATTTTTTCATCACCCCATTAAAAAATAAATGCATATGATCTAATACAAATATTTTTGTTAAATCTATTTCAGGAATTATGTTGAGTAAAGGTGAAATACCAATATGATGTTCAGAATCTGCTTGCGTATTAAATGATTGTTTTGTACGAATTATATGTTTTACACCCGGATAAATTATTTTAGAACTTTTGCCTATTCTAAGCAGTTCACCTGGAATTGTACAACGTTCGCAAGCACTATAACCGCCGTGACCTTTAGTACATTTTAAAAACGCCCGAGCTGGTGTATCACAAATAAATGCCATTAATTGAACTTTATATGTCATTTTTCCAATTACAATTCCATTAGCGTGTAATTCATTAATTTCATTTATGAACGGATTAAGAAATTTTTCAACAAATTTAGGTTTACTTTTTCCGCAATAGATACAGACAATAAAGGGTTTGTACACGTCCAAATGATAATAAATCTTACAAAGAATTGGCCAGAAAGATGTGCTTCCAGACCCAGATAAAGGCATACCATCTACGTTGATCAAAAGTCTAATCACATCATCTTGATAGAATTCGCTGTCTATAATTTCTTGCAATTTTGTCCTTATACCAAAATATACAAATTGTCCATTTTGATATACATTGTCATTATCTTTCATATCTACAATTTCATATTCAGCTTCAGATGTCCGTAAGAATGTTGTGGATGAATGTGGTAAAGCAGTTATTAAATTCTTTCGTAGTATAGCCAAAAGTTTATCCAGATGATTATGCTGGATGTTACATTCTATGGCCCAAGAACGTAGTTCGTCAATCTCAGAATTTTGTGGTTCGTCAGTCTCAGAATTTTGTGATTCTAGTGAACTTGTTCCTGTGTTCGCGCACACTGTCTCTAATATTTCGGAATAAGTCTCCGGACTATCATGTATAATTGTATTTTCGTGCCGGAAACTTCTTTGATTATTTTCCAATGTTGCAATAACAGAATTGCTTATTTCTAAAATAATTTTATTTGTTACATTTTCGTAATTCCAATGTTTTATTTAGATTAAATCATTTATGCTATATATGAATAAAAAAAACATGTTATGTCCTGTATACATATAAGAAAATACCAATAGACATTTACCATTTTTATTTCTTTCTGAGTTCGACAGATAATCTTCTAAGTTACTTGATCTGGCAGTTATTTCATTAACATATTTAATTTCTTTTTTCCGCGCCGTTTGCAGTGCTCGATGTTTTCGAACACGGTATTGAGAGTTCTTACTCATTGTTTATCTTTCTTCTTTTGATTGTGATATTATTATTCAAGTAATCTCAATAAAAAAAATATTACATGGATTATCACACATGAAGAGAATGTAAAACTGTAATAGATATGTTTTTTAAAATGTTTTCCCCACTGATCGTATGCGCCTCAGCAATAAGGTGCTGTAGCACTTATTTGGTTACGTTTTATTGGCTGCGTTCGTTTCGACGCTTTCAGCGCTGTAAGCATCAGTCTGTCTTCGTCTAATATCAAATATCAAACAAAGATACAGCGATGCTTTCAGTGTGAAAGCGTCAAACGCAGCCTTCATTTGGCGGGAAACAAACATGTAGTGAAAAACAAAATAACGCTCACGTCGACGCGTCCTCAAGTCATAACCAATGCATTATTGCATTGTGGCTATCGTGGCTATCTATGCATGTTAGCCGAGTGATGAGTGATGATAGTACTATTTTGAAGTGAAATACTCGTAAGAAAGTAACGTTGGAAACAATAGTAAGTACCATTTTTTCCTTCAATGTGTGTTATAAATATTAAGAACTGTTAAGAATAATACGAAAGTGTTGCAGAATAATAACCTATAAATATGAACTTATATGTACGACGTCTTTTTTGTTACAACTGTTTAATATAAAAGTGCATCCAAATTATCGAGCAAAATTGCGAGCCAAACCTCGGCCGTGTTCGGAAATTGCTGCCAGTTTACTGCCAGCACTGAAAATATATAATATACGTAACGTGCACTATAGAATTTGCAGTACTGGCAGTAATTTCGGAACACGGCCCTCGTTGCGAGTTTCGAGCCGAATTTCTTCAAAGGAGCTGAAAGGGCGATGGAGATTTGGCTCGATAATGTACATGCTCGGCTCGCGATGAGATTTGGCTCGCGATTTTGCTCGATAATCTGGACGCACCGTAACAGTACTTCAATTTCTTTGTCTTTTACACGTTTTAGTGAGTGCTAAAAAGTATCAAATCATAGAATTTATTAACGACGATAAAGAAGACGATAATATTTCTATTGATTATGTTCCGTCAAAATGGGTGACATATGATGAAAAATTGCATACATGCATATATTAATATTTTATTTATAAATTAAGTTTACATGAAATAACAAAGAAATATTGTTTTTTATGCATTTTTTCTTTCATAATCTTTTTTCTTTCAAACACACACACATATAAATTTTTAACTTAGGAAAAAAGTTAACAAGTTAAAGTTTGTGTCTTAAAAATAACTGGTTGAAATTAAAAATAATTCATTTAAAATTAACTAAATTAAGTTAAAAGTTATTAACTTTTTAATTTTATTAATAACAATTTTTTTTAACTAATTATTATTACCCAACCTTGCATTTTTTTCATATGTACAGTCGTAATCAGACTGGTCAGTGAGGTTGCGACACTTTTTTTTCCCCTAACGAGTTTATATAGAATGTGTAACATATCTTACATAAATTCGCTAGGGGAAAAAAAAGTGTCGCAACCTCACTGACCACGACTGTACATTAATCAATATGGTGTTTTAATTACATTACAATTTATTAATATTTTTCACATATTTTTGTACATTTTATTTATTTTTTACTCTGTTGCAGCTAATAATGAAGATCAATTTATAAGTGATAAACGTATCGAAATAAAAGAAAAAGAAATCAGAAAAAGAGAATCGAACAAAAAGAAGAAATATTGTAAGGAACACAGACACACACAACATGCTCAACTGGATACTAATGTAAGTATACTTATCAAATCCAGTACAAAATGTACATCAAGTTTACGTGTTCAGACTCAAATACATTTTATTGTTAAAATAACTTTAACATCATACTTTTTGTGTTTTTAATAGTTACATTTATTTAAGTTTTATTTTTTTATAAACTTGAAGGTTTCTGTATAATATATTTTTCCTGCAGATTATTCGTAAACACCTTTTTAGTGATAAAAATCCATTGCCATTGGTTACACCGCTATCGCCGGCCGCGCTAACCGTCCCCTTGCCGCGTGCCGACAAAATGTCTGGCCCATGCTATAGCACGAGTGGCCGAACGTTTCTCTCTCTCTCTCTCTTTCTTTCTTTCAAACACACACACACATTAGTCCGATTTTATTCAATATTTCTGTTATTATTACGACAATCGTGCAAAATGATATGGGACTGTTGTTCAATTTACTGCGCTCTACAAGCGCTTATTTATAATATGCTGCGACATTCTGTATATACAATAAAAAGGATATTTGCGTATAACTTTTTTAACCAATTACAAATTATACACGACTCGTTTACTAATCGATGTAATCAAAAGCTAATAATATTAAATGTATTGTGCACGTTATTTGAAGTAATATTGTATATTTGTAAAATTTACAAATAATATTTATAAATATATTCACAATATGATTTTATTATACGTATCAGTATTTTGACAATATATATTTTTCTACATTTTTCATATATTTTTATATATTTTATATATTTTCATATATATATATATATATATATATATATATATATATAATCATATTTTTATTATATATATAAAGACATAACTAATGAGAGTAATAGTAGAATTGTGCAATATGTATGCAATAAAGACAGATCTATGCTCTAAAATCGTTGCTTGTACGAGACGATAGATCAGTGAAAATGCAACATTTTTTGTTCCAATAAACACAATTAAACACAATGTAACGAAAAGCTTTCGCATTGCTCTTTCTAAAATATGTATGTCTTTTTATATTAGATAAGAATGTCGGTAACATAACTATAAGTGTTGGTAATGTACCGACACTTTTAGTTATGTTAAAATGAGGGCGCCTACCCGTCGGAGTTCGGCTGCGACTCCGGCATCCTCTTAAGGCACCTGTTCTCGGGATACAAGTGTCACATCCTTCCCTCGGCCCATCCTTCCTCGGGCCTGGACGTAACAGTTATTATAACCCTCAAAAACTATAAAAAACCTATTTCAAAAATAGTACCATTTCAATCTATAAAATTATTTTAATCTACAAAATAGTTATTTTAAACCGTAAAAAAACTAAGTTATTTTAGTTATACATTTTACTTACCTTACAAAAGTAATGATATCAATAAAATTGTGCTAAGTAAAAATAAAAATTTATAAAAATAAATCAAAAAACTGAATAAAAAAAGTTACAAAATACTATCAAATCCAAACAAAAAATAATATCGAAAAGTTGTGCTATTTGAAGATAAAAACAATAATATTTTAATAAAAAGTTAGACATCATGTGTTTAATTTTTTACAAAAATGTATTACAAAATTGCGCCAACAAAATAAAAACTTTTAATATAAAATATATATTTTTCTTAAATTTCTAGTATTAAAAGAAAAATATTAAATAAAAATAGTTGAAAAATTTAATTAAAAAAAAGAAAAACAGAAAAAAATTAAAAATAAAATTAAAACTTATCAAGAACATAAAAATTTGAAATTAATAGAAAAAAAATACAAATTTATATAAAAATTAAAAATTAAAATAAAAATTAGAAAATAAAATTAAAAATTATTAAGAAAATAAAAATTATAAATTAATAGAAAAAAATTTATATAAAAATTAAAATAAAATTTTAGTTAAAAGACAGCGCTGCTATATCACTCTTTTTTGTACTATACATATATTAAACATGATTAAACATATAAGCAAAGAACCCCATATTTTATTAAAATATGACGGTCATTTCTAGATCGTATAGCAGCGCTCTTTTAACTAAAATTTTATTTTAATTTTTATATAAATTTTTTTCTATTAATTTCTAATTTTTATTTTCTTAATAATTTTTAATTTTATATTTTCTAATTTTTTTTTAATTTTTAATTTTTATATAAATTTGTATTTTTTTTCTATTAATTTCTAATTTTTATCTTCTTGATAAGTTTTAATTTTATTTTTAATATTTTGTTTTTCTTTTTTTAATTAAATTTTTCAACTATTTTTATTTAATATTTTTCTTTTAATACTAGAAATTTTTAAGAAAAATATATATTTTATATTGAAAGTTTTTATTTTGTTGGCGCAATTTTGCAATATATTTTTGTAAAAAATTAAACACATGATGTCTAACTTTTTATTAAAATATTATTATGTTTTTATCTTCAAATAGCACAACTTTTCAATATTATTTTTTGTTTGGATGTGATAGTATTTTGTAACGACTAGAAATTTAAGAAAAATATATATTTTATATTAAAAGTTTATTTTGTTGGCGCAATTTTGTAATATATATTTTTAAAAAATTAAACACATGATGTCTAATTTTTTATTAAAATATTATTGTTTTTATCTTCAAATAGCACAACTTTTCGATATTATTTTTTGTTTGGATTTGATAGTATTTTGTAACTTTTTTGATTCAGTATTTTGATTTATTTTTATAAATTTTTATTTTTACTTAGCACAATTTTATTGATATCATTACTTTTGTAAGGTAAGTAACATTACCTTTTTAAAAAAGAGGTAAAAAAAGGAGCTAAGTCCCGCGTAAAAAACTGTATGTATTTGCAAACCAGTGCGTTAATAAAAACCTATCTCTAAAGTTGTTATTTTATATCTTACAAAAATTAATGATATCAAAAAGATTGTGCTAAGTAAAAATAAAAACTTATTAAAATATTTTAATTAAAAAATTATACAAAATAGTTGTAGTTTCTTACATTATATGAGAGACCAAATGCTGTGTGTTCTGTGTTCAGTTATTAAAGTTCTTTGTTACTCTCTAAAGTGTCTCGTCATTTAATGCGATATATTATATTTTTTTAATAATCATATGAATATATCTTGGTTTAATCAAAAAAGAAAAAGAAAATGCAAGTATAAAAAACAAAAATTGTTATTAAAAAAAATCAAAATTTTTTAAATTAATACAAGAAAACAAAATTTATAGAAATTAAAAATTAATATAAGTAAAAAAAAATTAATTAAAAAACTTAGCACTGCTAAGTCTTACTTAGACTTAGCAGTGCTAAGTTTTTTAATTAATTTTTTTTTACTTATATTAATTTTTAATTTCTATAAATTTTGTTTTCTTGTATTAATTTAAAAAATTTTGATTTTTTTTAATAACAATTTTTGTTTTTTATACTTGCATTTTCTTTTTCTTTTTTGATTAAACCAAGATATATTCATATGATTATTAAAAAAATATAATATATCGCATTAAATGACGAGACACTTTAGAGAGTAACAAAGAACTTTAATAACTGAACACAGAACACACAGCATTTGGTCTCTCATATAATGTAAGAAACTCACAACTATTTTGTATAATTTTTTAATTAAAATATTTTAATAAGTTTTTATTTTTACTTAGCACAATCTTTTTGATATCATTAATTTTTGTAAGATATAAAATAACAACTTTAGAGATAGGTTTTTATTAACGCACTGGTTTGCAAATACATACAGTTTTTTACGCGGGACTTAGCTCCTTTTTTTACCTCTTTTTTAAAAAGGTAATTTTTTTAGATCACTATTTTTTGTACTATATGTTAAACGAAAAATTTAAATTTTAAGTATTGTGTGTGCAACTCATATGCATTACAATAAGGATTAAAATAATAAAATATATAAAATAATAATCATCATAACATAGAATATTTTTTATAAATGTGTCCTTTTGTTTGTTCTTTCTATGCTTTGCATAAACTATTTTTTATTTTTCATTTCCCTTTGCAAAGCATAAGCTATTTTTAATTTTGAAAATTTAAATATTCTATGTTATGATGATATAAAAAGATGTTTGTATGTGTGTGCATGCGTGTGCGTGTGTGTATGTATATCATAGCATAGAGTATTTTTTCTTTCTATGCTTTTGCATAAACTACTTTTCATTTTTTTCATTTTTAATTTTCTTTCGCAAAGCATGTTATTTTTAATTTTGAAATTTTGAATTTCAATACTCTATGTTATGATGATATAAAAATATGTTTGTGTGTGTGTGTGTGCGCGTGTGTACCATATATGTGTGTGTGTGTGTGTGTATACATCATCATAACATAGAATATTTTTTTTTATAAATGTGTTTTTTCGTTTTTTCTTTCTATGCTTTGCATAAACTACTTTTCATTTTTAATTTTCTTTCGCAAAGCATAAATTATTTTTAATTTTGAAATTTTGAATTTCAATATTCTATGTTATGATGATTTTTTCTTTCTATGCTTTTGCATAAACTACTTTTCATTTTAATTTTCTTTCGCAAAGCATAAATTATTTTTAATTTTGAAATTTTGAATTTCAATATTCTATGTTATGATGATTATATCAATTGCAATAAAATGAGCATTATATTTTTTCAATGCCATTGCTAGAGCTGTGATGACTATACCAGAACCACTACCTATTTCTAAACAAATCACAGGTTTCATCGCATGCAGAATGTCTAAATCTTCTTCCAAAGCATCTATTAAAAGATACGAATCCTCAGAAGGATCATAAACTGTCTTGAGTTCTTCATCTGATAAATTAACTACTGGAGTTTCCATAATTTACGGTGAAAATTGTAAGAAATTTCTTTTATAAAACTTGCAAAGTAATCAATGTTAAGTAATAATTTGAAAATTGTAAGAAATTTCTTTTATAAAACTTGCAAAGTAATCAATGTTAAGTAATAATTTGAAAATAAAATATTAATAATATAATTAGTTACATTTAAAGTTATTGTTGTTTCTCAGCTTCCACTTTGGCTGGCTCTTCCTTATCCAACTCAACAGTAGTACTACTATACGCAGAACTATTATCTAAGAGTGTTTTTCTTTGCAAAATATATGTTTATTCATCGAATTGTAATGATAAAAAATTGCGATTTATTTACACAAGCAACATATATATCTTATTGTTACCTATTTTACAAGAATTCTTGAGCATTTTGAAAATCATTTTCAATTTTCATATATAATTATTGGAATGTTATAAAAAATTGTGCTTCTATCATGTACTACAAGTTGCGTACAAAAGTTGCGAAGAGTATTATTTTTTATGCATAAACTATTCTTCCATAATTTACGGTGAAAATTGTAAGAAATTTCTTTTATAAAACTTGCAAAGTAATCAATGTTAAGTAATAATTTGAAAATAAAATATTAATAATATAATTAGTTACATTTAAAATTATTGTTGTTTCTCAGCTTCCACTTTGGCTGGCTCTTCCTTATCCGACTCAACAGTAGTACTACTATATGCAGAACTATTATCTAAGAGTGTTTTTCTCTTAGCAGTGCTCTTTTCGATAGCTTGATGAATTTTGTTTAATCGCTCTTGAGTGGTTTGTAAGATGTTGCTAACAATAGTAATTTTGTGCTTAGCATTAATAAGTTTCTTTACATAAGAATCTGTCTCTAGCGGATATTGTAGTGCGTCGTTAATTCTCTGAAGTTCCTCTGTTAAGGATTCAATCCGCTGCTTCAGCTCTATTTGCCATATCCTATAACAAAGAGAATAGTTATGCATAAAAAATAATACTCTTCGCAACTTTTGTACGCAACTTCTAGTACATGATAGAAGCACAATTTTTTATAACATTCCAATAATTATATATGAAAATTGAAAATGATTTTCAAAATGCTCAAGAATTCTTGTAAAATAGGTAACAATAAGATATATATGTTGCTTGTGTAAGTAAATCGCAATTTTTTATCGTTACAATTCAATGAATAAACATATATTTTGCAATAAATAGTACGTACTGTGAAAGAAATATAAGAATAATAAATTTGCAAGAAGAAACGCGAAAAATAAATGTTACTATTATTGCATGCGCGCTGAACAGAAAACTTGACGTCACCTTGTGGCGCGAATTCTCTCGTCCAGTTGATCCACCGTAGGTTTCAAGACTCATAAGACCTTCCGTTAATGCATCCCGCGTCGCATTTTCGCAAAAGTCATCTAGTCTATATATAATTTGAAATAATAATATAGATACAATCTAATCTAAATATATAAATGTTATATGTATCTAAATATATAAATGTTATATGTATATTATTATTTTATATAATTACCTGAAGTGACACACTTAACCTTTTACAGCATTTATAAGCACCGTTAACGCCACAGAGCAGTGATGCCAGAATGCCCACGCGAGCACCAGCAAATTATTTCATAGAGTATAGCTCGACGTTCCTGTGGAACAGTCGATGGTCGAGGGGCGTCGAGGAATGTCGAATTATGCTCTATGTAAAATAATTTGCTGGTGCTCGCGTGGGCATTCTGGCATCACTGCTGACAGAGCGCTACTAACGCTGCGTCGCGTGAATCACTGCTAGCGCATTCTTGTGGCAGACGTTGGAAACGTATTTCTGTATATTTCTTTGTAAAGAGGAGTTGACGACCATGACGACGTTTCTTAATCGAAATTTTCACATTTCAGACTTTGCATCATGATATCTCCGTTTACAAAGCACGTAGCGCAAAAATAAAAACACTTTTATTATTTAATTTAAACTCAAGCTATCGATTAATTCTACTAAGAACTCGATCCGTTGAGCGGTTATATGAGAAATAAAAATATCGAGTTATACTCTCAGTCCGACTCGCGTAATAATACACGGAGTGTCTTTCTTTGCTTACGCTGGGACTTAGCAAAGACACTACCGTGTCTCTTGATGTATAACTAAAATAACTTAGTTTTTTTACGGTTTAAAATAACTATTTTGCAGATTAAAATAATTTTGTAGATTGAAATGGTACTATTTTTGAAATAGGTTTTTTTATAGTTTTTGAGGGTTATAATAACCATTATTTTGCAAACACATAACAGTTTTTACGCGGACTTAGCACCTTTTTTTACCTTTTTTTTAAAAGGGTAATTTTTGTAGAGATATCACTCCTTTTTGTACTATACACATTAAACATGATTAAATATATAAGGAAAGACCTCGCCACCACCCCCATCATATTTTATTAAAATATGACGGTCATTTTTAGATCTTACTTAGAGCTTACTTAGACAACCAGACTTCAAACTTCTTTGCTATTCTTACTAGATAAATACAAACAAATTAATATGTCATTAGGTTAATTATTTTTTCACTCAATCAATATTTCTAAATTTAGTAATAAATAATCATTGCTCTGCTTATCTAATTCATCTTTGAATAAGTAAAACAGGAAAAGAGTGAGTTACAAACTTTTATTTTAAATAATAAAAATATTCTATTTAATAATAAAAATATATAATTGAATAAAAATATATAATCTCTCTCTTTCTCTTTCACATTAAAATTTTTTATACATAAATAGTACAGAATATTAAACATTGTTCATGAAATTGCTGATACATAACACCTTTTTTTGCATAGAACTGATCGAAATACAATTATTAAATGATTAAGTATTAATCAAGTTAAACATGTAAATATATTTTAATAAGGAATTTTTTTCTTTATTTTATAACATTTGATATTTATTATTTACTACATTTTCTGTAAAAATAGTAAATAAACATCTTTAGCACCTCTAGGCCACTGCCTTTTTTTAACTTGAGCATCATTAACTTCAATCCAAATATTAGATGTTCCTTCTCTACACATGCTTATATAATGACCTTCATCAATATTTGAACCATAGTAAAATATAGCATTCATGACTATATAAATGTCCATCTATTAATACTTTAGTTGTTGGAATAGCACTCAAATTAAAGTTTTGTGTTGCTTTCGTTAATTTATTGTCCTGTGATGAAAATATTACACGAATAACAACTATCTCTTTTGATAATATTATTTCTTTTTTTGAATATTATATTATTTCCAGTACAATATTCACACGTCTCATTATGCGACTGATACCAATGTGAAAACGTAATATTTAATAACTCATTAAGATTACAAGTTTTCTTCTTTAAATGATTAATAGGAAATAATAATATTATTATCAACAGTAGTTTTTGTATTATCATAAGTTTTACATCGTCTAATAGAAGTTATTTGATGCCTCACTAAACT